>JAWZYT010000419.1:0-57500 GCA_034508575.1 Petrolisthes manimaculis | reverse complement strand
TATACACACATGATAAAAACAGTTGGGTAGATGGACAAAAGGACAAATAAATAGAAACCAAAACTAAAACAAAGTGACATAAACTAACAGATACATAAGTCATTCAACCGTTGATCCCATGACGAATAGACAAATAAATAGAAAAAAAAAGTGACATAAATGCTAACAGATGCATAAGTCAGTCATTCGAACAGCAATTTATTGATATTCATGGAGTCCAGAAAGAAACGAAGGGTTCTACCACTCCCTCCTCCTCCACTCCACGCAGCCTTAAATTACAAGGCACGGTTCAGGTCCCCCAGTCCTGTCATCCCTTCTCTCTCGCCCACACAAGTTCACTATGTAGATTACTGGAGAAAGGAGAGCTTATGCAGTCCCTGTCTCCGTTAGCATGAAGATGAGGGAGAGGGAGAGGAAAGGGAGAGGGAGAGGAAAGGGAGAGGGAATGAGGGTAGTCGAGAGGATGGGAGAGATGGTTTAGAGAGGATGAGAGGAGAGGAGAGGAGACGATACAAGAAGGGGTGATGGTATTGGAGAGGAGGAAGAGAGGAAAGGAGAGCAGTGAGAATGAAGAAAGGGAGGAGGAAAGGAGAGAGAAGTGAGTATGAAGGAAGGGGAGAGTGAGTGATTGAGGGTAGTAGAAAGAAGGGGAGAGGAGAGAAGAGCGGTGAGAATGAAATAAGGTGAATGGGAATAAAAGGAGAAGTGAGAGGAACGGAGAAATAAAAAAGAAGATGGAGGCAGCAATAGGAAGGAAAAGAAAAAACAAAACAATCAACGATAAAAGGTGAATGTAAAGATAGAAGAGAGAAAAGAAGAGACGAGAAAATAAAATAAAATAAAATGACAAGGAAGGAGATACAAGAAGGCAAATAATGAGAAGAGAAGACACATAAGAGGAAGGCACGCACAAGTCAAGAAGAGAAGAGGGGAGGAAACGACGAGAGGCGTGCAGAGGGAGGGGAAGGGAAGGGAAGGAAGGAAGGGGTCTCAGAGGGAGGAGAAGGGAAGGGAAGGAAGGAAGGGGTCTCAGAGGGAGGGGAAGGGAAGGGAAGGAAGGAAGGGGTCTCAGAGGGAGGGGAAGGGAAGGGAAGGAAGGAAGGGGTCTCAGAGGGAGGGGAAGGGAAGGGAAGGAAGGAAGGGGTCTCAGAGGGAGGGGAAGGGAAGGGAAGGGAAGGAAGGGTCTCAGAGGGAGGGAAAGGGAAGGGAAGGGAAGGAAGGGGTCTCAGAGGGAGGGGAAGGGAAGGGAAGGAAGGAAGGGGTCTCAGAGGGAGGGGAAGGGAAGGGAAGGAAGGAAGGGGTCTCAGAGGGAGGGGAAGGGAAGGGAAGGAAGGGGTCTCAGAGATATGACAGACATGCAGCAGAGAAGTCAAAGGAGTCATTCAACGTTCACCCCACCGTCCATTCAGTCGTGTTGTTATCCTTCATATCTATCTTTCATTCATTCAGTTCGTCATCTTCTTAAATTACTCTTAATGTATCTTCCTGCTTTTTAATTTGTCATTTTTTTTATTTACTCTTACTTTCTTAATCTTGTTGTCTTCACTCGTATCTTTCTGCCTTTTAATTTGTCATCTTTATTACTTACTCTTGCTTACATACAGCGACGAAGCAAAGACGACGGCAGGCATATTTACAAACAAACAATCAAGCAAGTGCTATAATTATACTCTAATATATATTCAGTTGTGATGTGGTGTGTAGGAAGGGTGGCCGAGTTGGACTAAGGGCTCGATTACATGGGAGAGTGATTCCTCCAAACTATGCCAGAAAACAGCTTATCTTAGTATACCAACCAGCACCAGTAGGGGATTTGTTTTGTAGCATAGTGTGGAGGAATCATAATCCCTCCACTCGACCCAGCAGCAGAGAAGACCCACACTTAATTAAGGACAGATTCTCTTGTTGGTGAATTGGAAGGTCTCTGATTCGTCCAAACTTTGCTAGACAACAGATCCCCTAATAGTAGCATTAAGGTAGTCTGTTTCCTGGCATAGTTTGGAGGAATCAGTAGCCCTCCAATATACCAAAAAGATAATCTCGCCTTTAAAACACATACACATACCACCACGTTAGAGAGACACACTTGCTTTAATTCCTCGGCGTTTGTTTCCTTTAGTATGTAGATGAAGAGAGAGAGAGAGAGAGAGAGAGAGAGAGAGAGAGAGAGAGAGAGAGAGAGAGAGAGAGAGAGAGAGCGTAGTTAGTGAAAGTAATATATATAGTTCAATGCACTCCCTTCCTCCTTCACCTTCATCCTCTTAATTAACTGTCTTCATCTGTCTTGCAACTCGTAATAATATGGCTTTGAACTCTACTGGTATGTTTTCCTTGTGACGCATAATATTTCTTTTAACTGACCATCTCTCATGTGTAACTCATCATCTTTCATCTAACTTACCATCTTTATTTCTTTTTCTTCTAACTCATCTCTCCAGTCTGTCTAATTTATCATCTTTCCTCCGTGTAATCATATCTTCTTTTAATTGTCACATTTTGTCTTTCATCATCTTTCCTTCGTATTATCATTCATATCTTCTTTTAACTCTTACATTTTGTCTATTTCATCATCTTAACTTCGTTTAATCATAATTATCTTCTATCTAGTTACTAGTATATCAAAAGAATTATCCTTCCCCTTCTTATTCAATCCTCTGATTCTACCACGAGTGACACTGTCCCCAACCTCTTCCCCTGTATTTTACTATACGTTTTGACAATCGAAGTGGGTGATAAACATGCAAGAGACGGCAGTGGGCAGGGGACGGCAGTAGGCAGGGGACGGCAGGGGGCAAGGGACGGCAGGGGACGGCAGGGGGCAGGTGACCACTGTGGGTGACGACCAGATTTGACTTATTTAATTCTTAGCATCAAATATATATACTGTATGCTTATATAGACTGTCTATTTAATTCTTAGCATCAAATATATATACAGTATGCTTATATAGACTGTCTATTTAATTCTTAGCATCAACTGTATATACAGTATGTGTATATAGGCTGTCTATTTACACTATACATTTATTATTATATAAATTACACAGATAAACAACAGAAGCATCCCACAAGGTGTAATATCAGTGCTACCAGGTAAAATTTGGGAGAAGGAAACATCAAGAGTGTACGAACTTCTGTGGCCGATAATACAGTTACTAGTAATGTGACATTATTATTAGATGAAAAACATTTCATGTGTGTGTGTATGTATTTATGTATAATGATAATAATAATAATAACAATAACAATAATATTAATAATAATAATAATAATAATAATAATAATAATAATAATAATAATAATAATAATAATAATAATAGATAATAACAATTATTATTATTAAATTTCATTATATTATTTCTTTGACAGGGTGACAGCAGCACATTGATTGCCAATATAACAAATATTTTTAAATGGAGTTATTGAGAATATTCCAGTCATATATAAATAACTATGCTAGTGCAATTTACTTTGTTTTGCATTACAATTTACAGAAAATATTACTATATTATAATTATAGGTGATGGGAAAGTTACCTCACAAAAAAATATCAACACAAAAATGAATGAGAAGCGCTTCATATTAAGCCAATTGCTCTAATGGCACTATCTAATTTTTTAACAATAGCTGATGAAAAATGCACTTTCTCTGAAATACCAAGTGATGGAAGTTGTTCATTGTGTACCGTACCTTGGGTTTAACATATACATAATTTCATTACTGGTGGATGGGGACAACAGATAACAAGATATTTGAAAGAAGGCATTAGGCTGCCAAAATTTAGGAAATAATGTTATACGGATCATGTTCGTAGTCGTTCAGGCAGAGATATTTTACATCCAATACACCACAAGTGCTTCAAGTAACTGCAGCCATGTTAGGGGTATTTGTTAAGCTCTAACCTCAGATTCACTGGGAAATATTATATACTTATTGTCCTCTTCACTGTCCACCATGAATAAGATCATCGGATCTAACTAGGAACACGACCCAATAGTTAACTGGTTACTGAACATGTCCATCTTTCGACAGGCAAGTTGACGGCGTACGTGGAGATGAGTGTTATCCACGCCTCGGCCCTGTCCTTGGTGGTCATCTCCCTGGAAAGATACCAAGCAGTGGTACAGCCGCTGGAGGCCGGATACCGCTGCACTAGGACCAAGGCTGTGGCCGCTATACTCGTCATATGGACCATGGCATTCATATCAGCAGGGTAGGTCATAGGTCATTGATATTCATTGCAGATCAGATGAACGCAATTCTCATTTATGTATTCTAATGAAAGACGATTTTGCTCAGCTGAGAGTACCTGCTAAATATGAAAGCGTTATATTTTATATTCTTTACTATTATCACATATTGGTAATGCTCTTAGTGAGTGTTAAAACTTCACGGAAAGCGAATGAATTGTCTAATAGGATTATAGATTTGGTGCATGTGGACTGCAGTCTGGTGTCGCAATATTGCTGCAAGTTGATGACCCCAAGTTTAAAGAATATACAGGTTCCAGTGTAGGTTTAACAAAATGAGACGAGATAATTTTGCTTATATTTGAGTAGAATATTTTCCAATTCTCCATCCTATTTCAGATATACTTTTACTTTGCAATGTCTAAATATAGTTATCGAATTTCTCATCTAATAGTCTCTATTATGACAGTTACATTCAACAGCAACGTTTAACCTTCATATAACAATAATTATTAAATTCACTCCACTGAAATGTATATAAATTTTAATCATCACATCTTTGTTCACAAGCATAATGCAAACCATTTATTATAATCATTCAGTCAATATATCACCATCTTCCCTCTACTTCATTACCACAGAATATGATGACTTATTGATCCCCTTCCTCTCTTCCAGACCGCTGCTGTGGATCATCCAGTACGGTGACTTCCAGTACTACGACGGCAGCAGACAACCCAGCTGCATCATGGCCCTCACCAGCCGCTGGGCCATCTCCTACATCGTCATCAGTCACGTCATCTTTTTCTTCCTGCCAATGTTCCTCCTGGTGGCCCTGTATGCCGTTATCGCCCAAAGGCTCCTCGTGGACACCTACGACCTCACACACAAGAAGCAGACGCCGCAGACACGAGCCAGGAAACAGGTGGCCGTCATGATGGCTACAGTTGTCTTCTTTTTCTTTCTCTGTCTTCTGCCGATACGTGTGTTTTTCATTTGGATCATCGCTGTGCCGCAGGAGTACCAGCAGAGTTTAGGCATTGAGGGGTTTTATAATATCCTATATTTTTGCCGCGTTATGATCTATATAAATTCCTCTATCAATCCCATCCTGTACAACATGACCTCCACCAAGTTCCGTAATGCCTTCCGTCGGGTGTTCCGCGGACGGCGTTCCAGGTTACACCGACAACACACCACTTACAGCAACACCTCATACAACACACCAAACAACAACTCGTCAAAGACCCTGAGACTCCACTATGGGGCCAACTGTTCCATGGTGTACCGGACCATGGGTCACCATAAGACAGCAGGGCAGCAACATCAAACTTTAACTACTACGTCCTCCACCTCAGCCTCGTCTCAGGTGACAAGACAAACTAGTACGGCTTCCACCAGGTCTCACACCCCGGCCAGGGACACCTTAGTGTAGACATCAGCATCCCTTAATTACTGACTAGACTGTTGCTTACACACGGGTTTTCAAATTCCACTGATCTACTATGGCTTAAAGCAAACTCTCTGGTATTGGTATTGCCCCTCAAGACTTGACCACAGAAAGTTTCACTTTTTATTCTAATGTGGTTTAGAGCAATACCAAACCAAACGCTCTCTAGAATCTCTGGGTCTAACGTGATTTCGTGAATATACGAGTGCAGCTATTATAGACAGGATCATTATTGTGAGTCTTGGAAATGTATCATGAGAGTAGTCTGATTATTGATAACCTTTTCCCACGCTACTGGTTGAAGAAAGTCTCTTGGATCAACAGTGTTTTCATGTTTCATGAGTCCTTTACTGTTTCATGTTTATAGAGACTTTATAGAGAATGTATTGTGTTCGGCCGCCATCGTCAACACACAGATCCCAACCTATTTTCCAACTCAAACGTAACCATTCAAACAACAATTATTATCAATGTTTGTTTCGGTTTACCTCTCCCAATATCATAGAGTTGGACCCAACAAGTCATGTACTCCACTGAAGGTGTACAGAACTCGTGTGCAACAACGAGTGTAAAACCAGAGTCGCAATGGTCGTGAGATAATACGCTTTCACTATGTCGGCCCGGCTCCCTGAACCCTGAGAAACGGGGATCAGCTGTGAAAAAAAAATAAATGCGACCCAAACATGCACCTACGAATGTCCGTGTGTAAGAGCAGCCAGTCAAAATGTTAACCTGCTGCCCTGACATTCAACTACAAACAACATGATATTTTATACAAACACACACAGTTGCCGGGCACATCCAAAAGTTTAAGAGTCCGCCACTGTACCCAGGGTCCGTCTCTGTTCTACACTCACGGTTGATGTACAGTCGAGGTCTAAAGTTCTGTCGCCTCTCTGGTATGATGGTGAACTTTGAGAATAATGTTGTCGTGAATGGGATATTATTGTTTTTATCTGTTTGACTGTAAGCCATAAAAAAGGCTGTCAGAAAAAACAGCCATGACTCATAAACGGCAATGTTATTTTCAAAGTTCACCTTCGTACCAGAAAGGCTATAGAACTTTAGATGGTGACTTTACATTTAGTTTATTTATTTATTACAATGTACAGTATTCAAGTTTAACGGGTAAACGCACATTTGGTCTGTATCATAATTATTTGGTGTGTCTAATATTCAGGCCCTCTGTGCTCTGTTTAGTATCTGCATAAGAGGCCTACAGAAGAGTGCTATTCAAAATGTATATATGGTATTTAGTTTGTGTCAGTCAGTGGAAACGGTTCATATGTACGGTTCATATGTCCGAACCCAGAGAGACAAACTTTAGAGTGTTAATAGCTCATTGGCTCATACTGGAATATTGTATCTTTACGTGTTGCAGAGCCTTGTTCAAGCCACCACCCATACCTGTTTCAGTGCACGAATACAGGTAAATACCATTAATTAAGGTGGTAATTCGCTTTTGTTATATTGGAACTCCTCGATTCCTACAAAGTATACCAGAAAACAGGAACAGAAGAGCAAAAATATGGTGTTCTGTTGCTTGGAATAGTTTGGAAGATTCAGTTGCTCCAAAATTACCTACACAAAACTATCAAACTTAAGGTTATCTTCCGTGAACTGTCTCCCGATGAAATATGTTTGCCAACGTCCAGATATATTGTTGCTTGTAATTTATATGTATTTAATAACGTCCAGACCTAATAACAGAAAGGTTCAACCACGCCTAGAAATGATAATGGAAATATTTTGCGGTGTTCAGAATGCTTGAAAGGCAGAAGAAATTTTAGAGATTGAATTCAGCAAACGCCAGAAATGTCAGTGGAAATGCTAAACAACGTCCAGAAATGTTTGACTTACAACTGGAGACTGAAGTTTGTAAAATGTTGGTGGAGAGTTACAGTCGGTCGGTCCTCACTAGTTGTTATTGGCAGGCAGGAGAAGTTGGAGGATGTGTCGCGTCTGTGTGGCAGCAGTGGCCAGTAATGATGGTCAGAGTGGGTGGGTGGAGGACCCTCAAAACTTTGTAACTATGGCACCACTGAATGTCAAACTCGAGGAACTTGCGGAAATACATCTGGGAGAGGTCAAGTCTGTACGCTTGCTTGCAGAAAAATACGTGTTCAAGTTACGATCATTAGTTTGCTCCACCAAGCGACGCAGACATTCAATAATATTAGCAATGAGAGTTCCAACGGTTATGGAAATGTACAATAAAACTACTGTTAATCAAGATCAATGTTCAGGTGGATGTGTCGTTCGTTAGTCGTGATTTATTACTTCACACATGTTTTGCACAAATATGTTTTGTAGCAACAGTAGTGTACCGTGACTGGAATTAAACAAGCCTAATCCACTTTCACTTCATACGATGTTTGTGTTGGGAATGTCATAATTCCTATTCCAAAAGGCTGATATTCCAACACTGAAATAGATTCCTTACAGATCCATCAGCTAGTTCTGTGGAAGAGACCTAATGCAGCTTCAGTTCTATTATTACTTAGGTTATGAAACAGTAATAACAAAAACACAACGTCCATGAAGTGAAGGTAATATTTCACTTCGGTGGTCGATTTTCCATTTTGTTTGCAATGCCCTAACTGGTTATTATTAAATGCACTGCCAAAATTATTTTAGTTTGAAAAATTGCACTCTTTTGTAATAGGTTTACACATTTTTATCATTGGTGAAAAGAATTAATTGCGGGATAAACATGACACAACCAATGCACTCTTTTATAAATATACTTTTTAAATGTAATTTTATTTAATATATTACAGCACTGTATATGTATATATGTATATGCAGAGTAATAAAGCAATGTGTAGAAGTGTATGAATAAAAGATTAAATGACCTTGATCATATGAAATAGACAACAACACTCATTCTGTTCCACTGAGAATAATGGAAATGAAAGCATACAGAAAATAAAGGAGACGTCACTCTCTACCCACAGGAAGGTTAGCTCAGGTCAGACTAGAAATTACATTCATAAGGAAGGAAAGTGTAGAGGCATATCACCAACCCATGCCACCTATGAAGATATACTGTAATACTCACACCATTCACTGCCAATAGAATACCTTCAAGAAAATATGAATAATTTAAAGTGGTTATGGACACCAGTTCAGTAATACCGCATTGAATTTGTATCAAATTCATGTATATTTCATCGGAATACATTAGGTGGCCACCGGATAGAGTGTTTCAATATGGCGGGTATGTGTGTGTGTGTAGAGATATGTAGAAAAGCTGGACCGAAGTATTTTAATTAAACTATATCAAGGATGCCAGCCTCGTAAAAAGGGAATCAAATATATATGCCCCTTTGATTAACCAGGTGTGGTCAGTAAGATAACTCTAAGGTTTTTATGATCATGTAAAATTGTACAAAAAATATATACAAAATCATAAATTAGGAATTCATTAACTTCCAAATTAACTTATCTTTACATCATGATCACAGAAATTTGCTTTACAGTGTTACTGCTATTGGTAGCATTACTGCATTAGCAAGGAAAACTTCCTATAAGTCAAAATTAATTTGTATTTTAATTAACGAAGCCCAAGCATTACTGGCATTCGAACCAATGCACCAGCAGTCACCAGACTCACCACCACCAAGGATGGTAAGTACAAGAGAAGGATAGGCCACTCCATGTTATTTTCATGTCGTCCCTCTGGCTGCCTGGCTGGTACGGTGGCGCCTACAAACAATCGACACTCCACTTTCCGCCTGCTTCTCTTTATCCTGAATTAATTTTTGTAAGTCGGGTTTCTTTACTAGTAATGCACAGGACCTTTGATACTAATTATATTGTTATAGAAATAATAATTACATTCACTGTTGTCAAATTACATAATAAATTAGGATAATATCTTTGACAAATCCCTAATATATTGCTAAAACATCATACCTACCATGACCTCTACAATTATATTTCTCAACAATAATTTGATGTAAAAATTCCAAAATAGACATACATATAGGTTATTCTTAAAACTATAAAGCATCCCTCCTATGTAAGTAAGGAAGCCAGCTGTTAGTGATTCCTGTTAGCCGCTAGGTGGCTCTTCTGTACTGTGACGACCAAAACTCCCGCAACAGTGGTCCTTCCTCCTAGTGTAATAAGAGTCCTTGCCACCACTGAGCAGTGCTCTCACTTTCAAGGTAATTACCTTGAATTGGGTAATCGAGGGCCTTTCAAGGTAATTTGTAATTTAGTAAGTATATTTGAAAAAAAAAATCAAGGTAATTTAGTTTGATTCAAGGTAATTTTCGAGTGAATTTAAGGTATTCCCTGCTGACAAAAGTGAGAGCACTGCCACTGAGTCACTGACCAGCATTCTAGTTAGTTCACCACACCGACCGGTTGGCCACGGCACAGAGATGAAGAAAAGTGACAGAGTTTGCTGTTGGTCTACTTTAAATTCACTGGAGAACTTGTGAGTTTTTCATTTCTCTTTAGGTACAGTCGGCGGCATAAGTCGTGTCGCCTCACCTGCTTCACCGAGACAGGCAGTGTTCATAGACTCGAGAAATTAGCACGTTTTCTACACCTAATTATCTCGAGTCTATGAACATCGCGTGCCTCGGTGAAGCAAGTGAGGCGACAGGACTTTTGCCGCCGACTGTACAATCACGAGCACTAATATGTATACAGCGTTAGTGGAAACTTTGAACAGTCCAATAAATTCACCGGCGAAGTAATTCTAATGGAGATCTTATTGTGTATTTATTTAATGTCTCCAGGTCGGCCTATTCGAAGCACACCTGAATACTTATTAATGCTCGTAAACCTTGCGTAAATATACATTGAGATCTCCATTGAAATTAGTTCGTTGGTAAATTGGTAGACTCTTCAAATGTTTAACCAAAGCTGTATACTTATTAGTGCTCGTGACTGTACTCTTACTATAACTTGGAGGAAATGTATGTCAAGATGGTGTGTTTTATCCTGTGAAATAGTGCCGTACTGGGTATTGCTTGTAGTAATGTGAACAATACATTAAGGGTTTTGGCGACCCATCGGACCAGCCACTTTTTCAGTTCTTTAACTGTCGCTTTTTTATATTTTTGCTGTTGCGGCACCTAATATCAGTCAGTCAATGAGTCGTGTGAAATAGATTATACATTGTTAGTAAGGATACCGTATATTTGACGATTGCTTCAAGCTCTGTAGTCACTGGTTCGCGCTAGGTTTCGACACTGTTTAGTCCCTAGGCAGGATTCAGTAACCACTCCCGTTAATGTCTCTACATGAGTTACAGTACAGTTACTATTGCTTCACCTCATCTTTAATTAATTCAAAGTATGTTGGACAGAACAACTTCCTCAAACACCTCCTTTGACGTCAGATACTGTACACTCCTTAATAAAACCAACGTTCTTCGCCTTGCTTAGTAACCCGACGCTAATGATACAGATTCGGTGAAGCTTGTGGATGATGTGGTTCATGTATGGTCGAACAGATGACACACAGTCAGGTGGGAGGTGGAGGAAAGGGGCCTGGGGGGGATGAGAGGCAATGATGAGACGATACTTACTCGATAAGATTATATTCCAGTGTTTTACCTACAGAGTTTTGCATTGTGCGGTTGTATGTGTGCACGTGATTCCTTTAGAATGTGTGTGTTTTTATTTAGTTCCATGATCAATATCCTACTATGATTTTATACTCTACTGTATAATTATCATATAGTCTACTAATTTTATTATTTTCACGGCAGTTCCTTGTCGAAGTTTTATTGATGCCATCGTGAAAACAATTCAAAAGTTTACTAGAGTGTTGGGAAGATGTGGACGAAGGGGATTAACCAAAACAGTTAGAGAATTAAGTTTTCCCACGGGTTTACGGAGCTTCGAGGCTGAATATATGTGTATTAGTGGTTGAATATATTGAAAATTTATAAACAATATAGAAAAACTCGTTAAATCGTCCAAAATTTAATGACCTCGGGTGGAACGACTGTCATAATTATGGTGTGGGGTTGAACATTAATTAAATGAGAACATAATGGATGGTAATTTGATTTCTAATAGGGGCTAAGGAAAAGACATGGAGGAAGAAATTTTAGTTTTATTTAGCATACAGTCACACCGCTATCCAGGCGTTCCTCTCTTGTGTTGCGAGATAGGCTAATGCTTGAACACTATATAATGGGGTGATACAATACTGTGATAATGACGATGATGATTATGATGGTAATGGTAATGATTGTGATGGCAGTAACTCTAGTGGAAGTGATTGTTATAAATACTTACTAACGTTAGCCCTGATCATGATAAATATCGTAGCTCTATATATTTATAATACTCGCATTCACAATAAATACAATTTATCCATAATAAACAATAATCATTGTTATTTACATAGTACCCTACGTCCTATAAAAAATACTGTAGTTTAACAATATATAAAACATCCAGAATATACGTAATAGCTATAAACATTTATATGCTTTTCCCAGATTCAAACATACATGTACAGCACAGTATATCATTTTGTGTGTATTTACTCTGCACATACCGGAATGTGTTTATCATATAACCTTATACTGTAGCTCTGAATTATGTACATCGCTACAGCTATGGAATACATGTGCTTGCACTAAATTTTGTAGATGATGGAATGGAGTGAAGATGTGGCTGGTTCATGTTATGGAAGGTTTCATTGTCAAGGTAATGATGGGGAGGTGTAATGACAGATTTGGTATGTTTGTAAGACGAATCATAGTAGGTCTCACAGGGAATTTTGCAATTCATATTATTAACAATGTGTGTATTTAGTATTATAGTGTGTTTTCCGTGTTTTAGTATAATTTTCTACCCACGTAGCCTAATATTTCCCTCTGAGACCTTCATTTTGATTCCATCTTTTATTGCATCGTATCTCATAAATTATGAATATCGGTCGGAATATTTCCTCTATAACATCAAACACTTAAATAAAAAGAATAATAACATAGATTTATGGGGTGTTTATTTCTTTGTGCAAATTTGAACATTAATCACTGGGAGGTCGTATGGTACAGTCGACCTCAGTAATTCGTACACAGGACATTGGTTAAAAAAGATCTTTATTTTGCACATACTGTAGGTATTGTTCTTCTCACTGATTCAAGTATTAGATATACATTTCTTATTAAAAATTTGGTATTAGTAAATTAATGTATATTTTTTTTTATTTATGAACCCTTGATGTCACAGTGGTGTATAAGAATTCCTGAGGCCGACTGTACATGAAAAGTCTCGGTTTTAATGTCACATGCCATCATTGTCACATGCCATCATTGTCACTTGCTTTATGGCAGTAGTTCACAAAATGACAACCAACAAATTATGCCACCAGGGCATCTACGAATAAACAGGTTTCACTCGTATGTTATTCCTAGCAACATTAACCACACGGATAATCTTACCAGTTAGTCTGACTGATCAGTCCTACATGGAACGGCACAGCACGACTATAGAGTACCGTAGCGTAGGTGACAGCCATTATCAATATCACTATAGTTCCTTCCTAATAATATTGCAGTTTCTATTCGTTTGTAAAATGGCAAGTCTGACCTAATGAATTATGTCCTTCAATGTACAAATAGCTGCAGAAATGCATACTAACATTTTCAAATGGGAATGGCTATCAAAATTCTGAAAGTCGCCGTATTAATGGAAATAGTATCATCTGTTTTTGAGGACTAGACCAGCTGTTGGTACCATCAAAATGCAAATCTTGCAACCAAATGACATTAAATGCAAGCTAATCAAGTAAAACACGTCAAAATGAGAATTGAATAAGAAAACCCAGATGATATCTGTTGCCAGTACTCCTTGAAATTGTTCTCACAATTAAAATAGGGAAATTCACAGCTCCGTTGGCTAGGTCCTATACCAGTTAAATTAAAGTAACTATATAAAACGTATGACAGCTTCATATACAGATATTGCACTGGCAGCTTCATAAGAAAAATAGCAAATTACGTAAATTGTTACATTAGCTTCAAAAGTTGTAAGGGTATGGCAAATTGTTAAAAAAAAGTTATTAGGTGTGATAAATTCATACCCTAGCGACATTCGACAAACCATTTTTGTCTAACATCAAAGTGCATAAGTATTTGTATATTTCCAACAACAATCGAAACAAACCACCTCAGATCATCACTAATGGCCTACCGGTATATCCCAACTGAATTCCAAAAGAACCTATTCTAATTCACACCTTCTATACAACATATATAATTACTCTGATAATTCATTTTTATCCATTATGGTGTTGATTTGCAGTATTCTATCCAAGGAAACTAGGCTATCCCTAGAAACCTGTTTCTTTGTAATGTTCATTTGAATGGGCTATGAAGAATGACATAATATTCTGTCATGTTGTTCTGGATATTCAGAGTTTATTAGGTTGATTAGGAAAAGGTTCTCGTGGAATTTTCCTTAGTCATCAAACAATCTTACTACGTCCGACGTACAAAATCTTTCCTAAACAGGTTTCCCTGTTCATATTCAGTTGTATCGTAAAAATTTGTGAAGGCGATGTCGGTGGTAACACCATCTTTATATACAAAAAACGAACAATTGAAACTCACATAAATATGTGAACCCATACACCTGGATTTATCAGAGAAAAGAATAATCTCTACTGACATTTACTAAACACCTCAAAAGTTGTTTGTTCAAAATTACATGAAAGTAGGGTCCAAAGAGTATTATCATTGTCATCCAAGTGTAGACAAATTAAACACTGATGCATAACATTACGTTGTAACCGTACTTAGTAACCATGACGAAAATACAGCACCTACCACCGAACTGGCCTAAATGTTATTAATTTCGTTCGCTTTTAGGCCATTTTTATGAGATTGGTATATGAATATTTTACCTTATATAATACGCTTAATCTTTTAAATTCACCCCCCAAAAATACTAGGCGATATAGTTTCTGTATTCTTTACGTCCGTGAATATATACATATGCACAAACCATACATCATGTTTCTTGTTGGTAATCATAAAATTAGATGCTGTATCTTAATCATCCCTGAATGTTACATATTGTGGCTTCATATAATAACGGGCGATCATAATATAAATATGTTGTGAAATAATTGGATGTTGATGATTTCTCCATAATATGTCAAAGAACGGACTTCCTCATTATAATAATGTGTTATTGTATGACATAGTATGGAGGAATCAACATCTTCCAGTTCGTTAATGATAATATAAATGTACCCATTATGTTCCCTGCCACACTTTGTCTTGCGATTTCTCATTTGTTTTGGAAATCGCGTCACACAATAAACACTAATACTGTACACCCTTTGTGGTTGTCATCGTTAACGACTTTCGTGTTGTGGCATAAATCTGACAGAATTAATTATATTATTTCTCTGGGAAATTGGTAGCAGGTATCACGAGGGATATTATCCTGAATAATAGCTTCCTTGTAGTATGATAAATGATGCTTGGATGAATAGAGGGAAGAGATGAACCGTGATAATGTAGGGAACGTAAGGATGAAGGTGACTTATTGCTTCTGTAATGTGGGTTGAGAGGGAAAGTGAACTGGTCGATATTGTGTGAATGTGATGACGAAAGTGAAGAGGACGAAAATGATGAGTGTTGGTGAAGACTATGAGGAAACAAACTCCCAGGCACAACTTAACGATCGCCTAAACACCTGTACAAATCCTTCCAAACAGTGTCATTGGTTTATTCACCTTAGTTAAATAAATTTGTCTGAAGTTATATAATATGGAAGGAAGTCAGTCTATCGAGATATTATTAAAAAGATCAGTTAGTGTCTCAAGTATAATGAAATTGTTTGGAGGTCACTCAAAATACAAAAGAGGAAAAATCTACACTTATTCTGAATGGCTTTAACAGGATATATTAGTGACTAGTCTATACCATATACAAAGCAAGCGTAAACTCTTAGCAATTTGCCTCGAGCACTATACATACGTGGCGTTTATTAGTATGATTTGTGCGTTTCAAAGTTGTTATTCCCTGGTATTGTTTGTGTATACTTGGATTAACTGAAGTCAAAAGGTTGTGGTGTTGTTGGTCATTTCAGTTCGTTGCAAAAGACCAGATTTTGGAATTTATAAGTAATTTGCCTGAAGGTGTTGACCACAAGTATTTTGTTTACCATTTCACCTTTTGCTTTGTTTCCCCGTCAACCTTACAATGTGTTCATGAAGGAAGGGTAAATGGCGTTTTGTGAGTTTTGCCTAGGAGAGTTTCATATAGTTTTCAGCTGGAGGTGATGTGAGGCCTCTATTGACCTGCCCAGCTAAGGCCAACAAGGTCGAGGCAGTGAATGAGTGAAATACTACAGTTCGTGTTTTGTGTTGTTTTTACCTTGCGAAATGACACCTGCCCGGGGATCTTATTCCTTTCACGCTTCAATGAATGTAAAGCAAACCTTGACTAAGTACACGAAATCTTAACAAGACCAAGGAATTGCCTACAGTATAATAAATATCCCAATCATCTCCCTTCTCCAACGACGGTAAGGGAGATAAAGAAATTAGTACTTGTGACTGTCCTAAAAGATAACAACTGGAAGCCAAGCGGTGCATTTCCGCTAGGTAAAAAATAGAAAAACTGCACTATAGGTGAATAGGATATATAGCTAGTTCATTACAGACTCTCAACAGAACGACCAGCGTTCTTCGTTTTCAAACATGAGTATACTTATACTTACGGTACACATATATATATTAATCATAGCTAAATACAATCTCTATAACCATTATTATTATTAGATACATATAGATACAATTGGCGAATTTATATACATCTACAGGTAAAACATTCCTAACTGACGTAACAACTTGACAAATGGCAATACTCGTTCAGTCAACACTCAAATGTCAAAACTAGAGCCTATGTGATATAACTATTTTCTTTCTGGACCTCGAGGGAAAACACACTCGCAGAACGTCTGTCGTCAACACACACAATAAAACTCGTACAATTGGACACAGGAATTTCGTGGTTTTCAGTCGAGGTGCAATATGCTCAGCTCCTCCCAGTATAAAATTCCTTAGCGATCAATAAGATATACCTTGGGCAGAAACTATGATAATTTTGGGATGGCGACGATAGACAAGTACATAACAAAAGTTATTCACTGATTACTGGAAAGGGCCAAGCATACATCTTTCACCTGGGTTGTACCACGAATACCTGAATCCAACTAACTGTACATACACACTAGTACACATGGGCGATGGAAATGGTTTATTTACACCCCTCGTATATCCACCCCGGTCAACGGAAGGGAAGTACTCGTATTGGGTTGAAAAACAAAAAAATCTCGTTATTGCCCTTCTTTCACCCACAACACACATCATCACTCATCCCAACTCTCACTCAATATATCTTCCAAAATCATACTCTTTTTTTTAACTCTTACATCACGCTGGACCTAAACTACTTAAATACTTCCCTAATGCATTACGGTGCCGGTTTGAACAAAAACATTCTTATAGTCTCAAACACCAATATCGCACCAATGAGTAAGACAGGCTTGGAAACGTTTTTTTGACGCTGGAAAAACGTCAACAAATTATTATTATTGGCCAAGAACCATCGCTGACAATTATTGAAGATCAGGCTGTCAAAATAATTATTTATTACTTGACAGTGATTTAGCAGCTCTCTACAGCTTTGTCAATAAACGTTCTTAATTATCAGTGGAAGATGTCACAAATAATACTGTTCTTCCTAATCAGTAAAATGTGTTCGGTTAAGTTACTCCCAAGTAATATTTTAACGATTAATCTTGGTGTTCCTATGCTCATCAACATTTGTACTTTATGTCGTAATAATATAACTGTCAAAGTCTGTACGTATCACTTCCACTCAAAAACCATCACTTATAAAAAGGTTTTTGTAACATCACTTAATATATTGTATACTACGTCTTATTCTACTGTATAGGCGTAACCAGGTAGTAATGTTCATACTGGTTCTTGTTAAGCTTAGAATTACGGTAAAACTTACACTTAGGTTTCGAGAATCAAGTCTTGCCTTTTTATTTTACCCTGACTATTGCAAACTTGTGTTTTGCTTACAACCACAACCTACTGTATGTTGGCTTTGCACAATACATAACTGTACCTTCTGAAGCTTCATAAGAATGATGATGAAAAAGTTCTGTGTGTATGAAGTAGATTTACACATTAATAAAGTGATGAAATATGAATTGCTAAGCAAGTTTCTTGAAGAATAGTTTGTAAATTAGTATGACCTCGTATCCTAAAACGAAGAGTAAAATGAAGCTTCATCATCAACAATAACTAATCAATCGCCTGGTAAGCTTTCAAAGTTACTTAAAGCTATGTCTTAAATTATTAATACGTGTTTGTTCGTACTCAGTCCCACCACAAGTATACAGTACAGGTTGAGCATCGATGCCTTCCATTGTATGTCACTAATAATAATGAAGCCGAAGTGAAGCATACACGGGTTGGGCAAAATAATGATGATCCACCTACTTGGCCTTCACCCTCTTCAGAAGTTGACCTACCATACTGTTCTTTCATCTTAAATTATGATGGCGTTAGTTATTTCGAGCATATAGCCAACCTAAACGTTTACAGGTAGAGCCAGAATATTATCCAGTATATGCCATTGATGAGACCAAAGGTGGATGGGAAGAACACACGGGAGAACCTGTCAACGAGTATGGCCTTGGCTCTCCTCTTCTGTGCTGGCGTTGGACCGGGTTGACGAGCTGGTGGTGGAGGTGGTGGGGGCACGGCTGGTAGGGGTGGGTAGAGCAGGTCTCCGTACCCATGGCCGGCTGGGTGGGGGTGCCTGAGGGGCGGTGGGTGCGGGTGGGCCATGTAGTGTGGGGGAGGGGCGGGGTTTTCGTGGAAGAAGTGGGGCCTGGGATGGTGTGGGGGAGGGGGACCGTGAGCGAAGGGGATGCCGTGGTGGTGGATAGCAGGGGAGTGGATGGGGGGAGGGGCGCTGTGCATGGGGGGCCTCATTGGGGGGTTGACGTGGGGATGATGGGGCATGGTGATGGTGGAGGGGGACGGGGGATCTTGGGGAAAGGCGTGGGGGGGTTCGTGCAGCTCGTGTGGGCGTGGGTAGGCTGGCAGGCTGGCGATGGCTGCACGCCCATTCTCCTGAAAAAAAAAACCAGTGACGTTAAAATCATGAGACAATTGCTGGCATAAAATACAAGAAACTACACTTTAGAATAATATGTAAAAAATTGCTTCACTGCGAATCTTCACATACTGTAATTCTAGAGCGTTCGTCCCACCTTGAAAATATTAACGATAAATTTTGCACAGTCGCTAGACAAGAAAAAGAAAGTAGATAGACAAAAGAAAAAAATGGTACCCAATTACCAATTACATTTGAACCCCGCATCTAGAACACCCACAATAAACGATCCCTTTAATCCATATATTTACCCATTACTACAACCCTGGCAGGACCCACCCACCCACCTTGCTCTGACAGACGTGAGGGAAGGGCTTCTGTGTGTCGCTTCCACTGGTTGCCGCAGCTGCCGCCCCCTTCTTGGTCTTGGGGGGCGCCTCGGGTCCATCCCCCAGTACTATGTTTACAAGGGCGTACTCCATCAGGGCCAGGAACACGAACCTGGTGGGACAGGATGATGATGATGATGATGTTTAGATGAAACAAATTGAACATAAACAAACACTAACTGGTCTACATTGTCTCCTCATAATGACACACCACTTTCAATCTAACCTTTCTAATGTTAAAGGATTATATTTCTTATTCAGGTATTCCACACAAAGTTTCAGTACATCGAGCTGAGAACACAAGTTATGTATTATTTCCTGCTC
This sequence comes from Petrolisthes manimaculis, assembly GCA_034508575.1. Taxonomy (NCBI): domain Eukaryota; kingdom Metazoa; phylum Arthropoda; class Malacostraca; order Decapoda; family Porcellanidae; genus Petrolisthes; species Petrolisthes manimaculis. The sequence continues at coordinate 38,013 of JAWZYT010000419.1, read as the reverse complement.
TTGATGACTTGTATAACGATGATGAATAATTTTGAAAGGGTAATGCTATGAATAATGCTGTGCTTATTATACAGAAAAACAACTGTGGACAGTAGTGAAAGGCTTTTGTAGCTGTAAAACCTTATACTATCCCTCATACTTTAAAGACCAATGTATTTTCATGAATCTGAGCTGGTGTACTATACAGTAAGGTAATTTTTTCCCGTCTATCGTACTCACACAGTGCAGGTGGACATGAACATGTCTATGATCTTGATGTAAGAAACTGGGGGCAGGGAGGCCTGACTCTTGGCATGCTGGGTGGACAAGGTCAGCAGCGAGGTCACTCCCAGGGTCACACGGGCAGGGGCAGCTTCAGGTTTGATCCAGAATGACACCCACTGTGGAGGTAGATTGGTATAGGTCAGTTTGGGGTCCGGTTATGAAAGTCTGAGTGAGATTATATTGTATGGGAGAGGCTTGTTTGTGTTTTTTGTGTTGTGTTGTACCGGTCCTTTTGTTTTGTTAGGTACTTGGGTACTTTTGTTTAATGTGATATGGTATGGGAGTGGCTTGTTTGTTTAGGTGTGGTATGATTTAGGTTTGGATTGAGTACTTTTGTTTAATGTGGTATGAATATGGGAGTGGTTTGGTTGTATTTGTTTTAGTGTAGTATGGTATGGGTATGACTTGGGTACTCTGTGTGTGGTGTTGTGAATGGCTTGGATCACGTTCGGTTTGGTATGGTTTTGTGTAGTTTGGCTTCCTGTGGTTTGGCTTGCTGTGGATTACACTACTTCGTTGTCAAGTGGTGAGGTAGGATGGGGCTTAATTGGTTATGCATTGAGTAAAAAAAAAAATAATAATATTAATTTTCAGCCACACTATCCCATTGAAAGTTAAGTATAAGCATGGTAGCCTTTAAGGAAACAACACATCATCTATCAAAATGTCTGTTGGGAGCTGATAGGATTGAGGGAAACAGACATTATCTTTCTATCTATACACTTCTACTTTCACAGTGTATCATTCCCTTATGGTACTCACCGACATAATAACGATGAGGCAGGTGGGCATGTAGGTGTGAAAGAGGTAGTAACCCAGGCGACGCTTCAGTTTGAACACCACCTCCACACACGTGAAGTTTCCTGCCCACCAAAATTATTATTATTATTATTATTATTATTATTATTATTATTATTGTAGTTGTTGTAGTTATTATTATTATTATTATTGTAGTTATTATTATTATTGTATCTATTATTTTTATTATTGTAGTTATTATTATTGTAGTTATTATTATTATTATTGTAGTTATTATTATTATTGTAATTATTATTATTATTATTATTGAAAAAAATACATACGTAAAATTCTATTATACATATTTTGTTTTGCTTTGTTTCAGATGCTTATACTCTGACTGTCACAAGACCCACGTAAAGCTGTAGGATGTGCCATGTTTATACGAGTTACTTCTGGTCCTTAGTTGAGGTGTTGGGAACAGTCTACTGGACATCAATACCAGGTGAGTGTGGCATTGCTTGTTTTTTTTTTTATTCGTACGTTACACAAAAATAGAGGTGACCACAGACATTTATTCCACCCTCTAGTAGCCTATGTCGATTACACACATATTTCGCCCCTTACATAACTAAATTGTCTAAATGTCGTATCATTATTCATACTGTAAGTCTCAATTCAAGTGTTTGGCCATCAAGATGTTCCGAATCATCTATCACGGTACTTTAACTACATCGAGAGCCATTCCTGCTTTAATCATTATTTTGAACTACATTAGTGCAGTATCACATAGTCTGAAAACTTCGACATTCCAATTTATTTCAGTCTATGGACGGAGACTGGACAATTTAATATATTTACTTTGGATTGGGACCAGCATATGGGACCTGTATTATATAGCTGTCTGATAGTGTGGACTGACCTGTGTGGTAGACCTGGGTACAGTCTGCCGTGTGGTTGCCAACAAGGTCGAACTGGGGAAGCTCTATGTTATCGTCCACCACCAAGGGAACGTCAGGCTCCCAGTCGAACACAAGGTCCTCAGTCGTGTGGGATACTGAGGAAGAGGAGGACTGGTTAGAATAGATCTGATTGGGTTGGTTGGTGATTAGATTAGAATAGGTATGCTTAACGTAGGAAGTCTTGCTTTGGTTGAGAAGAGAAGGTTAAAATGGTGATAGGGGATGATAGATAGGAAGAGGATAGTGGTCAGGGTGTGAAAATAGTAACAGTGAGGTAAAACCCACAATAGCCTAATATTGAAGAGGCTGAATGCATGACTGAGGCTCAAAATATAGTAGACATGAGACATATATGAATCAACTGAGCTGGAGAGAGTTTATACCAAAGCAGAGTGTACTGTACTTACGACTCTCCATCTGCATCCTACACTCCTGTGTGTCATGGGGATAGATGGCGTAGTTCATGGCACACGAGAGGGTCAACGTCAACCTGGCCGGGGGGGAGGGGGGAAGTGATGCTCATTGTAGATTTTTTTCGATATATATATAGGTATATTACGCAACTGTAACAAACTAATAACGATGGAATGTCTTATTAGATTATTTTGATGCATGAAGAAGAAATACTTTTACTTCATATTGTAAGGTATTTTCATGTTGTGTGATGCCTATTGGCGGTATTAGCTCTTTAATCTATATATTTTTAAATACATATATATATATATATATATATATATATATATATATATATAGAGAGAGAGAGAGAGAGAGAGAGAGAGAGAGAATACTTACTTAACCATGTAGAGGATAGTGGAGTCCTTATGCAGCCACACGTAATGGTTAGGGATGGTCATGGTCTGGAAGGTGACCTGTTTAGCGTTCTTGAAGAAACTGTCTGGCCTCCACATGTCCTTCAGCCAGTCCACCTCCAGCAGTCTGTCCAGGGATGGGTAGGGTAGTGTTGTTGGGGTTACTTAGTCAGGCAAGTCAAGCAGGCAAGAAGCATATCAGGTAAATAGTCAATGTTTCAGTCACTCAAGGAAGCAAGCAAGCAACCTATTTAGTCACTTAACCAACCAAACATTCATTTATTCAATCCATCATTAATTCACTCACTCACTCACTCACTTTATTGCGACGCTTAATATCACCCATTCACTCACCCGCCCACTCAATCACCCATCCAATCCAACAGCGCCTAGTATCACTCACCCACCCACCTACTCAATAAATCAACAAGTAAATACATAAATAGATAAATCACCTGTAGCTGGAGTTAAGGTTCTCAGGCAGCCTCAGTCGATGATCCTTCCATGATTGAGCAAAGAATATGTCCGCCACGTATGTCTGTAAGTAGAGATGGAGAATTGGTTGGGATGGAAAGTTAGTAGGGGTGGATAGAGTTGGTTGGGGTGGAGAGTGTTTGTTGGGGTGGAGAGAATTGGTTGGGGTGGAGAGAGATGGTTGGGGTGGAGAGAATTGGTTGAATGGAGTGTGTTTGTTGGTTGGGGTGGAAAGAGTTAGTTAGAGTGGAGTGGAGTTAGTGGGGTGCAGAGTTGGTTGGGATGGGGATGGGAGAGTTGGAATGAAACTGCATGTAGAGACGAAGAGTTAGCAGGGTAAAACACATTTGGTATATTAGAGCGCCTTGATTCCTCCAAAGTATACCAGGAAACAGGACCAGATGGACAAATATAATGGTGTCCTGTTGCTTGGATGAGTTTAGAAGAATCAGTTGCTCCAAATTTAATTTACCCATAGACAACAGGAACTGATGCCCCAAAAATAATATTGTAAAAAAAATTGCTTTCATACATTCTCTAGGCTCGACAGGTCAGCAGAATCAACATCATCATCATATTTATAAAGTCCATTAATTATCTGGACACATTGTACTATAATATATGCAATACAATCTGGTGAGGTAATGGATGGATGGATGGATGGATGGATGGATGGATGGATGGATGGATGGATGGATGGATGGATGGATGCACTGTTGTATGATTTGATATTCTACTCCACAAAATTTGATGCTCTACTGGGCTGAAAAAATTCCCATGAAGTAATAGACTACACAGTATAATGTATGTATGTATGTATATATAGATGGGCAGCCTTACACATATACACATTCAGCCAGTCTACACACACGTATACACAGTCACATCTACACGCACATATACACAGTCAGATCTACACGTATACATACACACACATATACACAGCCATACAAACAGCACACCACTCTACTAATGAGATCAGATGCAGGCAATATTGGGCCTCAAGCCAAGATCCAGCAATTGTAAGCATAAAGACAGCCCCCCCCCCCCTACTCTCTCTCTCTCTCTTTCTCTCTCTCTCTCTCTTTGTGTGTCTGATTATCTTACATTCTTTTGTCTACAGCTTCTAGGTATTTATGTTATCCCATCCTCCTTACAGTATCTCTCTCTCTCTCTCTCTCTCTCTCTCTCTCTCTCTCTCTCTCTCTCTCTCTCTCTCTAAATTGTGCATCTGTTTGTGTTGGTGTGCAAGAGAGAGAGAGAGACAGAGAGAAAGAGAGAGAGAGAGAGAGAGAGAGAGAGAGAATGTTGGTTTTAAAGAGACTATGCATATATTTATGGGAAATCAGATCCAACATTTTCTTTCTTTCTGCTCTACATCCATCATTGTTATATATATTGTTTATATATAATAAATCCTATCAGATACTTAATTATAACAAGGTAGGTCTGAAGCAGTCGTCTCTTCAATATTAGCATTTATGATAACTGTAATAATTTTAATTCAAATCAAGACTGACTCATATAAACACTTATCCTACTAAGAATACTCCCTCATAATACTATCCTCAAGAAAGACATTTTTTAATACCCGCTTAATCAATCTTTATTTTAGTGTTGCATCATGAATACTAAATCTTAAATCCTTAAAGGTTTACTGTCATTGAGTTTGGAGGGAAAGTTATTCAGACCTTTATTACTTTGAACCTTCCAAAATAAGAGAACCACAGGTCAGGAATCAATATATAAATTCTAGCAGAGTTTACCCCTAAAGTTGTATATTTTCTTTGAATCTTCATTTTCTCTACAAAATATATACCATGAATGACTAAAATATTACTATATAAATCCACCTATGTTGGACAAGATAGCTATGACCTATAATATTAATTGGATTTCAGTTGTACAGTCATACCTCCACCAGTCATGCAACATCTTCAATAAAATGGACCCGACATGAATTATATCCTCGTAATATCTGTTCAGGATTTTCAATCAGATGACAAAACTTGCACAATTGCTTTATGGGACCCTGTGGTGATGTAGTTAGAATATTGGAGGTAAAAGAGTCCTTCAAATATTGCCACAAATCGCCACCTCTATGGAAGGAGCTTGATGCGTGGTATATAGTATGGAGGAATCAGAAGCCTCCATTTGTCGTATACGATCACAGGGTCCTTTATTAGGGGGATAATCATGGGTATATAATGTACCTTCGTTCGTACTGTAAACACATGAGTATATTAGTATATCGTTTGGATTAGTTTTGAGTATAGGAAATTAAGAGTTATCAGAGCAGAGACCGACACATATTTAAGGAGATATTACAGTATAAGTTGATAAATTTGAAGCAACTGATTCCTCAAAACTATTCCAAGCGACAGGATGCCATTATTTTTTTAAATCTTGTCGTGTGTCTTGGCATACATTGGAGAAAACAAGGAACTCCAAAGTATATTTTCCGCTTATTTAACCAAACTTTCCCTGCCTACCAACTAAATGCTTCTATCATCTACCCACAGTTTTTTTTCATTCCTTCCCCACACACCTGTCTCCTCTTCACACCTCTCTACCTCACCTGCCCACACCTGTCTCTCCTCTCCACACCTGCCTCTCCTACCCACACCTGTCTCTCCTCTCCACACCTGTCTCTCCTCTCCACAGCTGTCTCTCCTACCCACACCTGTCTACTCCACCTGTCTACACCTACCTCCCCCGTCTGCTCTGCCCTCACCCCCCCCCCTCTCTCTCTCTCTCTCTGTCACCATTCACTTTATCCCTCCATCCACACGCTGATGGAAGTTTTGCAGTGATGGTCCTCTTCTTCTTTTCTTCACTGTTTACACTTTTGCATCTTTCCTGTCCCTCACTTTCCCTCTTGCTTTACACTTTCCATATTTCTTCCTTACTTTCCCTTTCGCTTTATACTTTTCCATCTTTCCTGTCCCTGACTTTCCCTCTAGCTTTCCATCTTTCCTGTTCCTCACTTTCCCTCTGGCATTTTTCCTTTCGTTTTCCATTTTCCATTTTCTCTGTCCATCACTTTCCTTCTAGCTTTTATCCTTTGTGTCTCACTTTCCCTTTATCTTTACACCTTTACAATCTTTTCTGTCCCTCACTTCCCTTTATCTTTTATTCACATCGTTACATACTGTTTATAATATTTCTGCTTCCTCCTCTCCTCTTTTCACTCCTACACCTTTTCATTATTTCTTTCTCTCATATTCCTTATAAGACTTTACACATAGTTTTCCTATATATTTCTTCCTCACTTTCTTCTTTTCTCTTTCCTTAGTTGCATCTTTTTCTCGCCTCTTTTTCCTTTATATTCTTATTTACTATGTTTCGTGTTTCATCTCAAGTTCCGCATCCCTCCCCCCTACCCCTTTCCTTCTCATGTAAACATCTTTCTTTCATTTTTCTATTATTTTCCATTTACAAGTATATCTCTTATTATCTCTCCTCCGTCTCCACCTTTTCTCTCTTTCTTTTAATTCTTTTTCATCCCACCTTTCCTTCTATTTGTTTCTCCCCAACCCCCCCTGTTGTCTGTCTTTCATTAACGCATCTCTCTCTTTTCCTCCATCCATTTATTATGTAAAATCTTGACGTTGATTCTATGTCGTCTATTCGAAAAGCAGGATAAACACCGGATTGTGTCAAATTGTATTAACATTTTATTGAACGTATTGCTTACACATTGACATACATACAGCAGTTCCATCGACTAAACATGGATGAATACGACTATACTTAGTTGAGTACACAGAGTCACAAATAAGGCTAATGAAAGGATCGGAGTGTATTTACAAATGTACAGGCTTGAAACACCTTTTAACAGTGTCCATGTGCAGTGTCAGACGAGAAGAAAAACCGTGGGAAGAGAAGTAGAGAAAGAAATAGGAGAAGAAAGAGAGAGAGAGAGGCAGAAGAGGAAGGAGGAGGAGTTATATTTTGGGATGGCAGGCATAAAAAAAGTAAACAGGTAAAGAAGGTAAAAATGTAGAAAGAAATGGGAAAGGCAAAATTGATACGTTGATGAGAAATATGACAGATATAGAGAAAATGTAGGATAATTGGAGGTGGGAGGGTTAGTAAATGAATGAAGAACAATAGACTGTCTCTTTTTTTTTTTTTTTTACTCCACTGTCTTGTTAATCTCGTCTTGGTCTTGCAACTCAAAAGTACAGAAAGTCATCATCTCCACTACTTCATAGTTTTTTAATTGGAGTGGACGAAAATGCTTGTTGTTAGGGAAAGAGTGGATAGGAGATAGTGCATGGTATTAGTAATGTGTTAGTGTGTTGTTGTTGATGATGTGGCGATAGTGAAAGAGAGAGAGAGAGAATGCAAGGTGTTTAATAATGTGTTAGTGTGTTGTCGTTGAATGAAAGAGAGAGGAGAGTACACAGTGTCCTTCCTTACAAGTAAACACACCAGGCAGCTCCTCCCAGTGTCTCCCCACAGGTTTCACTCTTGGTCTGCCTTCTTCCCCTTCCTTGGACTCCACTATAGTTAGTCTGAGCCTAGGTGTAGTCGTTGCTCTGGGCTTTCGTGTAGATTTTGTTATGGATTTGGGTGTAGATTCCCTTGACTTGAGTGTAGTTACTGTAGACATGGTTTTATTTACTCTGGATTCGCCTGTAGTTTCCTGGGACATTCCAGCAGATACATCGGTCTTGTTCGTGGATCCTAAGGGCTCTGGTGTTGATGTAATTTTCTTCTTGTGAATGATTAGTCTTGGTCTGGCTGTCGGGTCCCTGGGTTCGACGATTGACGCTCTGATCCTTGACGTAGAGTGGAGGAGTGAGCGGAGAAGCCACCAGGTAGACGTGTTGGTGTCTGTGAACCCGGCAGGTGGCTCCTCTGGCTCCGTATCATTCTTTCCAGCTGGTGGCGTGACCGTAGATGCTAGTGCGGCAGTGGCGGGAGATTGGGAAAGGGATGCAGGTGTCGGTGCAGCGGCAGGAGGCGAGGGAAGGGCAGGACCTGGGGCATGTAACAGGGCAAGGACAGGAGTTGGGGCAGGTGCAGGTGTCAGAAGTGGTAGAGACTCAGTAGCAGGTGTCAGAGCAGGTGTAGGTGGAGTAGTTTGAGGAGTCTGGGCAGGTGGAGGTGGAGCAGCAGGTGAAGGAGCAGTAGGTGAGGAAATGAGTATAGCAACAGAGGATAGTGTAGCGGGTGGAAGTATTGATGGTTTTGTGACACTAGAGGGCGTGTTGGTGGCAGGGCGTGAAGCAGGGGCAGGGGCAGGGGCAGGGGCAGGGGGCAGTGTTGTTGTTGTTATAGTGACTGGGGCTGTGGTGGTGTGTTGTGATGTGGGTGTGTCTGGGGTTGTGTTGAAAGAGGTGGTGGCAGAAGATGTGGTGATAATAGTGGTTTTGGTGACGGGTGTGATCATGGGGGAAGTCGTTGCAGTAGTAGATGTAGTGGTCTTGGTAGTGGTAGAAGAGGAGGTGGTGGTGGTGGTGGTGGTAGAGGGTGTAATTGTAGGAGTAGTGTTGGCAGGTGTTGTTATATTCAGGGAGATCGTGGTGGCAGGGATGGTGGTAGTAGAGAGAGTGGCGGCAGGGGGAGCGGGTGGTGTTGCGATGGAGGTGTTGGTGGCAGGGGTCGTGGTGGCAGGGAGGGCGGCAGGGGGGGTGTCGAGGGGCAGGGGTAGCGCAGCAGACGGCAGGGTCGACGTTACTTTATCCACCTGTATTGCATCAGTAACATCACGGAACATATCAGTAAAATGTTGGCGGAAATATTGTTATGACATGAAACACAGAAGTAGAACGTTATGTTGATATAGATATTCGCATTTAATTGTTGTTATCCGCAATTCGCAAGATTTCAAAGATTTATCCTCTCCCTCGCGGTCTCTAGCGCGGGGCGGAGGACAGACGACAGAGGAACACCAGTAAAATATTCCTAACAACTTCGTCTAAGATCAATATCAACCTTTCAACAAGTACACTATCTACTCTCTTATACACAGGTTCATTTTTAAACACTACTGTATAGATTAACACTCTCAGCACTCATACCACACTAACACCTTCATTATTCACACAAGACTAACATCGTCTCCATCACTTACAACATCATGTCCAGCACTTATATCAGCACCTTCTTCTGTCACATCAATACTTTCAACATTCACATTACTTTAACACCATCACTAACCATCACTCACCATCACTCATTCTCACCAGCTACTACATCATCATCCTTCACACTCCCACCAGTTCCTACATCATCCTTCACACTACACCAAAAAACATCTCCATTCATCCCCTACACACACTACACCAACACTATCCCCATTACTCAAACCAGCACCACTACCCATTACAACACCCATAACGAACACCATGCAGCGACATCCACACCAACAACTTCTCTCACACCACACCACCAACATCCACACCAACAACCACCACTCTCACACAACACCACCAACAACACACCAATCTCTCACACCACACCACCCACCCACATCCACAACAACCTCTCTCACACCAACAAAAACCACTCTCACACCAACAAAAACCACTCTCACACCTTTCTCACACCACCAACAACAACAACAACCAAACTCTCATACCACCACCAACATCCACAAACCCAAACACCCACCATTGAGTTCTCGTTGATGGAGTCGATGCCCATGACGGTGACGTGAAAGAACACATTGGTTGGCCTGCCTTGCTTCTTGGGGGGCCTCATCTTGTCGTAGTCCTTGGGGTTCTCTGGTAGGAGGTCGTGGAAGCTCAGGACGCTACTGCCGCCGTTCAGGTCTGGTCTGGGATTAAAAAATAGTAGGTTGGAATGGGGAAGGTATAATAGTGGAGGATTAGGGCATAGGATAGTGTTATGAGTAACTTGTTTAATAGAGAATTAGGGTGTAAGAAGGAATGAAGAAAGCATATAGCAGATGATTAGGGTATAGGATGGTGGAATGAGGAAGGTATTTAGGAGAGGGTTAGGGGGATACTATAGGGTTTAAGGCAGTTCGACGAGTGAGAGGGGAGAAAGGGGGGATGAGTGAGATTGTTTGGGTGTGGTGAATAATTGGGAAAGGGTGAGGATGAAGAGGTTGGGGTTAGGTATATTGAATTGAGAGGATTGTGTAGTCAAATGTGGTGGAGGTGGAGGTGAGTAAGAGATGGTGATAGCATTGATTTCAGTGTGATAATGAATGAAGGAGTTGTGGCTAGAAATGATTAGAATACGAATCGAGTTTAAAAGTGTGTCAATTAATATATTATCAAACAGGAAACAAGTTGGAGGAGGGAAAGCAAAAGAATGTTGAGAGGTAATAGGTGTCAGGATAATATATACAGTTTCGATGTGGAAGAGAGAGAGAGAGAGAGAGAGAAGAGAGAGAGAGAGAGAGAGAGAGAGAGAGAGAGAGAGAGAGAGAGAGAGAGAGAGAGAGACTTATGTGTGAGAAGCAAGATATATTGAGGGAGGGGAGAAAGAAGAGACGATGAATTATTGGAAGTGAGAGAATAAGAGGGAAGAAAGGAAAGGAAGAAAAATGGGGAGGTAGTGAAGCAGAAAATAACTATAAAGCCAAGAAATAAGTGGAATTTAAAGAAGAGGAATAAAACCAGAAATTAATTACGTACATATTGTGACTACGAAAGAAATGAAAGTCGTGAAGTAAAAGTAGAAAAAAAAGAAAAGAAAATAATTAAACTTTTAAAAAATAATATTCATACTCACTAAGTAAAATCATAATACACTTACTCTGCTTGTGTGGCCAGAACGAAGGTGAATAGAAGCAAGAGGCTGTGTAGGGAAACTATTCTCCCTCTTCTTCTTCCTTCCATCATTTCCTTTTTCCTTCTTCCTTCCCTTCCTTACTTCTGTCCTTCCTTTCCTCTAGTGGTGTTCCTTATTAGTGTTTCCTGTGAGGGCCGGAACACTGCTGGGGGCGCTACTGTCTTTATATAACCACCAACGTCCTGGAATGGATAGTTAGTAGTCACATAAGAGAAAACGTATGTTTATATAATATTGAAGCGGTTACTATGGCATACCAATTTTAAAAATGCTGCCTTACATGCCATCATACCCGCATACCGTCTATAGTTTTCAGATACCTCTTGGATATCTAGATAGTACAGTACTTCGAATTTCCTAACCTTTTTTATATGCAGGTTTCGGATTACATTGGTTGGTGACTACAATGACTTTTTCTTATTATTGCTACTTTTTTTGTCAGTAAAAAAAAATATTGCATGGAGAAGGGAAGCATTAATTAAACCCCAACGAAAGTAAAGGAATAAATAAAATTACTGTCTAAACTTCATGAACTTGGATTATTCAGACAACCTCGACCACTATTACGTTTATAAAGAGTGAGCAAAGTCTCGGTATTATCATGGTCTTTTGTTACGGTATTTCCTCCCTTTTAAAGCCTTGAAAGTCAGTCAGTCGTACCAGTTTGGCGTGTTAGTTTAGTTTAGTTTAGTTGGTACTACTTTCTTTTAGTGTTGTGGCTTGTGGGGAATATAGTATGTAAACAAGGCTCATTCTAACGTAAAGATTCTAGTCCAGGGCTATTTGTCAGTAGATGGATATATAGATTGGAGAGACTGTTTTTTTTTTTATGCATCGTAATAATTAACTACTGTTATGATTTATCTCTATCAATTTTGCTCTTCTCTCTCTCTCTCACTATTCAAGTAGACCCATATACGATTGTTGTATACTTCTCTCTCTCTCTCTCTCTCTCTCTCTCTCTCTCTCTCTCTCTCTCTCTCTCTCTCTCTCTCTCTCTCTCTGTGCCTTCTGGTGTGTTCTGGGTAAGTAAGGGTGAGTGGTGTGGAAGGAAGGAAGGCATCAGATAAAGAGGTAGGATGAGGAGAACAAAAGGAAGTTAGACAATACCACCTCCAAGGAAAGAAGGTGCAGCTTTAAACACCAACATCTATATAGTCTTACCCTGATGGTGATGATGGTGGTGATGGTGATGATAGTGGTGTTGATGTTGGTGGTGGTGGTGTATATATAGTAGGAGAGGTATTGGTGGTAGTGGTAGTTATGATGGTGGTGGTGTTGATGGTGGTGGTGGTGGTGTATATATAGTGGGAGAGGTATTGGTGGTAGTGGTAGTTATGATGGTGGTGATGATGGTGATGATAGTGGTGTTGATGTTGGTGGTGGTGGTGTATATATAGTGGGAGAGGTAATGGTGGTAGTGGTGGTGGTGTTGATGTTGGTGGTGTTGGTGTTGGTGGTGTTGATGTTGGTGGTGTTGGTGTTGGTGTATATATAGTGGGAGAGGTAATGGTGGTAGTGGTAGTTGTGATGATGGTGGTGGTGGTGGTGGTGGTGGTCATTGTAGTGGTAGTTGTGATGGTGGTGGTGGGGTGGTAGGGATGGTGGTTGTGGTGGTAATGGTAGTAGTGATGGTGGTGATTTATGATGATAATGATGGTGGTGGTAGTGATAGTGAGTGTGGTGTTGTTGGTGGTGGTAATAATGGTGATGATTAGCGTTGGTAATAGTGCAATCATTGGCAATAATAGTTACAATTAGTTGAATGGACCTGATAATTAGGAAGATGTCCGTGATAAAGGTGTGTTTAATGCTAATGATACTGGTCGCTGATTGCAACTCTATGGTGCATAATTATCACCGAGGGGAGTGACATTTTATTTTTATATTACGTAATTACAATACTTATATTACTTACGATAGTTATTATTATAAAGAATATCCTAATATCACTTCCGAAAAAAAAAGAAAAACAAAAACAATAATAATTGTAATATAAGAAATCATTATTATTGTTATTATTATTTTTATTATTATTATTATTATTATTATTATCATTATTATTATTATTATTATTATTATTATTATTATTATTATTATTATTATTATTATTATTATTATTATTATTATTATTATTATTATTATTATTATTATTATTATTATTATTATTATTATTATTATTATTATTATTATTATTATTATTATTATTATTATTATTATTATGATGGATGAAATAATTGTTGTTGGTTATGATTTATGAAGGGTACTGGTTGCTAGGATGCAGGCAGTACTTTATATGTTTTGGCGCCCTTTCGTACACGAGCTCATTATTCCTCTTTGTAACTGTCCCTCCTTTCTATTATTCTGCCTTGCTTGCTGTTCCTCCTCTCAGTCTCCTTCCTCTTTGAAATTACTTGGTCTTTCCGGTAGAGTAGTCTTCTTTTATTTTTATCTACTTTGCATTTTTTTTCTATCTTTCTCTGTCTGTTTTCGTCTTCCTGTTTATGCTGTCATGCTTCTCTGTCTAGTTGTGCTTCTGTATGTCCCATTTTAACTCGATTTAATTATCTTTCTGCATGTCTTTATATCATCACCTCCTCTCTCTCTCTCTCTCTCTCTCTCTCTCTCTCTCTCTCTCTCTCTCTCTCTCTCTCTCTCTCTCTCTACACGCGTTTCATGTTTCAGACAGAACCACTCCCTCACTCACACCCACTCCCTCACTCACACCCACTCCCTCACTCACACCCACTCCCTCACTCACACCCACCTCCCATTTCCGGATCTCTCTATCTCCCTTAGCTACCGAGTGCGTCATACTAAAGCGTGACGTCATCGTTGTTCCGGTTGGTGACGTCATTGTTGTGTGGCCCGTGACGTCACTCCTGTCCGTGCGTCAGAATGGGGAATGAAGCGTAAAGGGGGTAGCGTTGTTGTTGTTGTTGTTGTTGTGGCTTTAGCTGGCTTACTGTGAGTGGATGTGGGTGTCGAAAGATTTAAATTTTTCATGTATGTAGGAGTTATAGGCCTTGAAGCTAAGTGTGTGTGTGTGTGTGTGTGTGTGTGTGTGTGTGTGTGTGTGTGTGTGTAAAATCTAATATATGTGCATCTTAGACTTTGAAGTCGTGTACAGTATGTGTGTTTAGATTCTTATATTATATGGGAATTGTAGCCTTGAAGTTGTCTGTGTGTACCTAAACTCTATCAGTGTTAGAGATAACATTTTTAACATACGTATATATTTTTTTAAGCCTAAAGTCCTGAATGTGGGACACTAGAAAAATTCCCCCAGTGTGTTGTTGATAGAGATGCGGCGTTCTGTATTCTGTTTCCTGGTGCTTCGTTTCTGGTCCAGGCTGTAATCCTCTTATTGAAATGTATGGCGTTTGCTCTGTTACACTCACGGGGAACGCGTTATTTTTTTTTTTATTTATTTATTTTTTTTTTTGCGTAGGTTCACCGATGGATGTACAGTCGGCCTCAGGAATTCGTATACACTACTTTGACATCAAGGTTTCGTAACAATTAGAAGATTTAGTGCTTTCGTTTCCTAACACTAAACTTTTCTAGTAATGTTATCTGACTAATACTTTTGAATCAGTCTGCAGAACAATGTCTATACAGTATGTGCAAAATAATGACCCCTCTTAACCATTGCTCTGTGTATGAATTCCTGAGCCCGACTGTACAAATATACGGTATACGGTTTAGTTCACAGCAACTCTATGAGGGAAGAATAAATTGTAGATAAAACAATAAAACAATACAATACGGGAGACAGAAGAGTGATGTTGTGAGTGTTATAGCTACTAGGAGAGAAAGTCAAGACGAGAGAAAGGAGAAGATTATAAAGATGTGGATGAGAGAAAGGGCGAAATTTATACTCATGGGTGTGTGTGTGTGTGAAAGATGGAGATAGAGAGGACGTGGGGAAGATAAATAGAGACGGATAGTGTGTGTGAGAGAGAGGAAGGGAAAATATGAAGAGATATAGAAAGTGGAAGACAAATGGAATAGAATAAAAGGGAAGATGAGAGAGAGAGAGAGAGAGAGAGAGAGAGAGAGAGAGAGAGAGAGAGAGAGAGAGAGAGAGAGAGAGAGAGAGAGAGAGAGAGAGAGAGAGAGAGAGCAAGGAGAAACAAAGAGAAAAAGAGAAGAGAGGTCAGTTTCAGGCAGAGATCCCATATGTTGCTCACTATAGCCAAAGATTCATGGTGTGGAAATGACGTAGATTGGAACCAGAGAGAGAGAGAGAGAGAGAGAGAGAGAGAGAGAGGAGAGAGAGAGAGAGAGAGTATATATATGAATAAAGTATGGTAATCAAGCGTAAGGAGATTACCACAGTGTACCAATAGACTAAAGGGAGTAGATGTATTTGCCGACCACGTGTCCACCAGAGGCGTGAAGTTGTAGTAAAGTGGTGGTGTTTACAGTATTCTGATTCCTCCTGACCATGCCACGAAACAAGCTCCTTCCATATAGGTGATGTTTCGTGGCATATTTTTGAAGGACTCGTTTACCTCCAACTAATTTTCTGACTACATCACGGGTCCCTTAATATGAGAGTGGCTTTGGATTACAGAACACTCCTATTATCTTGCTTGTGAAAAAGTTGACGATTTTATTTTTGTTTTTTTAAGTTTTGTAGAATAGAAGAGGGAGAAAGTTTTAAGAACGGTAGGAAAGAATAAGCCGGCGTTGGTTGCTGCTCTCGTGTACCCAACGTATTGCGGCGTAATTAATTAAACTCTGTAATATAGGGAGTGGATTATTAATAGAAGTCATGGTGAAAGAGTCAAGGTGAAAAAATGAGAGAAGAGGATTGGGGAGTGGGCGGTAAAGGTCGAGAAAAAATTTAGGGGAGAATGCGATTAAAAAAATGTGAGAGGGGACAGAGAAAGAGAGAGAGAGAGGGGTGGAAAGGAGTGTATCATAAGAGGAGAGAGAGAGGGAAGGATGGAAGGATAAGGAAGACTGATAAAATTGTAATATATGAAGGTCAAATGGAGTGGAAGGACATCAATATTGAGAATGAAGATATGTAGAATCAGTGTATGTGGAATGGAGAGAGAAGAGATTAGGGGAAGAGGAGAAAAGGTGTTTGATAGTGACAATACTGCTAAGTGAACAAGTGATAGTTAGATAGACTGCTGATGCAGAGATAGATAAATAGATCGATAGATAGTTAGATAGAAGGTAATTATAGGTATATAAGTGTTGGGAGAGACATTAATACACTGCAGATAGTGATAAATAGATTATAAATAGGTCGTGGGTAGATGGATAAGTAGTTAGATAAATAGTAAATAAGTGGGTAGACAGACACAAGGATAGACAGATAAATAATATAGATAATAGGTAGGTAAGTAGACAGACACAAAGACAAAGAGATAGATGAATAGATAAATAGTAGATATGTGGGTAGACAGACACAAGGATAGATAAATAAACAATAGATAGATAGTAGATATGTGGGTAGACAGACACGAGGATAGATAATTAAACAATAGATAGATAGTAGATATGTGGGTAGATAGATAAAAGGATAAATAAAGATGGAGGTAGGCAATATGTTTCCTCATATCCCAAGGTAATAGGGAATTACTCTGGCCTCATTCTTTCACTTCTTCTCCCAAGGGTCCTGGTTGTAAGCTGTTCCCCTCCCTCCCCTCTCTCTCTTTCTCTCTGTCTTTGTATATCTGTCTCTTTCTCTCTTTTTCGTTCTATCTCTTTCTCGCTCTGTATCTGTCTGTCTGTTTGTCTATCTGTTTCTTTATCATTGTCAAGCATCGTTCCTTTCTTTCCCTTCCTTTCCTTCCCTTTCTTTCCTTCACTTCCTTCCCTTCCTTTCCTTCTCTTTTCCACTATTGCCCCCCCTCTTGCGTCCCCTTTCCTTCCCTTACCATACCTTATCTTTCCCTTCCCATTTCCTTCCCTTACCCTTCTCCCTTGTCCTTCCCTTACCATACCTTACCCTTCTCTTTTGCCCTTCCATTCCCATCTTTTACCATTCCTTAAAATCTCTTTCCCTTCCATTCCCTCACTTATCCTTTTCCCTTCCCTTCCCTTCCCTTCCCTTCCCTTCCCTTCCTTTCCCTTCCCTTCCCTTTCCCACCCTCCACCTCCTAACGAAGCAAGGTATATTTTAACCCACTTTACGTCGAGTGCCACTTGAGTCATCCGAGGTCCTGCCTGGAGGATCTACTGCCCAGCCATATCTTATTTTTTGGACTTGAGTATAAAGGTGTGGTCGAGTGTGAGGTACCCAAGGCGTGCTTTTGAGGGCGAGGTTTGAGAGAGCTAGTTTTGAGGGTGACTTTTGAGAGTGCTAGCTCTGAGGGGGATGTTTGATGGCTAGCTTTGAGGGCCAGTTTTGAGTGTGAGACTTTGAGGGTGAGGTTTGAGAGCTAACTTTGAGGGTGAGACTTGGAGGATGTGGTATAAAGTATGAGGTTTTGAAGGTGAGGTTTATGGGTAATGGGAAGGAGTATGCAAGTGTGTGTGTGTGTGTGTGTGTGTGACAGACAGACAGACAGACAGACAGACAGACAGACAGACAGACAGACAGACAGACTGACAGACAGAGATGTAGAAAAGGATATAAACAAGAGAAGGAATCAGAGTAAATATAATAATCTGAGAAGTAGATAGAACAGAAAAACGTATAGATGAACAAAAAAAGTATTGCAGATAGAAACGTAGGAATGGAAGTAGGGAATGACAGAAAAAAGAGAGAGAGAAAAGTTAAAGAGAAAGAGGAGGGAAAGATGGAGGAAATATTTAAATAATCGAGAGGAAAACGAGTAGGAGGGAGGGAGGGAGGGAGGGAGGGGGAGAGAATGAGAGTGGAAGAGAAACACATTGGAGCAGAAAGTAATAAAAATATTCACTTGTCATCACTTCTGTTTACGTTCACGCTTTTCCTCCCTGCTTTCTTCCTCCCTCCCTGCTTTCTTCCTCTCTTCCTCCTTTCTTCCTCTCTTCCTCCTTTCTTCCTCTCTTCCTCCCTCCTTTTTTCCTCTCTTCCTCCTTTCTTCCTCTCTTCTTCCCTCCTTTTTTCCTCTTTTCCTCCCTCCTTTTTTCCTCTTTTCCTCCCTCCTTTTTTCCTCTTTTCCTCCCTCCTTTTTTCCTCTTTTCCTCCCTCCTTTTTTCCTCTTTTCCTCCCTCCTTTTTTCCTCTTTTCCTCCCTCCTTTTTTCCTCCTTTCCTTCTTCATTTCTTCCTTCTCTCCCTCCTTTCTTCCTCCCTCCCTCCCCCCCTCCTTTCTTCCTCAATTACTATCCTTCCCTCCTTCTTTTCCCTTCTTCCTTTTTTTCCCTCCTTCCTTCCTTCCTTCCCTTTTTCTTTTCATTCATACTTCCCTCCCACTTTCTTTCCTTTCTTCATTCCCTCCCTCCTTCCTCCTCCTTCTTTCTTGCTTTCTTCATTCATTTAATATAGTTTTGCCAGTTTTCCCTCTATCTCTTTATTCTTTTCATTTATTTTGCATGCTTCACTCCTTCTCCTCCTTCCTTCCAGTTGTCTCGTAAATTCTAATTATGGAAACTCATTCATTAGACTAGAGGCCAGAGAGAGAGAGGGAGAGAGAGAGAGAGAGAGAGAGAGAGAGAGAGAGAGAGAGAGAGAGAGAGAGAGAGAGAGAGAGAGAGAGAGAGAGAGAGAGAGAGAGAAGAGAAAAACAGAGAAAGAGAGAGAGAATGCCGGAAAAAAAGGGGATATGAGGGAGATTATAAGGGAAAAATGATAGGGGAATAAGAGAGGGTGGAAGAGAAAGAACAAGTGTGGAAGGGATAAGAGAGAATAAAATATGCATTACCTACAGACAAAGAAGCTAAAAAGTACACAACGAAATGAGAAAAATACAAGAAACACCAAACGAGGGACGAATGAAATATCAAATCGAGAAAGGAGAAGGAATGAAAACTGAAGGAAGAAATGACAGAGATGAAGATGAAATATACACACAGGTGCTATAAATAATTCCTACACTCAACTCATTTTCTTGTATTGTAAATTTAGAACACTCTTCCTTTTTATGGCGGGAACTGCGATGTCATTAGCGAATTGAATGCCACTGATTTTTCTAAACTGCACCACATAACAACAACGATACTGAGAGAGGATATCTAACTCTCGTGGCATTGTTTGGTAGAGTTAAGAACCCTGTGATTGTGTTTTGGGAATTGGAGGCTTCTGATTCCTACTGATTATGACTCGAAACACACTCCTTCCATAGAGGTTAGTGTTTCATGGCAATAATTGAAGGACTCGTTTACCTCCAATTTGCTGACTAAAATCACAGGGTTCCTTAATAGCCAACCATTCAGTAACAATATTTTACCCCCTGAGCCCATTACCACTGCAGCCTCACCATCCCATTAACACACAAAATCCGTGGTGGAGGAGGAACAGGTTACTCCATTAAATAGTCATAGTTTATTGTATGACCCTTGTGTGTGTGTGTGTGAGTGTGTGTGTGAGTGTGTGAGTGTGTGAGTGTGTGTGTGTGTGTGTGTGAGTGTGTGAGTGTGAGTGTATGTGTGAGAGAGAGGGAGAGGGAGAGAGGGACACACACGCACACACACAGACACACACACAGACACACACACACACACACACACACACACAAACACACACACTGTCTAGCTTTTAAAAATATTAATCGTTTTGTATAATTTCTTATTCTAATTAAAATATCCTACCATCCCACTGACTCGACTCAGACACTTGCACCACATTACTTATACTATACTGCACCTACTACTGTACATACATACGAGGTACAAACCCATCTATCTACTGTCTTGTCCCGTCAACACAATTCACCCATCTATTAATGTATTCCACCTCTTTCTTTCTACCTAACACTCCCTCAATTTCTCCCAAGAACACACAAAGTATTTTTTTTCTTCTATATTTTCTCACTTATGTATATACTGATTCATTAATGTTCATACTGTCTTCTACTCATGCAGTCATATTTTCAATTTACCACCCATTCATTATGCTCACACTCATAAATCTTAGCTCTCCCATCCATAAATTTTACCCTCCCACACCCACGATAGTTTCACACAAGCACACCCACCCCATAACTTTACACCCATACGTTCTCACTCTCCCTCCCCTTTCACACACCCATTCACCCAAATAGCCAGCCAGCCTTGATTACACACACATACACACACTCACACACACTCATACTCACTCACTCACTCACTCACTCACTCACTCACTCACTCATACTCTCACACGCACAAACTCGTATACTCATACACACACTCTCTCTCTCTCTCTCTCTCTCTCTCTCTTACACACACACACACACACACACACACACACACACACACACACACACACACACGGGCGTCAGTGTGCTATTTCTACGCTAAATTATGCGTAAACGGTGCCCTTACCCCCCTGCCTACCCGTCTTGTTGTGTGACCTCTCCTACCCCAAGCTGGGTCGATAGTGCACTTCACTCTCTCTCTCCTTTATCTCTCTTTCTCTCCTTTATATATCTCTCTCTCTCCTTCATTCCTTTATTTCTCCTTCATTCCTTTATCTCTCCTTCATTCCTTTATCTCTCCTTTATTCCTTTATCTCTCCTTTATTCCTTTATCTCTCCTTTATTCCTTTATCTCTCCTTTATCTCTCCTTTATCTCTCCTTTATCTCTCTCTCTCCCTCTCCTCTGTCTCTCTCTCCCTCTCCTCTTTCTCTTTCTTTATCTATCTATATCTATCTATCTTTCTCTATCTATCTATTTATCTCTCTCTCCCTCACTTCCCTGATATGTGTGTATGTGTGTGTGTGATTCTATATTGGTGTTTGTACCTGTGTGCGTATACCCTCAGTCTGTACACACGCTTTAGTTGTCCGTGTGTGTGTGTCTTTGTTTACACTTCTATTAGTCTGTGTGTATTTATGTGTTTTGTGTCTAGAATTTGTTGGACATATGTCTCAGTGCCTGTGTGTGTTTTTATGTGCCTGTGTTTGTGCATGTGTTTGTACCTGTGTGTTTGTGTGTGTGTGTTTGTGTGTGTGTGTTTGTGTGTGTGTGTTTGTGTCTGTGTGTGTTTGTGTCTGTGTGTGTGTGTGTGTGTGTGAGTGCGTGCGTGCCTCTGTGTGTGTGTGTGTGCCTGTTTGTGTGTGGGATTTTATATTTGTATCTATATGCTTCGTTGAGAGATCTAGTTATATATATATATATATTTAGCACAGAGACAATTCCCTTTACATCCTCCTCCTCCTTCACCTCCTCCTTCGTTAGTCTGATTAATGGCCTCCCCCACCGCGACGCCTTCCGATAATGAGGCCTCACGCCCTTAAGTGATTGTTGGCTGACTGATAAGGGCCACTTAAAACCAAGACAATATTACCCACGAGAAAGATTCCAAGGAGGCAAGTGAGGGAATTAAGGGGATAGTATACTCTTATTTATATACTTTTGATTCCTCCAAAATATGCCAGGAAACAGATCCAGTTCAAGAAAAATAATGATATTTTGCTGTTGCCTGGAATAGTTTGCTCCAGATATAACTACGACCCAAAACAATGTGCTATATATACACCCCCATTAAGGTGTGAGTATATATCTTTTCTTTTGGTTTGTTTGTATGTATGAATGAATGGCATATTAACATCGATACAAGAGATAATATTGGAAATCTAGGAATCTTATAAGGAACTGTATTTTTCTCGTGGAATATTGTAATCTAGGAATATTATAAGTAACAATTTTTTCTCTTGGCATATGGAAAATAGTAAAGGAATTGATGGGGAAATATAAGCAAGCGGTAAAGATTAAGCACAAGTGATTCTATAATTATGGTCAAAGTGAATATCTCCTTGAACATTGTATATATATATTTGTTTTTACGATTGAAGAAGATTGAACAAGGAATTGACGTGAAAGGTGAAATTTAGACATGTTATTTTGCATGTTTCATTACCAAGTTTCATTCCTTGATATGTTTGCTCTGACTGCACCGGTATTAATAAATAATCAGTAGCGCATATTTCTGATTGAGTATTTTGTTTCACTTGAACATTCTCCTCTCACAACTTGTCACTCATTGCTGTTCCTGCTGTATCGCTGCATTTCTGATCAAGTGACGTATGTACAGTCAGCAAAAAGAGTATTGGAACCACTGTACTTGTCGTTACAAGTGAGATTCAGGTTAAGAAAAACTCCCTGATTCCCCCTGCCCCCCACAAAAAAAAAAGGAAAAAAATAATAATACTGCCTACCTCTCTTCCTTTGGGTCTCTTACTTTTTGTCACAGTTTAAAAACACCACCTTTATGTAATTAGCGGGGAAAAACTGTGCAATTAAGCCCTGCAATGGTTTGGTAAATTGTTATAATGTTCCTGATTTTTATTATTGCTTATGAAATGTCATTACTGCATCCCACTAAGAAAATAAAATATGTTGTAGTACACACGAAAATGAATACATAAAATGATGGGTTTTAATCGTAAACTGCCGCGGGATTCAATATCCACCAAGAATTTTAATTACAAACCAAAATCTGATCGTAGTTTTGAAGGCAATTTATTACTTACCATAGTTATGGGTAGTGAGGGGAAAATATTCTAGTGTTGATAATAAATGAGTTAATGAAATAAATACCTATGATTTAGTGATGTGTAGGTGGATACCAGTGAGTAAATATATTATACTGTACAGTGGTATAAATAAGTAGTTGACTGATAACGAACATAAACCAAATATACATAATATTATACACTATAATATATATATATAGTATGAATATAAATTTCACTAGCAATTTTCATAGAAGTTGGTCAGTTATTTTTATGTGCAGAATTTCAACCTCGTTTTTACAATGCTGGAATTTGTTTATTGCAGAAATATGCTTATGTGATAGTTTTTTTTTTCAGTCCCGAGGGGATCTTTTTATTTCTTTCTGACCAGTTGTCGCAATGCGTGTACCGGTTTTATTTTAATAATGTTGTAGGTCTGTATGTGCACCGGATATGTGTTGTGGCAATGGATAATATAAGTTTAACGTCACATTGACTACGAGAATGTTACATGAAGTTCACACTGGCGCACTGTTTATCTATGTTTAGTATGAATATGTACTGTGTTGATGTGAGTTTAATTATCATCATCATCTTTATCATCATCATAATATTCTTAGTACCACTTCTGCCACTACGGTCACTACCACTGTCCCACACTATCAGCACCACCACCACCACGACAATGACCTCTTTCACTTCCACCATCACGACAATGATCTCGTTCACTCCATCTCCACTACCCTCTACTACCATCACCACTACCATGACCTCTTTCACCTCCACCACTTCCACCACAACACCACCACTATCACCAAAGCCTGGCTGTTTTGCAAAAATACTGGCAAATATCAGGAGAGGCTTGTAAACACTTGCCCCTCCAGTCAAGATCTTGTAATATCTTGTCTTGCCCTGGCCTTGTATCGATCTGTCCTACTTTCCCTACCTGACTCTGCCCTGATTTTACCTTCCCCTTCCAAGATCTGCCCTGTCCTGCTCTGCCCTGCTCTGCATTGCTCTCTCCTCCACTCCCCTCCCCTCCCCTCCCCAACCTTGCCCCAAAATTTTCATATATTTTGCCATACTTTACCTTCCTCTCCGTTAATTTACCTCTACCCTACCCTGCCCTACTCTGCCTTGCCTTGCCTTGCTATGCCATGCTTGCTTGCCTTGCTCTGCTTCCTTGCTTGTCTTACCTAACCCTCTCCCCAGGACATACCAGAACTACTTAGACTCGAGTTTGTTTACAAGGCTCACCGCATTCCTCCAGAGGCCACGATCGAGACGCTGGCTGTGGTTGTTATTATTGTTGTTGTTGTTGGTGGTAGTGGTTTGTCTTGGGGTTGTGATGCTGTCGTTACGAGTTCTTGTTGTGACTGCATGTTATGATTTACGGTTGTGTAGCGGTAGTTATTATGTTATTTTGTTTGTGTGTGTATGGGAGTTGTCTTTTCGTGTGTGTTGATGTTGAGGCACTAATGTGTTTTGTTGTGGCTGTGGTCTAAATTTTGGGGTATTCTGGTAGGGGTAGGCAGTGTGTGTGTGTGTGTGTTTTCTGCGATTGTGGTTATGTTTATGGTATCTGCAGAAGTTGTGATATTTTGTTACATTTTTGTGTTTACTTTTTTCTTTTGTCTTGCTTTAGGGTTTCAACGATTCTTTAAGTATATGTTGATGTTGTTGTGGTTTTAACATTCAAATAAATCTGTTTCCTTGGTTAGTTGTTTGTCTATTATTATGACGTTGTAGTAGCGTTTGTTGTGACTGTTGTGGATGTACGCAGGATCTTGCATGGTGCTGTGATTTTACCTCCAAAGTTACTGTTACTGTTATGTGTTTTGGTAATCTACGTTTATGGCGACGGGCAGCGAGTTATGACAAAGGCTGAAGAAGATAGTGTTGGAAAAATATATGATTTTTTTATCTACTGTTCTTGTGATAGCCAAGTTTGAAAGTTTGTAATCTGGTGAAAAATAATAGTATATGGTTAGTTATAAGAAAAGGCGATTATTGTTGATAGTGATGATGATGATGTTGGTAGTGAGAAGTTTTGAGACGATTATAGTAGTTTGGGAAGTATTTTAGAAAGACAGTAGTAACAACAACAACAACAACCACGGGACAGCTTGAGGAACTTCAACAACAACAACAACAACACGAACACCAACAACGACAACAACAATTGAGTCAAAACAGCATATTTTAAAATGCAGGACCCCTTTCTCTTCCCCTCTATTTCTTTATTCAGTACTTCTTTATTTTACATTTTTCCCAATCTGTTTAATTCTTTTGCTACATTTTTCATTCTATTTTGTTTTTGACTGTCTCTTCACCATTTTACTGATGTTTGTACTTTTTCTTTCTGTCGTCACCCTTTCTTTTATTTTTTCATTATCTCTAAGTTTGTAAATATTCAGGTTTGGGACTGTTTGATGCTCACACAGACAACCTCCCTCCCTCTCTCCCTCCCTCATTCCTACTTCCCTCCCTCACTCATTCCTACCTCCCTCACTCACTCATTCCTACCTCCCTCCCTCCCTCACTCACTCACTCACTCACTCACTCACTCACTCACTCACTCACTCACTCACTCACTCACTCACTCACTCACTCATTCCTCCCTCCCTCCCTCCCTCATTCCTACCCATTCACACTTATGCTACACCACACACATACTCTCTTTGTCTCCCTTTCTCTCTCTCTCACTCTCTCTCTCTCACACACACACACACAAACGCATACATCCATAAAATTGTATATGGCATCCACCGTTCCCTCTTTTGCACTCTTCCCCCCCCCCTCTCTCTCTCACTCTTTTAAACATACATTCACACTCACACACACATACATACCTCCCTCCAAACTCACATTTAGTAATCCTCGCTCTCTAACTCCTTTAAACACACACACACACACACACACACACACACACACACACACAAACACACACACACACACACACACACACACACACACACACACACATGCCTCCAAACACACACAAAGTACTCACACACACTCGACCCCCAATTCTCCGTCTCGCTTCCCAAAATCCATACTCGTTCAAAACAAAACACGCCAACAATTCGAAAGCTCTATGCATCACCCCCACATCTGTCCCGAATCGGTCCATTTACGCATAACCTACGCTAATTTACGCTCAGAATGTGACGCTCAACGATCAAACAACGCCAGACTTCAGTTATGTTGAAAGCCAATCGGGTGCCTGTATGCCTTTGTGTGTGTGTGTGTGTGTGTGTGTGTGTGTGTGTGTGTGTGTGTGTGTTTATCTGAGGAATGCTCGGTCTGCGTGTGTCTAAGTGTGTTTGTGTGTGTGTGTGTGATAGAAATTTTTAATAAGAATAGTTTAGAAAAATGAATAAAGTAGAGGAATGTGAAAAAGAAACTAAATATCGGGAAGAAGAAAAGTAAAGCATAACAGAAAGAGAGAGATAAATAAAGAACTTCAGATATATGCCAAGAGTGAGAGAGAGAGGGGAAGTGAAGCCCAGGGGAGGTGAAGGGGGTGGGGTGGGGTGAGGAGGATTTGGGGGGAAGAGAGTATGAAGGGGGTATTCAGATTAAAGTTTGTGGAAGGGGAGTGGATTGGGGAGGGGAGGAAAGGAGGGTTGAGGAGGAGAGAAGGGAGAGAGGGGAGGGGAGGGAATCAAAAGGAAAGGAGAGGAGAGGGGGAAAGGAGGAAAGAAGAGACAAGAGGAGAGGGGAAGAAGAGGAAAAGGAAAGAAAGGGAGGGAGGGGAGGAAAGGAGAGGAGAGGAGAGAAGGGAAAGAAGAGAAGGATATTTGTTTACATCTAACCATTTCATCAAGTCTCTAAAGTCATGTTATATTGGCTGCTACTGATTCCTCCAAACCAAGCAATGAAACTGATCCCTTACTCGTAAACTTCGGTACTTTATTGTTTCCTGACTCAGCTTGGAGGAACGATTTGTCCTCCAATCAACCAACAGCAGATGAACGACCCCTTTAAGGTTATGTCGATTCGGATGTCCTATACATTTTCTGGTAAATATGTCGAGATTCAAATGCCAGAAATATCACACACACACACACACGCGCGCACACACACACACACACACACACACACACACACACACACACACACACACACACACTCACTCACTCACTCACTCACTCACTCACACTCACACACTCACTCACTCACTCACACTCACACACACACACACACACACACACACAAAGACATGCAGGGAAGTATTTCTATGTATGAGGAAAAACAGTATTGTTTCCCTTATTAAATTACTATTGGCAAGGGAAATTAATACACACGCTGTTGTTATCGAGGATTTACAACGTATAGAAAATGTACGACTACGTAATTGCAAAACAACATTATATTATTAAGTTTGTTGTTTTGTAATTACCGAGTCACTTGATAGACCATTCATTGCAATAATTCCAGAATTATGACCTCCCTCTCTTTCCATATAACCTGTGTAAGGATTCCTGTGGCCAACCATACCTCAACCCTCGACCCCTTCCTTGTGTATGTATAGAAATGAAGGAGGAATATGTTAACTTTTGGAACTAGGTATTGAAAGTGGTCGTGTGTGTGTGTGTGTGTGTGTGTGTGTGTGTGTGTGTGTGTGTGTGTGTGTGTGTGTGTGTGTGTGTATCAAGGGGTGGCAAGGGGCCAACTGGAGCCCAGGCGCCATTTTGAGGCCAAAGTTATTCATCCACTTTTGCAAGGCGAATGATTATGTCGGCTCAGAGGTCAGAAGGCCAGGCCGCGGGTGAGGTCAAGGGTCGTGGTTGGGAGGTCAAAGGTTAGGTAGGTAGGTAGGTAGAGAGAGAGATAGATAGGGGGGTGGGGAGAAGGTCTTTGTAAGGAGTTTACAGTTCGGATTGAATCATGGATAAAGGAGTAAGGATGGTAGGAAGGAAGGAAGGAAGGAAAGTCTGAGGACGGCTGGGTAGGAGGAGGGACGGAAGGAAGGGAGGGAGACCGGAGAGAGTGGAAGGTGTAGCATGAGTGGCAGGAAGAGATTAAGAGAGTCAGGGAGTGGAAGAAAGGACGTTAGATGGACAGAGTGGTCAGGAGAGTAGGAGATAGGGAGTACAGGGTGAGTGGCAGGGAGGGAAAGTGTACGAGAAAGGATATATGAGGGACAAAGTGGTGGGCAGGGTAAGGGGATGAGGGAGTGAAAGGTATTACGAGAGTAGTGAGAATGGAGGGGGACTGGGAGAATGGATGGTAGGGGGGCAGTGTGGTAGGTAGGTAGGTAGGTAAGTAAGGGTGGATGGAGTGGGGGAATAGATGGTAGTGGGGGGCGGGGTGGGTGGTAGGTAAGGAGAGGGGAAGGGAAGGAAGGGGGAGTATTCAAAGGATGAGACGAGGCATTTCAGTGGTATATGAAAGGGCAATGAACTGAGAGAGAGAGAGAGAGAGAGAGAGAGAGAGAGAGAGAGAGAGAGAGAGAGAGAGAGAGAGAGAGAGAGAGAGAGAGAGACAGAGAGAGAAAGAGAGAGAGACAGACAGAGAAAGAGAGAGAAAGAGAAAGAGAAAGAGAAAGAGAGAGAAAGAGAGAGAAAGAGAGAGAGTAAATATGAAAGAAGAGACACTTATCCCTTCCTTCCTCCTCTATTTTTCTCCTTTCTTACTCTTTCCTTTCAAACCCTCTCTCTTCCTGGTCCTATTTAAATTTTTCCCTTCCTTCCTTCCTTTCTCAACCAACCATGCATTTCATCTCTTCACACCCATCCAACCAACCAACCAACCAACCATCCCATATTCCTTCTCCTCCACCACCAACATAAGTAAATCAGTACCCTTCCTTACCTTCCCCTCAACCCTAGTGTTCTAAACCCTCTGCGTCTACCTGTTTCTCTTCTCCCACCTAACTCGCCTTTCCCTGTCTCCAGTGCCGGCTTCTAGTTGTGGTAAAATTTTTGTTGTTATGACGATGCCTTGTAGTGGTGGTAGTGGTTATTATTATGGTAGTGATAAGATAGTAGTTGTTGTGGTTATTGTAATCTTGTGTAATTTTATTTTTTTAAGGTATCTCTTCCTTTCTTTACCCTCCATTACTCCTTTTCTTTTTTATCTCCCCTTTCTCTTTTTCTCCTGTCCTTATCATCCGGTTTCCGTTTTTCCTTCTTTATCGTTCTCATTCCTAACCCTGCATTCCTTATGTCCATATTTTCTTCCTTCCTATATTTTTACTCCTTCCAACCTACTTCTCTCTCCCCGGCTTCTCCCTCATTAACCTCCTTTTACCTTAGTTCCTTATTTCCTTCTTTTCGTTATCCCTTTTATAATTCCTTCTTTCCTTTCTTTTTTTTTTCCCTCCTTTCTGTCACAACTCTATCTTCGCTCTTTTTCTTTTTGCCTACTTGTTCTCCTTCCTTCCTTCTTTCTTCTTTCCTCCCTCCCTCCCCTCCATCTCTCCAAAACGGGAGGTCAAGGAGAGATTGTGACGTCATCATCCAGTTTGTATCTCTAACTTTCAATCTGTGTGATTCAATCAATATGACCTCCCGATATATCTGTATCTCCATCTCTATCTATCTATATCTCTCCATCTCTATCTATCTATATCTCTCCATCTCTATCTATCTATATCTATCTATATCTCTCTTCTCTATCTATCTATATCTCTCCACCTCTATCTATCTATATCTGTCTATATATCTGTCAATCTATCTATATTTATCTGCCTATCAATCTATAATATACATGTATACACACACATCAATACACACATACACACAAACACACACACACACACTTTAATGCACACATGCGTGAACGACACTTAAAATAATTCTGTCTTCACTACACTTAGGCATACTCAAGCACACACACACACACACACACACACACACAACCCTGGTATCTTACTTTAGCATTAGGACACTCACGCAAACTCACTCAATATTCAGCGCACGCACGCAATCATGACGGCGTCTCACCGTCTTATCGCGGTGCTCGGGAGTAGGAAAGAAGATAAGAGAGAGAAGGGAAGAAGGAAAAAAAACTGGAAGGGGATATAGAGGAAACCTTTTTTATTTTTAATTTCTTTTGATTTGCTTTATCTTCCTCCTCCTTCCTTCTCTCTCTCTCTCTCTCTCTCTCCTCTCTCTCTCTCTCTCTCTCTCTCTCTTCTCTCTCTCTCTCTCCTCTCTCTCTCTCTCTCTCTCCTTCTAATTCTATCGGTGCAGTTGTTCTTCCCTCCATTCTATACCCAAGACCAATGTTTTTTTCCTCAATTATCTCTTAGTTCACCTTTCGTGGCCTTTAATTAAAAAATTTCCTCTGTTCGGCGCCTCTCTCTCTGTATCTATGTATCTATTTATATATTTATTTATTTGTCTATCTATCTATCTATCTGTATCTATATCTATATCTATCTATCTATCTATATCTATTTATTTATCTACCTATATATATAATTATCTATCTGTCTCTGTCTGTGTGTCTGATCTTTTACAGTGTTTTCATCAGTCTGTCTGTCTGTCTGGTCTTTTACAGTGTTATCATCAGTCTTTTCTTCCTGTAATTTTCGCTCACTCATCCAGTCTTACAAGGCTTTCTTCCTGGCCGTCTTTCTTTTCCTCTCATCTTTCCCAAATATTGCCTTTTTCCCATCGACCTTCCATCTTCTTTCTTTGTCCATCGTCTTCTTTCTTTTCCTGACTCCCAGTTTCTCTTTCCTTTTCACATCGCTTGCCTTTGTAATTCCTCCCTTTCCCTCTTTCTCTTCCTCCCTTTCACTCTTTATTCCCCCTACATTTTTCTCTTTTTTCTCCCTCCTCTCCACTACTATTTCTCTTTCCTCCCCATTACTCTTCCCTTCCCCTCCCTTTCTCTTTCCTCCCCATTACTGCCTCCATCTCTTTCCTTCCCATAACCTGTTCTCTTTCTCTCTTTCCCTTCTCGGCATTCTCCTCCTACTCCCCCCTCCCTCCCTCCCTCCCTGGAACAAGTGAAGATAAGGCCTGACAAGTTGTATACTGGAGAGGTAATGAGGGGAAAAGGAGAGGGAGGAGGGAAGGAAGGGGTAAGAGGAAGAGGAAGAAGAAAGAATACGAAATGAGGGTGGAAAGGGTGATTGAGGGTTGAATAGAGGAGGTGATGGTGGGTGGGGATGAAGAGGAATGCAAGGAGGAGAGAAAGAGGAGAAAATGTGAATGATGGAGGAATGATAACTGGAGAGATTGAGAGGAAAAAATGAAAGATAGATGGAGATAGATATATAGACAGAAAAATTTAGAGAAAGAAATAATGACAGACGAAATAATGAGATATGGAGGTTTTGAAAAATGTAAGAGTGAAAAAGGAGAAAAAATGAGAACTAAAAAAAGAGAGAGAGAGAGAGAGAGAAAGAAAGAATGAGACAAGGATTCCTAAAGTGTGTCTCTCTTTCTCTTCCAGCTTCCTCCTCACTTCCTCCTTCGCCGACAAACATGTAGTATTTCTGTGACTTCTATTCTTATCCTCCTCCTCCTCCCCCTCCACCTCCTCCTCCTCCTCCTCCTCCTCCTCCTCCTCCTCCTCCTCCTCGTCCTCCTCCTCCTCCTCCTCCTCCTCCTCCTCCTCCTCCTCCACTCATGCCTTCTTCCTCTTCCTCCTTTACTTACATTACTTTCCTCATTCTCTCATTGCACACATCCCACTCTCACCCCCACACTCCCCATCTTTCACCCACACACTAAACCCCCAGCATTCCCCCACACACACTTCCCCCTTCACTCACCCCCCACACTTCCCCCTTCATTCATTCCCACTCTTAATATTCTCTCCCCCACACACCTCTCATTATCATTTCTCCCAATCCACAATTTCCTCAAAACCCCCACTTTCTTATTCCACCCACCCATTCTCAACTTGCCTCCCTCCCTCACACACACACACCCCACACCCACACCACACACCCACACGCACACCCACACACGCACACCCACACACGCCACACACACACACACACACACACACACACACACACACACACACACACACACGCACACACACACACACAAAACACACACACACACACAGTTCATATATTTGTATGTGTCTCCACTCGTCCGTGCCGTATACACAAACCTTGAAGTGTCCCTTGGGGTAATACAAAGCTCAAGTACAAGACATATGCCCTACTTTGTCCTGCCCTCCATTCTTCTATACGTATTGTAGCCTCCTATTCTACACCTCCTTCACTCTTATTCATTTTTTTTTTCATTTCTTATCTTCTCACCTTTTCCTAAACTTATTCTTTTTTCTCCCTTTCGCCTACATACTCGTAGAACTCATACTCTCTAACACTTACACTCATACTTTCTAACAGACACACATACTCTCTAACATACACTCTCTAACACACACTCACTCACAAAACACACACTCACTCACTCACAAAACACACACTCACTCACTCACAAAGCACACACACACACACATACACTCTAACCCAACACTCTAGGAATGGGTATTACAAAACACAAGGCTCGGGGCAAGAAGGAACCATTTTGAGTGTCACTGTAGGAGAGCCACTTGAAGGGATGGTGTTGTGAAGACCGTCCCTTGTTCCAGCCCCGAGGTGTGGTATGGGGAGGGGGATGGACTGGATGGTTGGGTGGGTGGGTTAGGAAGTGACTGGTACTCTTTATTAAATTCTTGATTCGACTCAGGCTCATGTTTTTGAACGAAGGTAATTAATTAGTTAAGTTAGTGCTTTTGTGTGTGTGTGTGTGTATGTGTGTGTGTGTGTGTATACGAAACCAGTGCTAGATGTGTGTGTGTGTGTGTGTGTGTGTGTGTGTGTGTGTGTGTGTATACGAAACCAGTGCTAGATGTGTGTGTGTGTGTGTGTGTGTGTGTGTGTGTGTGTGTGTGTAAACGAAACTAGTGCTAGATGTGGAAGCGTTATTTAATGGACGAGGGAATATGAGTGTGTGTTGTCTGTTGAATTGTGTAGGTGTAGTTTGTGGGTCTGAGTCTTGGTGTTGTATGATGTTCCTCTTCATCAAGTCCCCAATCCACTAGAGCCAATGTGGGAAAAAATGAAAACGTGTCTTCCATGCTGTGTAAAACTTCTCTTCTACTGTATATAAAAGTATAAAACCCTTCGACATGATATTATCGACTAATGATGTCACTTATAATATTACTTGATTTCTCGTTTATTCTTCATACATATATTTCATTTATACTTGCATACATTCTCGTTGGGTCGTGTTTATTGTGTTAAGTAGTTGTAGAAGTACTTATTTCAGTTTCATTTGAACTTGTAGACAGAAGAGTACATCGGATATTATTTGGGTTGGGTACTGCACACTCGGCACCAAAAGTCACATTTGGTGCTTCGTGTCGTGTGTCTCCTGGCATGTATTCAGTCTTGAAGGCCTTTTAGTCTCCTTATAACACCTTGAATCTCCAGGTTTGCCACCAGACAGGAGGTACGAGAACTTACATTCTGAGTGAACGAAGGCTGTGTTTTTGTGTAGGTAGAGAGGATGTGTTGTAGGTGTATGATAAAGTGTGTGTTACAGAGTTGGGATGTTTTTTATGTTAATTTAGCATGGTAGTTTGTGTAGATTTGACTGGATAGATTGTTATCTAATTATTATTTATATTTATATAGATTTATTTATCTCCGGCTGGTGTCGCGCAAGTGAAGTGAAGTGAAGATGGAGAACAAGTCTCTCTCTCTCTCTCTCTCTCTCTCTCTCTCTCTCTCTCTCTCTCTCTCTCTCTCTCTCTCTCTCTCTCTCTCTCTCTCTCTCTCAATACTCTAGTTCTCATTACAAGATTCCTTTCTTTATGCTCACGTTCTAACGAAACATTTTGGACTCTTGTGCGACACTCAAGCGGGCCAAGATGTGTGTGTGTGTGTGCTTGAAGTGGGGAAGGAAGTGTGTAAATGAATCAGTGGAAAGTGAGAAGTGATGTGATGGAAATGATGAAAGAAGTGAGTGAGTGAGAGAATGAATGAATGAGTGGGGAAAGAAGTTGATGAATGAATTAGTGTTATGTGAGAGGGATGATGATGATGATGATGAAATAAGTGAAAGAGAAAAATAGGTGAATGAGATAGTGAAAGAGGAGATTAAATGAATGAAGTGGTGAAAGAGAAAAATAGGCGAATGAGATAGTGAAAGAGGAGAATAGATGAATGAAATTGTGAAAGAAGTGAAAGAGGAAAATAAGTGAATGAAATAGCAAAACAAGAGAAATGAATGAAATAGTGAAAGAAGTACAAAAGAGTGAATAAAGGTGGTGAATGAAAAGGTGAAACAGATTAATGCCATTAGCAATTTAGCAAAGCTGTAATTTGGGTCATTAAAGATAGCCAGTGATTAAAGTATACGAGTAAGGTTTAAAGTAAGGCATGGAAATGAGCATATTAGGGGATAATGGCTGCATATAGGAAATCAATACAGTGGAAAAAATACGTCAATCAGAAAATTATAGAAATAGGAAAGATCGGGAGGGAGAAAAGTACGACCTGAAAAAAAATACTTGACTAAATAAAGTTGGAAATAAAATTGTATGAAAACAAAACTTAACTTAAAATACAAAACAAAAAAAACAATGAAATAAGAAAGGAGAGAAGGAAACAGATTACATAGAGACGATAGAAACAGAGGAATACGTAGAAAATTTATGATAAAAAGTGTCGGCATAAAATATAATCCCAAACGTCATTATTCAGCAATGGAATGATAAGTAAAAATAAAAATAAAAATGAGGAGAAGGTGTATAGAAAAGAATCAAAGCTTTCAAAAATTAAAGAAATATATTTAGTCAACAAGAAAAGGTAGAAAGAGAGGGAAAGCATATTTAAATACGAAGGAAACATTTCGCCTTTCCTGTCTGTGAGTTCAATCGGTACTGCAGCACACACACACACACACACACACACACCACACAGGCAAGCAGGCAAACAAGTAGTGTAACGGAATTAGCAGCATTATCACCACCTTCTCTCCCTCCCTCCCTCCCCTCCCCATTCCTCTTTCACTCCTACCCTCCCTCAATTCCCCTCTCCCTCCCTTTCTTCCCCTCTACCTCCCTCCCTCCTCCCCCACCCTCCACTCCCTCTCCTTCTCCCCCTCCCTCCCCTGCTCCTCCCTCCCTCTCCTTCCTCCCCCACCCTCCACTCCCTATCCTTCTCCCCCTCCCTCCCTCTCCTTTCTACTCCCTCCCTCTCCTTTCTACTCCCTCCCTCTCCTTTCTACTCCCTCCCTCTCCTTTCTACTCCCTCCCTCCTTGCCTTGGACTGGAGGTGGTTGTTGTTATATGTCTTCCTCCCCAAATGTACCCAAAAACGTCACGCAGCATTAACCTTGTCTCTTTGTGTGTCTGTGCAATTATTTTACACTTGCTTGTCTTTGTGCAATGTTTGTTTGTTTATTATTGTTCTGTCACGATATATATTTTTTTTGTGGTTTCTGGTATATTTTTTTTCAAGGGTTTCTGTCAGGATTCACTTTTTTTTAAAGGGTTTCTGATGGGTATATTTTTTTTTTACAGTATTATACAGTTAGATCTATTTAAATTATTTCTACTATTTTTCTTTTAAATTTTTTGTTAGTTATATATATTTATTTATTTTCTGTCGGTGCAATATTTTTTTTTTTACGCCCGGTTATAATTATTATGTGTGACTATTGATTGCACTTGTAATTTTCATTCATATGTTTTTCTAATTTATTTTCATCGCTGTCAATGCTTACTACTGGTATAATCAATTATTATTTTCCTTCGTCAATGGAGTTCCTTCATTTGGATTCATTCTACTTATTATTTTCTTCGGTTATTTGTAATTGTCAAGATTTTTGTAATTTTATATCATATTTTTTTTTTTGTCCATTATATACCTGTTGTTTATCGTTATGTTCTCTTTGTGCCTCCGTTCTTTCTCCATCTCTACATCTTTTTCATAACTTCATCCATCCTGTCTTCTTGTTTTTTCACTTTCGTTGTATTCCCTTGTATTCTGAGTTTCTCGCGATCTTTCTCTTCCCATTACATCCCATCCCTTTCTTCTATATTTACTCCCTCCCTCTCCTCTTCTTCTCTTTCCCCTTTCCCGTCCTTCGCATTCCCTTTCATCTCGATTTCATCTCGATTTCCTTCCTACCATCACTCCTCTTTGACTCCCCCTCTCTCCCCCCCCTCTCTCCCCCCCCCCTCCCCTCCGCCACCAGAGGGCCCTACTGTTTACCGATGGGCTCAAGGGACACAGCTAATCCTTCCCTTCGTCTCTCTCTCTCTCTCTCTCTCTCTCTCTCTCTCTCTCTCTCTCTCTCTCTCTCTCATCATCTCGAACACACACACACACAAACGCACACATTCCTTCCTTCTCTCTCTCTCTCATCATCCAGAACACACACACACACACACACACACGCACACGCAACCACACCCACCTCAACTTGATCCCAATTTAATGCATTACAGTGATCACACACACACACACACACACACACACTAGTGCAAATGTAATATCATACGACCATTTGCAACCTCAACCGTGCATATATACGATTTCACCATGCACAGGTAGAGGAAGGTACACACACACACACACACACAAGCACACACACACACACACACACACACACACACACACACACACACACACTATCAGACAATGTATCCCTGCTACAAGTGTAATTGCATCGTGACATTTACCCACCAACCAACAATTCCAACAACAAGGGTCTTGGTGTAACTGTGGTGTTGTTGTTGTTGTTGTTGGTGGTGGTGTTGGTGGTGATGGTGGTGGTGGTGGTGGTGTTGGTGTTTGTGTTGTTGTTGTTGTTGGTGGTGGTGTTGGTGGTGATGGTGGTGGTGGTGGTGGTGTTGGTGTTTGTGTTGTTGTTGTTGTTGGTGGTGGTGTTGGTGATGGTGATGGTGTTGGTGGTGGTGTTGGTGGTGTTGGTGATAGCCTTGGAGTCCAGTGCTATAATCTGACGGTATAGTATC
The DNA here is from genome assembly GCA_034508575.1 of Petrolisthes manimaculis. Lineage (NCBI taxonomy): Eukaryota > Metazoa > Arthropoda > Malacostraca > Decapoda > Porcellanidae > Petrolisthes > Petrolisthes manimaculis. The sequence continues at coordinate 1,471 of JAWZYT010000419.1, read as the reverse complement.
TATATAATGTCTAGCACCTTGTAACCTTTCCTATTACACCCCTTCCCTCTCCACCTTTTGTAGTTCTCTGTATTTCCTTATAATAATTACCGTATGTATCTCTCTCGGGTCAAAAGCTTGTTTTTTATTTTGTTTTTTTTAGTTTTTGTCACTATGTATTTCAATTTTGTTAATTTTTGTTTTTGTTTAGTACTCGGTAATATTAATTCTTTTAGTATTGATTCGTGTATTGATTTGATTAATTTATATTTGTGTAGATATTCGTAATATACAACTTTAATTCTTTCTTAATGTTGATAGTATTTATAATATTATATGCCATTAATTCTATTCCATACACTCCCTATTTAAAGCTTATGTATTGCACTGAATAATTTGCCATGTTATTTCCATCTTTGCATTATTGTTTTTTTATGATCTAAAAATAGGACAGAGAAGAAAAAAATGATCAAGGGAAAAGATCAGAAAGAAGGAAGGAGTAAGGAAGGGATGAAAGAGGAGGAAATGGGAGGGAGAGAGAGAGGAAATTGAAAGAAAATAGACCGCCAACCGAATATTGTTTTTATTAGAAACTGGGAAAGTTAGGGAGGCCAGGGAAGGAGATTACAAGCAGAGAGAGAGAGAGAGAGAGAGAGAGAGAGTATTGTGTGCAAGCTTGTCTTTCAGTGTGTGTACTTGTGTGTGCGTATATGTGTGTGTGTCTGGGAGGGGAAGAACGTGAGGACACCACGTGACTTATAGGACACAGGGGAGGGAAGCAGGAGAGTGTGCTGGAGAAGGAAGAAAATTGGAAAGACGAGGAAGGAAGAGAAAACTAAAAACTGTAATACAACGAGGGAATATATATATATATATATATATATATATATATATTATATATATATATATATATATATATATATATATATATATATATATATTATATATATATATATTACTATTAGTAGTAGTAGTAGTAGTATTGAATGAATGCATACACGGATAATTTTTTTTTTTTTTTTAAATTTGCGTAACGGAGAATATGCAAAAGATACAATGTGAAGAAGTGCGGTGGAGTTGTATGAAATTAAAGAGGAATTAAGGGATATTGGAGATAATGAGTCTTTCAAACATGGCCACGAAACACCATCTAAATAGAAAGAGTTTGTGTGGTGCTCAGTGAAGAGGAATCCTCAGCCATCAAGTCTCATACACAATCACAGGGTCCATAAAGGTGTGGATGGATATACGGAGGAGGAGAAGGTGTGGAAATATTTCCAGGGAGAATGTTGGTCTCAAAACAATTCGGTAATGGTGATGATTTGTGGCCTCCCTGTCACCATCTCTCTCTCTCTCTCTCTCTCTCTTTCTTTCTTTTTTTTACTCTCTCTCATTCTCTCTCTTAATTTCTTTCTTTTTCTCTCTCTCATTCTCTTTCTCTCTCTCTCTCTCTCTCTCTCTCTCTCTCTCTCTCTCTCTCTCTATATATATA
>JAWZYT010000418.1:10000-80766 GCA_034508575.1 Petrolisthes manimaculis | reverse complement strand
TGCAGTCTGGTACTCTTCTATAAGTATGAATGTATGTGTGTATGAATGACTTTCTCCCACGTGTGTGTGTGACAGGAATATTTATAGTGATAGGAGACAGGAGGAAGAGGTGACGTGAATATATTGGTTAGATTACGATGAGAGAGAGAGAGAGAGAGAGGGGGGGGGGAATTAAGAGACGGGGGTCATGCCATCACCATTACGGATCAAAGGGTAATATTCTCTCTCTCTCTCTCTCTCTCTCTCTCTCTCTCTCTCTCTCTCTCTCTCTCTCTCTCTCTCTCTCTCTCTCTCTCTCTCTGTGTCTGTGTGTGTGTCTGTATGTGCTATACTTTCACACTAAACACCGTTACTAAGAACACCCATCATCATCATCAAAGGAATCAATTAACCTCGTGTGTTTGTTGGCTATTGATCCTTCCAAACAAACAATGACGGCAAACAGACTACGGTAGCCTACATCAGTGTTAATAATTAGGCAAAGGATTAGTTTGGTGGTATACAGTGTGGAGGATTTAGTATTGCATTCATGACCCCCTTCAATATACTAACAAACAAAACTCATTAACACCACTAGGCTACCACCACTACTACTACTACTACTACCTTCTCCATCGCTAATCATTCTACTGCATTTCCTCTTCCGTCATTGAGAGAGAGAGAGAGAAAGAGAGAGAGAAAGAGAGAGAGGTTGTAGTAATTGTGAGAGCATGAGGGGAAGGTGACCCCTATCAGATATGCCATTTAATCATCACCACCTCCAATACCTTCACCATCACCACCAAATTCCCCTGTTCTCACCACCATTCATCAGCTCAAGGAAACAATCACCACACACACACACACACACAAGCTTTCCAAATATAGAATATATCAATGGAAGGCAATACCAGAAGTTAGGTTGTGTTTGCGAGAAACATACATAAATCTAAAGAATATGATAATTGGGTTTTAAAATACAGAACATTACAAGCTTCAGTCAATCCTGTAAATATACAAATATACACACACATATACAACGACAGGAGAGAGAGTTACATAGAATCACAGACCACAACAGACCTTACGGTCCACACTGGGTGATCTGATTAGAAAGGTACTGGTAGAGAATGAATTTCTCCCAGTGACAATCGTAGATAAGGATAGCAAAGTAGAAGGCTCTCTCCCCACCCTCCACTCCCTCCGGCCTGAACCGTACAGGAAATAAAGTCAGAACCTTGTGGGTGGGGTTGGCAGAGAGGGAGAGAAGTGTGTGTCAGTGTCAAGGGAGGGACAGGAGAGAAAGAGGGGAGGAGGGAGAGAAACAGAAGAGAAAGAGAAGGGGGAAGGAAGCCATATATCTACTGTTCTGGACTCAAACACACACACCCCCACAAAATGGGCGAAAAGGGGCATGCATGTATACGGGAAGAGGTAAGATTTAGGTATGAGTCTGTCTGTGGTGTAGGTATGTATAATAGGTGTGTGTTTGTGTGTGAAAGGAATCATTAGGGTGGAGCACGGAGGACCAGAGGGCGAGTCCACTTTTTCCAAGAAGGCCGATGGTGTGGGGGAGGAGGGGATGGTGGATGCTGCCGGCCAATGGTAGGATAGGAAGGAAGGAACGAAAGAAGGAAGGAAAGAAGGGAGGGGCTACTGATTTGGGAGAAAGTAATGGAGGAAGGAGACGATGGATGGGGAGGGGAAAGGTGTTGGGAGAGGGATGGGGTTGAGGAGGGGGAGTGGGAGAGATCGGAAATAGCGTGCTGGCTACTCTCAATTTCCCTCTTGAATTTGTATGATCTTAAAACCACTTTCTTTACCCAGCCAAACATGTCATAATGTACAAACATGAAGTAGTAAGAACAATATATATATGGTTCAACTCTGTGTGTGTAATATAGATAAGAAAAGATAAGGATAACTGGGAAGAGATACGGTAAGCCTAAATATATTGTGACCGTGTGTGTGTGTGTGTGTTGTTACCTCTGCCTGCCCTCTACCAAGGTATCATAGAGTAAATGTCAGTGTGTCCACGGTAAGGTTGAGTTGGCAGGGGTTACACACGACCTATAATTATATCTGGGTCATTAAGCAGAGTACGTTAAAGACAGGACAGGGTATGACACTTAGGGTAGGGTAGGGTATCACGGAATAAAGTAATATATAGCAAGTAATGGCACAGAAAAGTAGGGTAGGCCTATATAGGTTAAAACAGAGTATACTGAAGTTAAGGAAAAGGCAGGGCAGAGTAGGACAAAGTAAGGTAGGGTAAGTAAAAGGAGAGTATAGGTTAAGGGAGGATTTAAAACAGCAAGTAAATGAAAGGCAGGACAGAGTAGAGCAGGGAAAGGTTGAACAGATTATAGGAAGGTAATGAAGGGTATAAAAGATGAGGTTGAGGCAGGACATGTTAAGGCAGGGCGGGGAAGGGTAGATTAAGGGAGAGCAATGAAGGGTATATAAAATATCAGGTTGGGGCAGGGCAGGGCAAGGAAAGGTAGATTAAAGGAGAGTAATGAAGGGTATATAAAAGATCAGGTTGGGGCAGGGCAGGTAAGATGCTGCTAGAAAAACGGACGAGACACATCTGGGCGGGGCAGAGGAAGAAACTGGTTCAGGGGAGAGACCAGGCAATTCGGGAAGACAACACACAATGGGGAAGGAAAGGTAAGGAGAAAGGAAAGGGGGTGAAGGAAGGGGGTGAAGGAAGGGGGTAGGAATGGAAGGGGAAAGGAATAAATGGAAGGGGAAAGGAATGAATGGAAGGGGAAATGAATGGATGAGGAAAGGGAATGAATGGAAAGAGATAAGATGGAACACACACACTGAGAGTCTGAGAAAGAGCGGGGAGATGAGTATGTACAGGAGAAGAAAAGAAGGGCGAGGTTGTTGTAGCCAGGTTCACAAACCAGTGTCAACACGATTCCACCTGACAGTCAACGACCGCACCCACACCTACACATAAACAACTCGCAGAATTTTTGCAAACCGACAGAATAAATTATTGAAAACTTTGCAAAAGTGCCGTTTTTCGCACGTTTTTGCAACGTGCCAAGATATTTGAGGTAATACTGCAAACAGACCGAACAACTCTGCATGCTTTAACTGACTAATATAATATAATATTGTTTCCTTTACAATACCAACAAACATAAAACAAAATACAATAGACTTCGTCACGAATGCAAATTACAACAGAATATGAAAAAAAAAACCTGCCACTGCTTCATCATGAGCAGCAAGAGTCAACCAGCCAGTGAGCCATACCAGATGTTGTAAGTTACTATTATTATCATCATCTTGGCGAGTCAGTTCCATGTTGCAAACTCTACACTAAGAAACGTTCACCATGAAGGACTTCCCACATTCTTAGTTTTTTTTATCTTAAGGGAAAAATATAATTCATGTATAGTCATGAGCACCACTAAGTATTCAGGTGTCCTTCGAATATTTAGATACAGTAAATATTAGTACAATAAGATCTCCACTGGAATTATTTCGTTGGTGAATAGGACTGTTCAAAGATGTAACATAATGGACTATTGGTCTCTGTAATATACTTAGGTGCTATTTCACTCCAATGGCTTCACTTTTATTCACCCGATGCGGGACATTTTGGACCATCAACAATGAAAACAAAGTGGATTGTTGGTCACTGTAATCTCTCTCCGTACTTTTTTACTAATATTTTACTTTTATTTACCAGGATTTTTTATGGCGACTGTACTTAACCACCGGCAAGAATACAATGCAACGAATGTCTGTCTGACTGACTGACTGGGTGGGTGGCTGACTGACCATCCACACTCTCTACACCAACACACCATCAGGAGTGTTTCTGGAAATTGTGAAGGGAGTTTTACAGTAATGTACACGCGAGGTTCACACAGACCGTAACCAATGATAAGACTATGTTATCACTACTACTACTACTACTATATCACCACCATCACCACTACTAACATTCCACACTAAGAAACCACCATCACTACCAACCACACTATCATCATCACAAACACCACCACAATCATCATGCACCATCAACCATCATTCTACACTACCACTACAACCAACCAACATTCCACACTACCACTACAACCAACCAACATTCCACACTACCACCATCACAACCATCATGAACATTGGGCGGGGTTGTAGCAAGGTCCTTACGGTACCAGTCGGCCACCTTCACCATGCTCTCTCTCTCTCTCTCTCTCTCTCTCTCTCTCTCTCTCTCTCTCTCTCTCTCTCGTTTTGTCTTGTCCATCATTCCTTTCTTTTTCAGAGAGGGAAAGAGAAAGAGAGAGAATTTGTATGTATGTATGTATGTATGTATGTATGTATGTATGTATGTATGTATGTATGTGTGTGTGTGTGTGTGTGTGTTTGACATTTTCTTCTCATCTACATGCACAGTAAAACCAACCATCACCATCCCCACCAGTAGGACCCATTCTCTTACTTTTACACACCTGGCGAGAGAATGGGAGAGCAAGGAAAAAACTTGGCACAATGCAATATTATTTCATATAAGCGTTTTGAAGAATACGTAGTAAATGGAAACGAAATCACAAACGTAGAGAGAAAAAGAAGATATGAGAAGAGGAAGAAATAAGTGTAGAGGTTGCATGGGATGAAAGATAATAGATGGAAAAAGTGAGTAACCATATAGCTTAACTTCAACACAGGTGAATTATTTTAGAGGAGATCTACACTAGGTGAAATAATGAATAAGTGATGTAGACAACGAGGGAAGCATGAGTCAAAGGGAGGAAGTAAGTAGGTGAGTCAGTCAGTCAGTCAGTCAGTCTCGAGGTGGATGAATGAATCACTTGTTTGTTATATCACCACAGGAAAGACGTAATTACATTTAAGAATATGTGTACAGCCACAGTCAAATATCCACCATCCCTTTCTTCCTATCGTAGTTACTAAATACCTTGGTAATAAACAACAACACATCCATGATTTTGCAGCACTTCATAGTAGTAATTGAGGGGGTTGAATTGACATAAAGGTGTTGTTGTATGATTAGATTTAGATAATTATGATACTGATATATTTGCACGAAGGAAGGAGAGTGTTGGTGGATATTTGATTGTAGCTGTACATACATAATATATACGTCCTTGCTGCATCCATAATATCAATAGTTCATCTAATTCAACTCAGGCTCTCTCTCTCTCTCTCTCTCTCTCTCTCTCTCTCTCTCTCTCTCTCTCTCTCTCTCTCTCTCACTTCTTTCATTCTTCCTTCCTTCATTCATACATTATTTTTCCTGGCCTACATTTTTTTCTCTTTGTATATTCCCACCCATTCTCTTTTTCTTCTTTACTTTTTCCAATCTTTCTTTATTGTTGTTCAGTTTTTTTCCTTTTCCTGCCTTTCACTCCATTTTAATTTTTTTTTGGGGGGGAACTGACACATTTTCGTAAGAGTTTAACAAGAAAGGGCATTTGTTCACTATTTCTATAACATGCGTGTGTGTGTTTGTGTATGTATGTATGTGTGTGTGTTTGTGTATGTATGTGTGTGTGTGTGTGTGTTTGGGCTAATTACGTACATACATAAGATGCAATGTGAACGTCCGGGTGTTGTGGTTTGTGTACGTGTCTTACATACAAACAAGTTCGTACACACAGGCGCATCTTTTTCTGCCAACCAGTCATGTTTTTCCTCTCTCTCTCTCTCTCTCTCTCTCTCTCTCTCTCTCTCTCTCTCTCTCTCTCTCCACATACACCCACCCACCACAACCATTACATCACACAGTAAGATATATAGGCAAACATAGAGAACCTTTCACAAATACATACTGACAACTATTAGACTGGTTTGGTACATAGCCTACTTAGAGACAAATATAAGAATAATATAAGAAAGACAGACCTACAGTACATTGTATGTGTGTGTGTCAGTACAAAACACAACACATGCATTTCTTCGTTTGTGTGTGTGTGTGTGTATCAGTACAAAACACAACACATGCATCTCTTCGTGTGTGTGTGTGTGTGTGTGTGTGTGTGTGTGTGTGTGTGTGTGTGTGTATCAGTCATTACAACACGACACATTGACATTGCTCCCCTTACCTTTAGTCTCCAGTTGTCACCCACATCTGACCTGATCTTGGACAGCCAGAGGTCCGTGAAGTACTCCGGGGCTCTGAAATAAAGTAAACAAAAATAATATTGACACTCGATAAAGTAATACACTTTAACTATTTTAATGAGAAAAATACGTTCTATTTTTTCACTACTGCTTCTTCAACATTGTTATTATTATTATTATTATTATTATTATTATTATTAGTGCCACTTTTGCTTATACCGCCATAAGAAGGAGGAGGAGAGGAAAAGAAGGAGAAGAGGAGGGAAACATGAGCGAAGAAATGAGTGGAAGTTACAAAGTGGTATAAGGAAGAGAGAAATGCAAAGAAGAGGGGAGGTGGGGAAATAAACTGGCATTTAGAAGTAAGGTAAATAGGGAATAAGGAGGATTGTAGACTAATGGGAGAGAGAGAGAGGGGGGAGTGTTATAGACAAAGAGGAAAGAGTGGTGGAGGAAAGAGGAACAGACAAGCCACAACTTCCGCTTCTGGCCACTGACCTACCCCCCCTTTCTCTCTTTCTCTCTCTCTCTCTCTCTCTCTCTTTCTCTCTCTCAATAGTTTTTACTCCTATACAGACATGGTGATGGTAATTGTCATAATGGTAGGAACAGTATAAGTAAGAACTAGCGGTACATGTGGTAGGAATGGTGGTATAATGGAGGTTAGGGTGGTGATTGAGGGAGTAGTGGTGGTCATGGTGGTGGTAGTAGTTAGGGTGGTGGTCGTAGATGTAGGAGTTAGTGGTAGTAGTGGTGGTTAAGGTGGTGGTCGCGATGTAGGAATTCGTGGTAGTAATGGTGGTCGTGGCAGTAGTGGTGGTTAGGGTAGTGGTCGTGATGGAAGTTAGTGGTGGTTAAGGTGGTTGTCGTGATGGAAGAGTTAGTGGTAGTAGTGGTGGTCGTGATGGTGGTGGTAGTGTGGTGGCGCCCTTGCCCCAGGCTAGGTGAACCTGTCCTACCCTAAGTTACATCTCCCACCACCACCACCACCACCACCACCACCACACCACCACCACCACCATCCACCACCACACTCCTCCATCATCACCACCACCACCACACTCCTCCATCACCACCACCATCCACCACAACTTTCCTCCATCTCCTACCCTCCACCATTACCACTATCCTCCATCTCTACCCTCCTCTTTCTTCAACACCACCACCAAATCAAATGAAGATGAAAGGAAGGATATGGAAAACACACACATACATACATACAGTCGTGGTCAATAATAATCATCCACATATGGGTAACTTGAACAATTTGCTGTTTAAGGTTTTCATGTTCACATATAATGTTATTGTGTTAAGTAGTGTGTAGCTGCTTGCAGTAAATTAAAAGATGGTACAGCTAAGGAACATAGGAAAGCTGTTAAAATCTTACGTGATTTACCCCTATATGGATGATTATTTTTTACCACGACTGTATCTACATGCACACAAACTCACACACAGGACAGGAAGTTGAACAGACAAACAGGAATGAGGAAGGTGATAGTTTTGGGATAGTAAAGAAGACACAGACTGGACAGACAAACAATGTTAAGAAGGAAGGCAGAGAAAATAAATATGAATCAAGGAACAGGAAAAAAGGGAGATAGACAGAACAGGGGGAAAATATGATTGTATACATGTAGTTGGAAGAGGACGAGAATAGAAAAATATGAACCACGCTGACTGTATGTAAGAGGTAGTTTAGTCAGGGAAGGTAAACAATGAAACAAACTAAAGGTGAAAACGAGACAAGTTAGACAGAACAGAAGGCAGGCAGTCAGGCAGGAAAAGATTATAGTACATATACAGTTGGAAAAGAGGACGAGAGTAGAAATATATAAACTAAGCAGACAGGCTGTAGGCTATGTAAAAGGTTGGTAGGTAGGTAGGCAGGCAGGCAGGTAGAGATTGGGGCGGTAGACAGACTGTGGCATGCATTGGGATTGGTTGCTTAGATGTTTTTTTTACTGCAGGCCCCCTCGGGAAAGGCTATGACGCCATGCAACACTCCACCTTCTCTTTCCCTCCATCACCACTATCCCCTCTTTTCTTTCTCCACCACCATCAATACCAATCACTCTTTTCTTCCTCCACCAACACCATCAGCTCTTCTCTTACTCCACCACCATCAACACCAACAGCTCTTCTCTTCCTCCATCACCATCAACATCATCAACATCTTCTTTTTCTCCATCACCACCAACACCATCAACATCTCTATCTCCATCAACACCAACCCCTCTTCTCTTTCTCCACCATCATGTATCTTCATCACTACTTCCTCTCGTCGTTCCTCCACCTTTCCCCCTTCCTCCGCCTCCATCTACCACCATCACAACCTTCTCCTCTTCCCATTCTTCCTCCACCAACTTTAAGAGGATAAAATAATATATTCCTTTGTACTTAAATTGGAGGGTTAATTATTCCTCCATACAATGCTACTACTAAACACAAACAGAGGCCTATAGAGTTTGGAGGAATCAGTAGCCTCCTCCAATTTACCAACAAGATTTGCCCCCTCCATAAAGTTCTCTAATCTTATGGATCCAATATCGATTTATGGATTTTGAGGCCTGGCTGAGTCTCATACAAACATATGGGATTGTTACACCCTAAATTCACAGAGAGAGAGAGAGAGAGAAGAGCAACCCACATAATTTTATATACCAGGACCAATCTCTCAATCTAAGTCCTTTTGTGAATATCATTACAGCCTCCATCAAACTATTCACCACATTACCTCTGACAGCAGGGTGGAGAGGGAGTGTGTGAGTGGAGGGAGAAGGAGAATGGTGACAAGAGAAGAGGAGGCAAAAGTGGAGAGAGAGAGAGAGAGAGAATGTATTTTACGAGCATTGGAAAGGTAAGAATGTGGAGTCAATTGTAGTTCGTAGCAAGAATAACACTCTCTCTCTCTCTCTCTCTCTCTCTCTCTCTCTCTCTCTCTCTCTCTCTCTCTCTCTCTCTCTCTCTCTCTCTCTCTGTGTGTGTGTTCCTAGGGCTTGGAAACGGGGCAATGGAATTTTGATAACGATGATAACAGTAGATATAAAATATCCTCACTTCAAGGCAACACACAAAAGATTCAAATTACAGCATATTATGTATGACGGAAATTCGAAATGTCGAGTAAAGAAATGTTGTGAAATAACCCCCATTATCTGTTGTCATTCCCCGCACCACCACCACCACCACCACCACCATCACTACTACCGGTATTGGTGACTTGGTGTGGAGTCATCATCACTGTTATCATTCAGTCAGGGCCAAAACTCAATCGCCTCAAATACCATCTCTCTCTCTCTCTCTCTCTCTCTCTCTCTCTCTCTCTCTCTCTCTCTCTTCAAGTGCGATGTATTTTTATAGTCAAATGTCGAAATAATCTGAAAAATAAGATATATCACTGAACTACTGTAGGCTACACTCTCTTCTTTCATAGTCACCAGCTTAATTTCTTTTCCAATTTCTAAAAAGGAAGGTGAGGACGAGAAGTAAGAAATAAACCCGTTAAGTGTCTTCACCTGTGAAATATAAAGATATGAATGAGGTCCAAAACCATGTCCAATCACACTGTACAGTATTGTGTATTTGTGTTCCAGAGTTAATTAAGCTGTACTCGAGCACAAATCATCGTTACCGTGTATAATCTGTACGTGTATAATCTGTACGGTATGTAAATTCAGACTTATCGTGTTCTTATATATTATAATGGTATATAATATAAGTTGTACGACCTCCATCCTCTCCTTCCTTCCTTCCCTGCACGCCACGTTACCGCTGTCAACTGAAGGTCGATACTTTGTTCCCCACAAGTGAAGCGTCTAGTGTAGGACACGGTGGGTTGTTAAGTCTATACAATATAACTTACTGTACAGATACGGACATGTGAACTAGACATACTTCAAACGGACCCCTTATCAAGTATTAGATAGAGTACCGGTACGCGTCTCTACACAGTCTTATAGGCCTATACTCAATGAGAGGCCGCATTTCATGTGTGTGTATTTCATGTGTCGGCAACTGTATGAACCACCACCACTACTACTACTACTACTACTACAACTACAACTACTACTACTACTATCTACTACTCACTCCCACGCTTATCAGAAACGCGTCACTCACATCCACAATTTATTTAAGCCAGGGGAGAAAAACTCGAGCCTTTTGACGGTAAAATTAGGAGGGATAAGCGCTGTACTAATTCATCCAAACTGTGCCACCAAGTTGATCCCTTATTTGTAACACTGAGATAATTTTATTGTTTGCTGGGTGGGATAGCTTGGAGGAATCACTCACTATTAGTAAGTTTGAAGGAATCAGAGTGGTGGTGTGATGGTTTGTTTGTTTGTTGGGCTAGTTTGTGGACTTCTTTGGAGGAATAAGAGTGGTGTGATGTATTGTTTGTTTGGCTAGTTTGTGGACTTCTTTGTTTGTGAGTTAGTTTGGAGGAATCAGAGTGGTGTGATGGTTTGTTTGTTGGGTTAGCCTAGTGTGGGTGTATCATTTCTAGTAGTAACCTTCACATTGTATTTCCCTGGCATGACTACAGAGGACATCGTCAACAACAACCAGTAACTCAACACGGCTGACTGACCGTTCAACCCCACCAACACCAACATAACAGAGGAAAGGCAAGACGAGAGGGATTTGTGGGTGGTGGTGAGAGGGGGAAAATGTGTGGGTGAGAGGGGGGATATGTGTTGGGGTGAGAGGTGAGTGATGCATGCTGTGTAGAAAGTGAGAAATCGAGCGCATATGGGTGGAAAAATGGGATGGAACAAATGGGGGGGACTGCATGCAGGGATGTAAAGAGCATGAAGAGGTTGTTTATATAAAATGGAGGGAGGGGAGAAGAACAAAAGGAATTGGAGGAGGATAGAGAAAAGCGTTTGTGGTGCATGAGTGAACACAGCTGGGAAGGAAGGGGAGTGGGAGGGGTGAGAGAAGGGAAATAGGAGGAAATGGAAGGAGGTAAACAGGATGAAATGGTGGGTAGGGGAGGGAAGAACAGCGTGGCGAATGAACAACACAGATAAGAGAGAGAGAGAGAGAGAGAGAGAGAGAGAGAGAGAGAGAGAGAGTTGAAAAATTGCGGCGTTGGTGGGGAGGGGAGAAAGAGAAGGGAAAGAGGGTGGGGAGTTACAAAGAAGGTTGTGGGGTGGTGGGGTAGAGGGAGGGGAATTACTTAGATAGGTGAGGGAAGAGGGTGGGTAGGGGGTGGTGGGGTGGGAGGCGAAGGGTGGTGGGGAGTCAACCAGCACCATGAGGCCAGCTAACGGGGAAACCATTTTTTTCGGTGTGTGTGTGTGTGTCTGTGTGTAACGCCGCCATGCTTTCTATGTACACACACAATATATAGTTTTAACATGTTACTATGCTGTGGTGGGTTTAGGCTACTACAGTTCCTTACCCAAGATATAACACTTACCATAAGGATAGCAATACATGTGGGGTTTTCATTATCGGCTGTAGTGTGTGTGTTTTCAGTTACAACCACCATATTGCACTCACTGTTTTCCTACATTAGGCTATACTGACGATTTATCACGCTAACGGCTAATGAGAAGCAGGTAAATTCAAGACGTTTGACGTCATAAACCATCGAGGCTACTTATGGGACCCTGTGTATGAGATTGTGTATGAGACCGAACTACAGTGTTTTCTGATACCGTACCTCCTTAGTATGCCACCAAACAAGCTCCTTCAATGTATGTGGTGTTAGGCCTACTTGGCAATGTTTGAAGGACTCACTAACCTCCAATTTCTGACTACATCACGGGAGTCCTTAAGATTAAATACCAGATTATAGTGTCTCTTCAAAAAGTAGTGTCATACAACTCCTGACATGGTATTATTATTATTACGAACGATGAGGCAACACAGGGGCGATTGGAACCTTTGTAAAACGACCGACACCTATTACAACACTTGTATTAGTATGCTATGGGGTAAACAAAATCGTGTGTCTAGCCAGCTGAGTAGGAGAAAGGAAAGGAGAGCCATCTGGTGACTGGTGCCAAAACTCTCCCCCTCTTAGTCTCGTGAACTGGACTATATAGACGCTACCAGCCTAGTTACATACACACACACAAGGGGAAGGAAACAGGCCAGCCCCTGTTACACAACACACACATCCATAAATACATCGCCATATACCAATTACATATGTACTACCCATGAATACGTTCCTATCAACACAACACATTACACTGCTTAAAACAGCGTCGGTGTGGGGTTCTCCTGTTAGCTATACATGGAGACAATGGAGTGAAAAGCCCCCTTGGGATGGATAGGCAGGTAGGCCACTGTAAAACCTTGCCAAATGAGGTGGTGAAACTATTGTTGTTGTTCTCCCTTGGTCAGTCCCTTCTGGTCAGCCCTGAAGGGGAGTTTCCACGAGGTAATAAGTCGACAGTCTATGACTAGGATATGAGAATGAATGAACAACTACCGATACACATATACACACAGCTGGTTTTATAAAGAGTCTCTTGGATTACATTGGTGCCAGTAGTGTAGTCTAATAACCTGCATTTAAGGGGGTAATACACTATTGGCACATTAGAGCGTCTTGAATCCTTCATAGTATGCCACGCAACAGTACTCGATGAACAATAAATAAGTTTGGAGAAATCACTTATTCCAGACTTACCAACACTGTATAATCCCCTTAACTGTGGAGAAACCAGTGACATTCCAAGGTATAGTATAATGAGTTCTTCACTCACCAACTGACAGACAGGTTAAATTAGCGACAAGTCAGGCAAGCAAGGAACGTTCCACTCCACGCTCATTCATAATTACTACACCAGGCCGCAAAGCAACCAATCTCTCTAGCAACGGTTAACAATGAATGCATCCCACGAGAAACTTTACTCGCCATCTGTGTGTTACAGTACAGGAGCCCAGTTAACAATGAATGCATCCCACGAGAAACTTTACTCACCGCCTGTGTGTGTGTGTCACAGTATAGGTACTTGGAAACTATGATAGAGCTATTATTTTGCAATATTTATTATTTGGAACCAAACCTTAAATTTCCGACGATGAGAAAGAGTGTCTGGGTGTATACCGGTAAAAACTATGGGACATTAAAAATAAGAGTTTAGATAAAGAAATAAACAAAACATGAACAACAATACTATAATAGGAACAGCAACAAAGGCGAGAGATGAAAGCAGTTTGTCGGTAGGGCTGGACTTTCAACTCTTTCCGCTGTGCAGACTAATGGACAAAAATATTTTTAGTGAACGGCGTATTGTTTTGTTACATGGTAGAACACAACCAGTGATAGCTACAGTAAACAAACACTCACATGTCACCCACCACACTGTTCACTCCCACGTGTCAGAGAGAGAGAGAGAAGGGGGGGAGTGGAAGGTGGAAACAATGCATTTATACCGTATTGAAACATCTTCCTACTAGAGAGAAAGAGAATGGAGGGGTGGGGGAAAGTTGACAGAGTAACAATGCATACCGCTACTGAAACAAACAACTCAGATGTATATATTTAGTATGTTAACTCTCTCTCTCTCAACATGTATAGTTGAAAAATTTCTTCCTTTCCACTTGTGATTACAAGCGTGTGAATTGGAAGACATTAGGCCTATGTTCCGTGGTACTACAGTTATCACATTATGGGCTTGTAAACATTAAGTACATACTCAAACAAATGAGGTTGGTGAATTTTAAACTCAATACACATACAACAAATCATGTGGCTAATAATTATTCTATAGGGTACCCGTACTCACATTTGATGCAAGACCTGTGCCATGACCACCCCGTCTGTAAGGTGGAGCAGTTGTGTTCCCTCTCTCCCTGAGAACGTCTCCAGCTGTTGATAAAAGGAAATAATTATTAACCTTATTGTATTATCATTACTGGCCTATATTTGTTATCTACTGTACTATTATTAACCTTCTCATTATACTATCGCTCTTATTTCACTATTACCAATGTTAACAAAGTGAACCATTTGACCAAAATAACGTATAGTATCCTAAAACTAACACGTCAAAATCGAAATATTATCCTTACTGTTCTATGACTTGTTCCTGAAATACACACACAATCATGAATTATAAATATGCAAAAAAAAAATCATCAATGGGGTGTTATTGACAAACAGACTACATTTTAAGTTCCGGATCTGAGCTGACCACACACAAAAAACCCTGCAGGAAGTGTTGACATACACCTGCCAACACACACAGTCTCTGGAGGATGTCGGGTCAAAAGTCTCTTAACAACGTGACACAAACATCAATAACATTCACAGTCACTTCAAGCAGAGAAAAAATAAATCTTTGTTTTCTGCGAGTGTTTGTGGCAGTCGCAGAACCTGCCTGCTTCCTTCCATTCACCTTTGGTATATCATGTGATCGCTTTCCTTGTGGGGGTTTAAAAGGATAGTATCGTGTTAATTAAAAAATCTGGAGCAAATGATACCTCCAAACTATTCCAAGCAACTGGCTACCATAACTTCTTTATTAATCTGATCTTGTTTCCTGGTATAGCCTGCTTTGGAGGAATCAAGGCGCTCTAATATACCAACAAAAGTGTATTTCCCTTTAAGATATTTTTGTGGGGAAACTATTTCATCACTCAACAGCAGATTACTTTCTTTATTAGTGTTCTGACTCGATTAGGATACACTATAATAATGTATAGCCTAGACTAGTTTCCAGACTCAACCATATGGAGTACCGTACCGATATTTAATTGCAGGGGACACAATCACTACAGCAGTCGTTTGCATAAAATTCCCTATTATCATATCCTGTTTATCCTTGTCCAATTTCTCGTTTCCTATTATTTTTATTTATCCCATCTAGCCTACACCCACACACACCAAGCCCACCTGCCCGCAAGCCGTTTCACACCATATACACACAACACGCGGCCCAAATAAGTTAGGGGTGAGATATGCAAATTATTACCCTACCCCCTCATAAGGTACCACTCACACCGTCTTGCCATTCTAGGAAATCTATGTTAGGTGTTCCACATGATGCTCACCCTCCATCACTCCTGAGGCAGCTAAGATATTATCTGCCAACTGGAGGCTTCTGTAACATCCAAACTGTGACAGAGACTAAACTAGGCCTGATTTAAGAGGGTAGCCTATATTATACTTGTGGTAGGTACTGTACTCACCTGGTTGGCTACCCCTTTGCTTGGTTCAATGGACATGGTAGAGATAGTACTAGGGTATAAAGGGAATAGCACTACTCTGCAGGTACGCCAGTCTAACAAGGGGGAATAGACTATTTAAGAATGACTGGCATTGGTGCCCCTTGATTCCTACAAAGTATGCGAGGAAACAGGGCTAGATGAACAAAAACCATGGTGCATTGTTGCTTGGGATAATTTGAAGGAATTCATTAGGTACGGTACTAAAAATTTACCAACACTAAAATCCCTTATTAATGTTCACCATCGTCATCATAACACTGTTGACGGAACTTTAGACCCCGATTATACAGTCATGATCAATATTCCTACAGCACCTTAGAATGAAACTGCCTCAAAAAATAATGCGAAATAATTATTGATCTCTGCAATGTTTTTTTTTTTATGTGACTGGCCTTCATTCACCTATTGCACGACTTGTGATGGTGATTATACTTTGGGATATTTCACTTCAGACGCATACATATAATATACACGTGTATAAACAAAGACACTCACCTTATTATCTTTCAGCCTAACCCCCCTATACTGTACTAACCAACCAACTGATAGCAGCATCGTTATCTGATTATTTTCATGGCTCACTGACTCACCAAACTCCCTTCTTCACAACAATTCTGGCCAAACCGGATGAGACAAGAACATTCACTTGCCGGCATCTTTTTTTATTAATCATTAAGTCAAGTCTCCCTGCAGCAACCTCGCGTAATACATCAATATAAAAACTCATTATTCGTCTTCCCTTTTCAAAAAAACCTGCCTCACTGTTTCCACAATTATGCTCAGGCAAACACACCCATACATGACCACACATTGTTTCTCAATATATCGGGCAGTATTTCACTCTTCTTCCCCTAATTCCTTTAATTTAATGTTTAGTGACGATTTTCATATAATGCTGCAACAATTCATCATATACACCATTAATACCAGAACAAATGGGAGGGGGATTTTCTCACGCGCGACAACCATTCATTTCAGAAAAGGTCAAGTTCAATAAAGAAAAACAGAAAACATTGGTGTGCGTCTACTGAAATCACGTCATGGGTTGGCTATCTATTTATTTTACTTGGGTACTGGGAGAGAACTATTCTTTGGGTGCATGATTTTATATATATATATATACATAATAAGCAACAAGTTTTGATTTCCCAATGACAATGACAAGTAACTCACAGAGAGGTCTAAGGAATAAACTGTACCGTACTATATTAGGTCTAATGCCAGTTATATAGCCTACTGATACATAAAAAGCTCCTTGATTCCCCCAAAATATACCCGGTACCACGAAACACGACCAGATTAACAAACATAATGATGTCCAATTGTTTGGTACAGTATAGTTTGGAGAAATCAATTGATCCAGATTTACCAACACTGTATTATCCCCTTAATTAACTAAGTCACTGAGTCTTGTGCACAAGCATAATACCTGTACTAGTATATAAATAGCAAGACACCAGGCAAGGTAATTATTTGTTATTACAATGTCTGGGTTCTTGCAGTGCATCAATTATGCATCACTTTTTGTTGATAATGTTAAATAACAGTAAATATTCTCCTGTTAGGCTATCATAATGCACAAGACAATGCTATTTTGTGTGTGTGACCTAGATATTGGTTGTGGATATTTGTAAAGACATGATTAAAACGAAAGAAAAAAAGCATTACAGTACTTAAGGGGATAATATATTTTTGATAGACTGGAGCGCCTTGATTCCTCCAGATTTTACCACCCAAAACAATGTGCTATATACCCCCTTAATGAGTAAACCTAAAAGTTAAGACAGAACTTTAGTCTTCAACAGTACAAGGAGGGAAAGAGGTAATGGAAGAGAAATATATGGGTTGATTCCACTGAGGTAAGTCATGGTCACACAACCACTTCCGGCTCAATGACTGATATATAAAAATACCTTGTTTTCCAATAGTGTTATGGGTGTGTATTGCAATGCTTGTAATAAATCTGTGTACACTAAACCCTCTTTGTACATTACACACCTGTAAAAACAGTGGATAATCAGGGTTTACTGTATGGTACATGGAATGATAGACAACCATACAATGCACACTCATAACAACAGTGGACAATGAGGGATTATGGTACTGTACAGTACAGTATACCAAGACCTAGATCTTGCAGTAGGTACTATGTTGAGAACCTGGTAGTACACGTATCATGTTCAACAAATCTAACCAAATCGAACCCCAGAGCTTGCCCATATCCTAATTAATTAAGGATGGATTAGGCTAGATTCAATATTGCTGGGTAATAATTATAGTAAAAAATAAATACTGAAGAATATGTACAGTACCATATATTTGCTCTTCAGAAACACCAAATGTAAACAAACAAAGTACTGTATCAGTTTTTCAACCTCTCCTTGAGACTGAAATCAGAGAAATCTTACTTCCAAACTCTTCAGTGAATCATTCAAGGCCAACAAACCATTTCTTCACCCATCCACCTCCGGTATTACTGAAGAACAAGTCCATCCGCTTTTTCCCACTAACTTATAGTATCATTATATAGATTTTTATATATGGTATTGGTTTTTTTATTCATTCTTGACCATATACTATTGCAAAAAAAAGAATCTTTATATTATTCCCAAATCTAAACAAAAAACCTGACCCAATCTGAATAAAGGAGATAGGTTTGGTCAGACCTAGAATTCTACCACCTAAGTAACCTACATAAGATTACATTAGGTTAAAAGTTATTTCCTCACAATGTGATGGGAAAAAAAAAAAAAAAAAAAAAAAAACATAAAAATAGGCCCTGTTCTTCACTCTTATTTTACCTTTACCTCACCATTACTCCAGTACCTCAATATAATATATACCGGTACAGTATTTTATTAATTATTTCCAAATTTTATCTGGGTGTGAAGAATACATGGTAAATATTGCGTTTTACTACCTTCAGTGCCCACTTATTCAGACCATTCTAAGACTATTTTCTTCTACCATATGATATTTCCTCAGCAAATGCCCCATTTCAAAGATATTAAAATGGGGTATTTTTAAATTAGCCTTACCTAACCTAGACCACAGCAGACTACTTGGACCTAACCTGGGCAAACTACTGGGAAATAACCATGGTAAAGTACAGGAAATGACTGGGGCAAAATACTGGGAGCTAGCCGGATCTGGAAACACTGCTATAAAATGGCAATTCTTTCAATTAATACCAAATAAATTTACCATGAATAAATAAATACTTGTATCCACCACCAACCCTTCAATCAGTTTTTATAAAGATAACCCAATATTTTCCGAGGCTTTATCCCCATTTACTATAAAGTAAAGTAGATATAAGTAATTTACTGATCCGGTGTTAAAGAGCAGCAAAATGTAAAATTATATTAAGTGTTGTATTTATGGAAACTCGACCAATACCAATAATTCCTCTAGGTTATTATTTTTTTTTTCGAACTTGTAGTAATTCTATATATTTTGAACAGATAAAGACACACATAATTAACTAACGTGTCAGAAAATATTATGAGGCGTACCGGTATGTAAAAGGCAATGACTAAATTCCTGTGAAATATATGATTAAACGAGTATATATATATGTACTTATTTTTGGTAAACTGGAGGGCTACTGAATCCTCCAAACTATGTCACAAAACAGATCCCCTAATAGTATGGTTTGGAGGAATTGGAGGAATCAGTAACGTTAGCCTTCCAATTTATTTTCCTATCGTTAAACCCCAGAATTCTTCCCTTACGAGTCCTCCAAACTATTCCAGGCAACAACAGGATACCATTATTATTTTCCTTCACATGAGTTTGTTTGTTTCCTGGCATACTTTGGAGGAATCAAGGCAAATAAGAATAATATCAGTTTGTTGTTGTTTACCCACTTATTATTACACACACATACAGGGAAATAATAATATATATATACTTGTTGTTATTATCAATATAGATAATGACTTACCCATTTCAAGAGGCTGTCACATAGTAAACTGCTCTCCATTATTGTCCTATTTTGGGGGTTAAACTTCACATAGCACTTAGTCACAGTTTGTACACACACCCTCCCTCTACACACTCTCTAACCTGACTGACTCACTCATACTCAGTGACTCAGAATTCTCAGGGTATTACCTTAAGAAGTGGGTTGAAAATACCTTAGATGGAGCCAAATTACCATAGGTGACCATTTCAACATATTTTTAACCCTTGAAAAACTATATTTTCATATAATTATAATAGTTTTTTACAGCAACGCATTTTTCTTTTACGAAGACCCATGAAATAACGGAAGAATCTATATTAAATACCTTAGATTGTCAAAACTTTACTTTAAATAGCCCCAAATTACGCTAATCTAGAATAATTACCTTAAATATGAGAGCACTGTCACTCACTCACACTCGCTCGGACCCAGTAAGTGTTGCCAGGTCTGGATATGTCTGTCTGTTTAGCGAAATTTCCCCATATTCAACATTAGAATTTCCCTTTTTGCCTCTACTTCAACATCAGATTTTCACTTTTTTGCCTCAACTTCAATATCAGAATTTCCTTATTTGTCTCAACTTCAACATTAAAATTTCCCTCTTTACCTTAATTTATTCCCTGTTTACTTATCAACATTGACGGTCGTTTTGGTAATTTGTTTAGTAGAAATTTCCCTTTTTATTGTCAGGACTGTGGCCTTCAAAATTCTCTAAAACAGAAACATTTCCCTGCACCTGACAATACTGTGACTGACTCGAACTCAGTGTTGTCAGGTCTTCTTAGCGAAATTTACCCTTTTTGAACATCAGAATTTCCCTTTTTACCCCAGAAATTCCCTGTTTTTCTTGAAGATAGTCGCACATTTAACCCTATCGCTGCCGCTTTGTTTACGCTTGGTAACTGGCGTGTGCTGAATTATTAATTAAGTTAACCCTTACAGTGCTGCAGTCATCATATGCTGATTGCTACAGGGCACTCCCCAGTGCCTCTGACATCATATGCTGATTTCCCTTATTATACTTTTTAATAATATAGGGTAAAACTGTCTCGATTCTAGGGTAATATTTCTCGGAGCTCATGGAATTTTGGAAACCCTGTGAGCCAGGACAGCCGTAAGAGTACGTTTGAGGAGTGTAAAGTAGTGAAATGGAGGGATTACTCTCGAGGGCGCCTCACTTGTGCTCCACGTTTTTGTGTATAAGCAGCCCTCGTGATGCCGCATTCTGTCTTGCCCTACGTCAATCAGCATAAATTATGATGTCGGAGGCACTGGGGAGTGCCATGTAGCAATCAGCATATGATGACTGCAGCACTGTAAGGGTTAAAAAATACTTTATATCGTCCGGTAAGAAAATTCCCATTTATACTTGAACAAATTGTATAAAATAACAGCTCACTTCCCCAGCTACCAGTGGAGGAAGGGCGGCGTCAGTGTTTCCAGTTATGAGGGGAAAATTATGAAATTCCCAAACCACTCGCCAAAAAAATTCCAAGAAATCCCAAAATTCACTTGCTTCAAACTCTACGTTAGGATGATTAAATTTAGGTATACAAGTGGACTGGCATTGGTGGTGGTGCAGTGGTCTCGCATTGCCATCAGTGTCTGGTTCGATCGCCAGGATGGACACATAAGTATATTGGAACTTATTATAGTTATCGTGGCTGTATGTAGACTCATGAGTCAACAACTCGTATATCTTAACTAAAATTATTTTCTTATGTATCCAGACAAATTAACTCACATTAATTATTTCCTTCCCGTCCTCTTATTGTATGTTTAAGGTAATTAATGTGGAATAGGTAATCATGTTGAAAAAATGAAAAAGTTTATTATGTGGAAAAGGTAATCATGTAGAAGAGTTCCTTAAGTAGAAAGGGTACTGTAATCATGTGGAGATATAAGAATTCATTATGTAGGAAATGTAGCATCAAAATTACTCAAGTTTTGCGGTAAGCGCAGAGAAATATACTGTATACCAAGGTTTACGGTCGATGTCTACCTCAACCCAAGGTTCTAATAGACCTTACCTCAACCGTGAGAATATATCTCGAGCTCTGGGCCGGATAATTATGATCTAAGAACTGCTCCTTTACCCCGATGAAAATAATATAAAATAGTTCATTGAAGGGGTAGTACAGTAGTAGTTCCAGTTGTGGACTCGTGGAGTGTCATATTACTCACTGGTAGTAGTAGTACGGTAGTTCCAGTTCTGGAGTGTCATATTACTCACTGGTAGTAGTAGTAGTACCAGTTGTGGTGTCATATTACTCACTGGTAGTAGTAGTTCCGGCTGTGGTATCATATTACTCACATCACAAGAGAATAATAATTGTGATCCTGCTGGAAACTACCGACCTGTGAACCTTACAAGTGTCATCAGTATCAATATGGAGTGAATTATCAGAGTAGATCATGAACCATATGAAGACGAATAACTTCTTCAGCAACAAGTAGTTTGGTTTCATCACAGGTAAGAATTAACAGGCAGATCATGTAGCTTTTGGACAAATGGACTGACACCGTTGACGAAAGGCAAGCAATTGCCATCATCTACCGTGATTTTCTAGACATTTGACAAAACTCCACAATAGTAGACTGTTGGGGGAAGGTAGAGAGCTACGGTATTCAAGGATGTATGATGCGATGGAAATAAAGGATTTTTTACTTGGAGACAGAGGGTAACCAAGTCATCAATAGCCTCAGACTTATGAGGACTGGTACCTCATAGGTAAGTAGTTGGTGCTCTGTTGCCTGTCCTTTTTTATAGACTATCTTGTCGAGTATCTATACAAGGATGACACTAGTCACACTAAACTGGTCAGGAGGATTGCTGACGGAACTACTGTATCATCCTCAACAGCTGTATTGCAGGCATTGACACTACTACTGTAACAATCTAATGGTCTAAGCTCTCTGGAGTCTTCCTATGATGTCAAAGTAAACTAAAAAATGATAGAAATGCATTCTACCGAGCTATGTCCACACAACTCACACAAGATAATTAAAGAAAGCCATGGACTGTGAGCAGTGGCTAGTCTTAAGCCATATTAAAAAACATTCATGGTGCATATGATCGTGTGGTACCGGTACAATGGCTCCATAAACAAACAACAAAGTCATCGTACCGGTACCAAGCCATCGTATACAGAAATTAATACTCTTGTATATGACCCTTAGACCAGAGCTTGTGTTAGACGGGGAATAGAGTTACCAACCCTAGTCAAACCAAGGAACTCACCACTGATGGTTAAAAATTAATATGCACGACTTCTCAAAGAATTGTTTCTTACTGACTGTGTCAATTATATTACATACCAGGAATACTCTATAATTCCACCAACTAATGACATTACACGAGCACTTTCTTTCCTGCACCAGTGGAAACAGGGAGCTAGAATATGGTCATACTCTTTTACTACATAACATGGTGCAGTTTATTATATCATATATATGTTGCATTAGATGGGGTTATACACTAAATTTCTTACATACTGTTTTTAATAAGTATCCTAAACAGAAATATTTCCAATGTTTATTACAGTACTGTACTTTGTAAGAATGCTCTAAATTTTGTACAGTACAGTAGTTGAATATTATCCAGTTCAAGCTTTAAATAATGTTAACCCTCTCAGCCACACTACAAAGACTACAGTAGTTCATTGCCACTAAAGAACAACATTAACAAATCTTGGAATGAGACCACCAGAGGTCACCCATATTGATAAAGTAGCCTTTTCTGAGGCAACATGAGGACTCTACACCTCTCAACAAGTACCGCAGGTAATTTGTCAAAAATTTAAAAACTAGTACAGTATCAGGCCATGACAAGCCAGAACCCAGGGGCCAACTTAGTGTACAGAAAGGATGTGATAGTACCTACCTGGTACCCCTTATAGAAATCAAGAAGCACCAACTATTAACTGTTAACTATACAAACATTTGAATTTTATATCCATCATGAAACTCTTTACTTTACACAATGATTTGACTTGATGTTGATTGCAACCGTCAGAATGTTACCTGTGCAGGACAGTATACTGTACTGTACTGTACAATATTAAAGACAAAGGTGTTTTTTCTTACACTTGCTTTTCTAACTCTTTATAAGCTTCTGACAAAGCTGGGATTTCAACCCTAATGACTAAAGCAACTTATAGAAAGTTGGTAAAGTTGTGATTCTTTTTGAAGTACAGTATTTAGAACCATATACAATCACTCCGTAACACGAGTCATCTGACCAGGTTTTGTAATCACCTAAATCCATCCAAGCTTTGTCAGTGGGATTGCATCTTTGACAACATGAAGGATGACAACAATGTGCACAGGGAACTCAAAACTCATCTTGGGTACAGAAGTATGTAGATCACAGTACAGTACTGTACTTGGCTTACTTGAGGTAGCTAGTATACAACTTTTCACTTATATATTTTCCTTCTCTCATTTTCATCATACACTCAATGTAATAATTTTCAGCTCATCACATTTTCGTCTCAGAGATACACTGGCAAACTTTTAGGTTGTTTATTGTCTTGCTTTACATTATGTGAACAGAAAGTTATGAAGATTACAATAACGGTATTACTTAATTTTAACATCCCAGTCTGATTGGAGTTAAAAACAGTGAGGCGATGTTGCTGCTGCTTCTCTCACTTTGACTTTTGTTTATTATAGAAGGCGACGGACACAGCGGCGGGGAGTGGGTGAGTGGGTGGGTGGGTGAGGGATGGTTTACAGTAGTATGGGGGGCCACGTCCCAACACCGCCAACGAGTCTCCGTCTGTCCATCCATCTGAGTCGGTACGGTCACTGTCCGTCCATCTGTCTGTGAGTTCCCTGGCTGTGTAATGTTCTACTGCATCTGGTTGGCACTATCTAGACTACGAGGAAAATGAGAAATGAAAAGGAACAAGTCTCATTACAGAAAAAAGCAGTATTAAAATATCACATCTCCACAATGTGAAAGATGCAACTCAAAGGGTGCCATAGTGAAGCAAGGCAGCAGCCTACTAAGAGTCCATGTCTCAATTCCACTGCTTCTTCCATTTTTTTTTCTTTACCCCTCCACCAACATTATCTTTATGTCTTTATTATAGATATTTCTGTTAATCAGCAGAGAGCAGAAATTACACCAAGGATCTCCACCGTCAACATTTCATTACCGTCTCGTACTTGTGTACGGATGGTTGTCTGTTCCATGATATGTGCTTGGACACTTAAAATCATCCTCGTGGTAACTCTCCTGCCACACATGCACACACACAAATGCACACACGAACATACACACACACATACCACACCTGCCAGCCAGTGACGTGACACCACCACACCAGACTCCAGGGGAGCTACACAGGTTCTTCTGATAAGCACATTTAGGTCATCTATATAGTATTAAGGGCTTCATCATAAATTAAACTAGCAAGCGCGTTTAACAAACCACATCGCAGCTTAGTCTGAAATAACGCAGTCAGCAGGAGTTACAAACAAAGATTCCACATTTCAATCAGGTCTGCTCTGGACCCTGAGCAGGCTGCCACACCCACACCTGCTCTGCTTCAGGTGTTATGTACACGTATAGATAAATTTACAAACATACAAGGCAGAAGTAAAGCAAGTGGCAAGGCTACATCCTACATCATGTGTGGCATACATAGTGTTCACCTAAGAATTTTCAGTTAATTTGTTAGATACAGGTGTAATGCTCTGTACACCTCACTGCTGCTGTACAATGTAAACAACATTACAGATGGGCCAGCTGGCCTCTCTAGGTCCCAGGGGTCACATGCCTTCACTTACTGCTGCCAGTTAAGTGCACATTCGTGGTTCCTTAACAGATATAGAACATACTTGTATTTTACCACTTGAAGACAACCATGGCCATTAAACACGCAATCTTGTGAATATACAAAGACCTCTAGGGGTCCATTATTATCACAAGTTATGGAATAGTGAAAGAATATAATTTAACCAAACAATACGTATACTATTATAACAAACACGAGAAGAGAAGAAACTAATTAGTAGCGTTGGAGCCGTGGGTGAAGTGGCAGGTGTGGCAGTGATTGTGGTGGTGGTGGAGGCCGAGACATAAGATGTTCTTGTCTTCTACACTGAGTCACTTCTAGCCCTTTGGCAGGGCCAGGCATAGGTGGTGGTCTCTTGTTTTTCACTGTCAGTCTCTTTATAAGTTACAGATTGAAGTTTTACCCTTAAATATTTTCTGACTTGCTTTTCATTATGACTTTTCTAGATTTTGTCCAATCTCTCTCCCTTACAGTTATAATATATGTTTTTGGACATCTCTCTCATTTACTACAAATTTTCTGTTTTTTTCCCTTGTTTCTAAATATATCAATGATACATGGTATTACTCTCTCCATGGTGTAAATATCTGGATTTCCTTTAACTTTTAGTTTTCCTCACTGATACTGATATTCACTACATTAAAATTCTGGTCGATAATCACTGGCCTTCATTCTCAGCCATATATTAGACTAGCACTATTTATGTTTCCCACAACATGGATAATTTTGGTAATCAGTAAAATTCATCCTTTTCTTTTTCTTTATTTTCTGCCAGTTCCTATCACATTTTCTATGTGATAATTCTTATAGAGTACAGTATTACAAACTATATGCAATTGGTTAGACTTATGTCACTTGTTTAATTAAGCAAATTATATAATTTTCTAGGTCAAAAATTATTTTCTGAGATGCCAAAGTAGCTACAGTACTTTTGTTTTCCACCAAGACAAGACCTTCATTGCCATTAGATTGGAAAATGATTATCCATGCTTGTTTGAATTCTTTGGTTGGTAACAATTCAATTATCTACAGGAAAGTACTTGGTCACTTCACCTTCATCTGGATTTGCTGACCATGTATGTAGGGTCAGTGTGACACACACATACACCAGCTAGGCCAGCACATTGCACCACACTAACATCTGCTGGATATCTATATTGTTCTCTCCTTAGCATAAACACACACTGCAATCAGCATATGCCAGATGCAAAGCCTGTACAGAACACGTTTCCTTGCCACTGCTGAGCACGAGTTCTTGAAATCTAATATTGCACTACATTTTAATGCTCAGAATGTTTTCTTCAGACCAGCTACATGTCTGTCTGTCCTTGAGTTCATTCCAAGCCTTAATACATCCCTCACTCCAAATCACTGGTACCAGTTGCATAAATTAATAACATGAGCACACATCAACTCCCATGCCAAGGGGGGCTTGGGGTAAAGGGGGGATGAAGGAGTAGCACTTAAAAAACTATTTACTAAAAAAAATGAGAGGGCAGAGGAACAATGGGGGAGGGGGGATAGTCTGGAGAGGGCATACGTCTGTACATATCTGGCACGAGTAGTGGTGACAGCGGCGGCGGTGGTAATGGTTTTGGTGGTGGTGGGACGGAACATGGGGAAAGGGAAGGAAGGGTACAGGATAGGATGGAAGGGTTTGGGAGATGAGGTCCAACTGCCAGCTCTAATAGTCTCACTCACATGTCCACACATACACACACATACACCCACACACCACCAGGGCAAATCAGATGACCAGCCACCAACCAACACAGGCCACAAGAGGAGAGGAAGCAAGTGAAATCATCCACATAAACTAGACTACATAATGGAGGGGCTATGAGCACAGACCCTCACGTCCAACACTATGGGATGACTAGACATTGCCAATCACATCCTGCTTCTTTTTTGTTCATTTTATATATATATATATATATATGCTTAATATTCCCATGACTATGTGAGGGGGCCACAACAATATGGCTAATGAAGAGAGAACCGGTGCATTGTGGACTCTCTCATGCAGCCTATGTACATTTTATCATGAAAGGGAAGGGATCAACTACCTTCACAGACAGAGGAGACATAATTGTGGTCTGCATTGAATCAAACTTGGGCAATGACTGACATATACTATTTCCTAACTAATGCAAAGTAAACTACAATCACAAATTTTTTTTAAAAACATTTTGTGACCTGACCCAACTTCTGCTGAACTTCAATATTAAAAGCCCTCTCCAAAAAAACACAACAAATTCACCTACCGGTAATACAGTAGTAGATCGAGAAAAGAAGTTCCATAAATCATAAAAACCCAGAATTAGGCTCAATACCTAAGTGACAAATCAGTCCATTAAATATATACTGTACTTTATAATTTCCACAAGTCCTGGGGAGGCACTGGGAGCTACTATTGGGACTCCCTTTAGTCAAGCTTCCCACTGTTTCTGCAGGCTCTTTTTTTCCTCCAGGTCAGATGATGATAATTTGACACGTTTCACCGCCGTCTCTCCTAGCGATGCCGTCGCTACTCGAAAAGGTTTGTTTATTTATCAAAGTTATGTTGGCTACCATGGAGTTAATAGTTACATAAAGAATTAGACATTTAGCCTACAGTTCTATCCTGGCAAACACAGCTGCTCCCCTGATGTGCTGCTGGGGAGGAGAAAATCATTATGTCCAGTGGGCAAGCCAGGCGAGTGACCCACATTTCCAAGAGCTTAACAGACATCTCTATAGAAGAATATTGACTCACAAGAGAGTGCACACAGCTATGCTTATGGCTGTTTTAATGACCAGAATACATCAAAACTAAGTTATTATTTTTTTTTTTAAGTCCTGGCTGCTACAAGTTGGTTCACTGGCGGTGGAGAATGAAGCAGGGAGCAACAAGACAGGCCTTTTTTCTTCTTCCTCCTCCTCCTCCTGTTCCTCCTCTTCTTCCTCTTCCTCCTCCTCTGGCTCCACACTGCCGCCGCCGACCTCTCTGGGTTCACCTCAGCTGCTATGTGTGGTGTCCGGCCTCACTGCTGTTGTTGCTGTTGGTGGTGGTTCATCTCCAGGGCTTGCAGCTTCTTCCACAGCTCATCACGCTCCCGCTCCCGCTTCTTCTCTCTGATAGTAAGATATTAATTAGTATTAAAATATTAATTAAGATATTAATTAGTACAGTGCTCCCTCATTACACACTGCCTTTATTTGGGTGGGAATGGTATTGTGTAATAAATCCATGAACATTAATCTTGAAATGCTGGAAAAGATATTTAAATGCATTTCCAGTTTCACACATTACTATCAATGATCATATTATTAAGATACCAACCTTTGCCTCTCAGCTTTGTAAGAAGCAGTCAGCTCATCAAACAGTTTGCTATTCATTTCCATAAACGTTTTGAGCACATTGTAGACTAACGCAACAATTGTTTGATTCCAATGTTCCTGGAAAATTAAAACATAATGTCAACACTCAAAAGACAAATATTTAAACCTAAGGAATCAGTAACCCCAATTTGCCAAAATCATACTCATTACTATGTACTACTGAATACCAGACAATGAAACTCCAGCAACACAACACACATAAGATTCTGATAATCACTGACCTTGCTAATTCTGTAAAGTGCAGGGAACATAATGGGGAGAATTACGTTGGAATTCTCCTCTATTAAACTCATTATGTACTCATTGTTCCAGAAGTACAGTGCTCTCTCTGCCACCTGGTGAAAGAAAAGTGAAAAAATGAGTTAGTGACAGAGTGAATAAATAATACAATTGCAATACAAAATTTTGGTCATAATCTGCCAAAGTTAGAGGTTACAAGGGAGGGATTACAAGCTTTGAAAGATTAATAAAGAGAGGAGCAATTGCTGAAGAATGAAAAGTGACTAACTTAAGGACAACATTGGAATCAAAACACCTTTGAAGTATTACCTACAACTATGCAGGAATGAATAAACTGATGCTGGATAGACAAATGTTTCATGACTATGGGATTGAAAATAAATGGCGAAGATGGTATGGCTTCTTGCAAAGAGAATAAAGAACTACACAATGTGGAAGAGACTCTGAATCAGTGAAGAGCAAAGCATTAATGATAAGGGAAAGACACATGGACTAACATAAAGAAGATTAGAGAAGTAGATGTGACAAGCTTCCCAGATATGAATTAAGACAGTATACTGGTAAGGACTGATGCTTTGTTCCCTCATGGAAACTAATTATGAGTACCATAATGAGGACAGCTGTAAGACTAACCTGGAAGTGAGGACTTGACACACACTTGGCTATCTGCTTGAACAGAGGCTCCTGGATTTTGACAAACTGTGACGGTTCTATCACATCAAGAATTTCTTCTATTTCTCCTAAAAACATCACCTGGAAAAAGATTGAACAATTAAAAATTTAATCATGATAAAAGATAGTAATAGAAAGTATTTACCAAAAAATATACTGTCGGAGGCTACAGTATATTGTTAATGAAAGTGATACTGTAATATTGTGACTATAATTAAATAAATGGGTCCAAATCTCCCCTCCCCTCCCCACAAACATTACCACATGCAGCCTCACCTCCTTCTGACTACACGTCTTGGGCCAGAACTTGAGAAGTCCCTTGATGACTGGTTCAGTAAGCGTGGGGTCCTTCTCCAGGAACTGCACCACACAGTAAGCCAGCTGCGCATGGTACAGACTCAAGCACTTCACCTTGTGCAGTGGAATCAGCACCTTGATCAGAAACTGCTTATGCTCGGCCTTCAATGGCAGAGCAAACCCATTGATTATACTGTAAGGGTGAAAGACAGAGGGTGAGATTAGCAAGAGTATCTCCACTTTGCTTCAATACCATAATTTAACAACAATACTGATCTGACATATATCCTCCTGGAGAGAAAGGAAGATATATATATATATATATATATATATATATAAACAGATAAATGAGAAATGACAGAGAGAAAGATAGCTGGGACTGAATTATCTTTATTTATCAATAAATTACTAGCTTATACTGTGGGAGGATACTGTAAGTCTTGGTACAGTATTATTGATTGGTTATTCTTTTTTGTGTATGACACTTTATTAAAAAATAAACAAAAGCTAAAAATGTGATTCCTTACCTTCCCAAAATTTCTAGAAGTTCCCCTACACCATTGAAATGTTCCGTTTCATATACAAACCTGTAAAATAAAACATCAATGAAAATGTGAACTATGTGAAGAACGTACAGTACTGTCAAAATTATACACACAATACAGAGTGCAGTAATAAAATGTAATAAGATCAATATCTTCCCCCAAGTCTTCTTTTATTTTGCCTTTACCACTCTAGTTTCATTCTTTCTTTACTCGGGTCACACCGTTTAAAAATATTTCAGTGTTTTCACCCCAATGTTACTTCACTCTTAAGACACACTTCTTAATAAATTTATCTCTCCTGCTCACACTTGATTTCTCATATTCATGCCACACCATAGTTTAATATCACCCATCTAATGTAATACATATGATGCACAATTTATGATTACAGGAGACACAAAATCAGCAAAGATGTATCGTAAAACACCCTAACTTCGGACTTTGCCAGAACTTCAGACAGTTTGTGAAAAAATGTAATAATTCAGCTGTACTGGAAGAAAGTTCTATATTTGCAAAAAATAACAATGGTATTAGTTAGGGGAATGTTCAAAGACTATTATGTATAAATTCTATTACAATAGCTTGAATATGTGTGGGTGAAAATATTCGACAAATGCAATGGAAAAAAAGACTGCATATTCGAACCCTGCAAAACTTAGCTTACATAGAACAAAGAGTTTCAATTGTAAGAACGTGAATGGTAGGATTATACGTGGACACTCTCTGTAAGTACTGGGCAGTGAACAAATTTAAAATATACTGTATGTATGTACAGTATCTCATTATATATGCATAACTCTGGCCATGAATGCTAATTTAATTTATTTTTATTAAAAATAAAAAAATCCATGTGTTAGAGATTTGGCCAGCGTGTCCAGAGATTGATGTTATTAACCATTCTAATGTTTAAAGAGAATATACAATCCTATCCAAAGTTGGGAAGAGCTGTCCGAAGTTAGGAAATTTCTGCCCAACTTCGGACACTTGAAAATGAACAAAAAAAAAGCATAAATTTAGCGTGCTTAATTTTTTTGTTATATGGATTCAGTAAGTACTTTCCCTGGCTACCACATGACACCAACAGGAATAAAATTGCACCATTATTAACACAGTTATTCACTATTAGGGAGTTTTACGGTACAGTTGTTAAAGTTCCTCAAGCTGTCTGGCCGAGCAGCCTCGAGCTCCTGAGGAAGGTCATGGCCTGAACCAGGCTTTCCCACTGTGCCCTCAGAGAGTGTATGTTGTGTTGTTGGTGAGTGTTGCTGTATACATTGTAGTCTTCCATAATGTGTTTAATAGAATGGGGTGCTGTGTTGCATCCCGGACAGGCATCTACAATGGCTCCATCCAGCTTCTTCTGATATGTCAGAAGGGCTGGGTGGTGGCCACACCTCAGCCTGGCCAGGTGGACTTTATGGTACAGTATATCATATCAATACTAAACTCTGAGACTCACCTAAGGAAAATATTATTAATTTGTTTTCTGATGAACGCTCTGAGCCCCAGGAACTTGCCATATATCCTGTGTAGGACCGTCTTGAGGAAGTCCCTCTCACGGGGATCTTCACTGTCAAATAGTTCCAGCAGCTGTCAACAGAAAGCAAAAGAAGTTACTATGGAGTCCAAAAACATTGTGAATAAAATGAAAAGAGCTGAAGAGAATGAGTCAGAGAAATTTTAAGATAGATCAGAACAAAGGGATGATTCACATATTCCTGAACAATGTATATTATGGGAGTTATTGTTAAATATATAATTAAAATCATTAACAGATTAATAAATGTTATGTTGGGATCTGGTAATCAGGATAACAATCAAGAGATAAATTAAAAAAATAAACCTCACAAGAGAGTGCAAATACTGTAATCTGTCAATACTGTGATATCTACCAGGACTCATCAACATGATTGCACTTTGCAGCCTCAATTCTCCCAAGAGCAATCATACAGTACAGATATATGAGAGAATAAGAAAACAACACTAAGTTACTCCCAAGATGAAACAAGAACAAGTGAGTATCAGTGTCCACTCAGGCACACAATGGATGATGTGAATACCATATGGGGATCACCAAGATGTAACACAATGCAAGGAGGATCCGTTATGGGTTTTCATCCACACCAATCTTGTTCTCTCTTTACTACTTGCAAGAGAGAGAGAGAGAGCGAGAGAGGAAGAGATGGGGTAGCAAAGAGAGGTATGATTAGTGAGACAATGTAAAAGAAAGAATTAGCAGAGAGGGAGAGAGAAAAAAAAATGGAAGGAGAAGGGAAGTGGCCTAAAAATGGAGTGTGATACAGTTTGGAGGAATCTGCCAACTACATCAGAGGCGCCTCAAAAGCATGAAAGAATGAATGAATAAAATTAATGAATGACACTGATCAGAGAGAGGGAAATATAGAAAAGACCATCACACACACAAAAGAAAATTAAAAGAAAACCAGGATTATAGTAACAGGATTTATTTGGATTGAAGGATAAAATTTTGAAGAAAAAAAGTACCTAAAAGGGAAAAGTGGTGATATGAATAATGCAAGTAAAAATAAATGAAAGAGAGGTACAGGTAGTTAAATAAATATTAAGAGTTAACTAGTGGATAAGGACCTGATTAAGTTAAAGTCACCTATAAATAAGAATTTAAATATGATGATGAGTGGAAGGTGAAGCAAGGGTAAGTAGGGAGACATGACAGATTACATGAGTTGGCACAAACATTAAACCTTTTCAGCAGTAATTTACCTCCCCTCAATCTACCTACATCCATCAAAGATATATACAGTATCAGGTTACACGTGTAAGTTTCATCTCTTTCCCTCGTTGCCAAAACTCACAGGTAGCAATTTTTGAAAATGAGATGCTGTCTGAAAGTATGAAAATCAAGTGATTGCAGACTTAAAAAAAAAAAAAAAAAAAAAATAGAAAGAAAGTTTGAAAGTTTTGGGTATGAAGGTAATTTGCCTCCCCATTTCAAATTGTTCCAGAGTAAACTTCCAAGAGTCCAAGAAAGATTGTCATTCTACGTTCAAGGGTTTTCCAAATGTATGTGATCCAAAACAACCGTGTGTGAAGATATAAGTCGTCACCACCAACAAGTGTGGGTAACCCTGGGTGACGACATAAGTTGACAGCGCAGTTTCTAAATTTGCCCGCCCTTTGACAAACATGATTAGGTTCACACCAGCCATGTTTTGCTAGCCGTCAGCGTGTGAGGATGTATTTTCAGCACTCCGCTTTTACACTAATTACCTTACAGTATATAATTATATGCTAAAATGACAGTGACGAAATACAGTATTTCATAATGTTGTTTTGAAAAAGGCGATTCGGACACATTTTATGACGAAATCAGAATGTGTAACTTACTTAAGAATTGTCAGTGGAGTGGAAAAGTGTGCTTTTAAGTTATGGTCATTCTGAGCTGGCTACCCATCCTACAAATGTCCATTATGTCTTCACAATTACATCAGGAGACAACTAAAGCTTTGTACTTCAATATCATGTATAATTCATTCATGTAGCATAAGTGGTTTACACGCTATTAGCCATTGCAAGTGTTGTTTGTGTTTTGAGCTTGAGGAGTGGAAATGGCCCGGGCTACAGAGGTGGCACGAGCCAGAAGGCCCACACTTCAAGGGATAAACCAAGGGTGACGGCATACGTTGTCATGACCAACAAGTGGTTGGGACCAGGGTAATGACATTGGTCGTCAACGCAATTTTCAAATTTGCGAGGCCCCCCAACTAGTTTAATTTGGCAATCCATAAGGCTAGAAGTCCCTGCCCTCTTTTGGTCCAATCCCACTCAGTCTAGCCAACGCACTAAATGTGTGAGGGCAGAATCTAATGTCAAAGAAGTGTAAAAGTGTGCTGAGTAGTGATCATTCTGAGCTAGCTAAAAGTTTGTGCTTCAATATCATGTATCATTTATTCACTTAGGGGTAGTGGTTTGAGCTACCAGCCACTAAAGGGTTGTTTAAGTTTTGTAAAATATGCCAGCACTGGAGAGCAGAGATTGCCATAATTTTAGGATTAACTGTACTCACTGATTCAATTGGTATTAATTATATATTTTTTTATGTGGGTGTATTGCTTCATTTGAGAGGGATGGGGTGTGGAGTGGACTTAGGGGAATAAATAGGGTGTAAATGGACAGAGGGAGGGCAAGAAAAGGCTTGGATGTGAGTAGGGATAACAAGAGGATAAGAACAGGAGAGTGAGAGGAGAGAAAAGACAGAAAAAGAGAAGAAAGAACAGAAAAAGAAGAAAAAAGTAAGAGAGGTTGTGGGAGAGAAGAGAGTTACAGCTGTGATTGAGTCAGGCAGGTGTGGGGGAAACCAGTGTACAGTCATGGCCAAATGTTCTGTTGTCTCCCTCTGATATTCGGACATAGTGTAGTGAACGAGACACATTGTACTTGCCTCTTCTGTTTGACTATTATGAAACCTTAGATTTATACACTCCAGATGAGATTTTTGCCTATTCCTAATAGTATAATTATTAGAACCATCTGACAGAGTGGTTAAGGGAATTTTGGTGATGACTGTACATAAAGCAGGTGTTGTTGGTAAATAAAAACATGAGGAAGGAATACCTAATCTTTCTATGAACTGGGGCAATCAATATTACCTCAAGTGCTTAAATATAAAAAGTTAAAATTATCATGCAACCAAACTGACCTGTAAGACAAACTTCTGGTCTATAACCCTCTTGCCGATGGCTGGCTGGAAGTCGGGACTCTCAAGGAAACGGAGGAAGAACTCATAGACAAGTTGGAGGTGTGGCCAGGAAGCCTCCAGCGTTGGGTCGTCCTCCTCGGGATCAAAGTCTGGGTTGTCCGATGGTGGCAGAGTACGGAAGAGGTTGCATGCAATCTGGGCAGAGCAATGAATAAGTTAACTCTAAACATATGTTATAGTTGCTGCCATTACAGTAGCTGTTCAATGTAACATTAACATATAGTTATCCTTTGTTTTTCACTGTTGTTATGGGTGTGTATTACACTGTTTGTAATTAATCTGTGTACATTACACATCCTTACACCACACACCAACAACAACAATGAAGAACAAGAGATTACTGTACAGTAACTACATAACTTCTCATTTAATACAGTCCCAGCAAATAACTTTGTAGGATAATGAATAACAGAAGTGTGGGAAAACATGTGGAACTAAGTGTTAAATGAAGGAGTGGATAGTTATTCTGTGATATATAAATGTGTATGTAATCACTGCAGAAACAAATATCCCTATTTTAAGTTAAATGGTTTATATATATGGTACTGTATATAGGTTTGCTGAAGGGATAGTTACAATGACAATACAGGAGTAAGACTTTGCGGATTTCATACTGGACTAATAGTTAAATGATATGGGGTTTGTATCTACTCAGTGGGGGAACCACACTAAAAAATATTTCCTAAGATGGACTTCTTTCCTAGCCATTTTATTATCCATATCAGGAATTATGTAGAGTATATTTTATCATACACTAAGCTTGATCAACGTAGATTATATGGGTTATGGACAGAGTAAAATAATAAGAGCCAGGCCAACATAACTGACTCATACCAAAGTAAAGATACAAGATTCATATATACTGTACATACTATACAGTACATACATACATGTTGTTGTTGTTTGGTTTACCAGCAGCCCCAAAAAGAAAAGGTTTCATACATACATACAAAACAGACATAGATACATACAATACAACATTCTCTATAAGGTTAATTAATTTAACCAATCCTTGACAGGTGGTCTAAGCTGAAGACCAGTGACAGGAGTGGCAGGTTAATAAAGCACTGATAGCAAGAAGTGGGAGACCTCACCAATCACTGATAAGAGATAAGACAAGGTGAAGTCTGCATTCATCTCAATGTGGCTACATACAAACAACCTGCACAACTATTTTTGTTTTTTTATCATTTACATGTATCTTTTATTGTATGGCAGTATTAATGATCTGCCTCATAAAAGTTAATTCATAACAACAATGCAACCAACATATTCAATTTGACTTTTACTTCTCTCATAGCCTACACTTAAAACACACACACTCATGAAAAGTGCACACACACACATACATACATTCACACCCCAAAGAACACCAAACAAAAGAGATAATTACTGATTGAAGAGAGAGTGTCAGCCTATCGTGCATCCCCTTTAAAGCCCACAGCGACCCCTACCATTTTGGGCAATCACATAATGATTACTCAGTCAACAACAAAAATCAATGCCCTCAAACAAAATAATATGCCTTCTAGTTAACAACATTGAGATCGCATCATCATCACGGCCACATTTGCTTTTAAATGGGATGGGAGCTCCAGGGCAGGGAAGGAAAAAAAGATCAGAATAGACAGAGTCAATAGACAGTGAAATGGGTTACCTCATATTTACTCCTCCCTTCAAACCAACAAAATTTTCAGCTGCCCCCACACATGTATTTTCAATCACAACAAAGTTGTTGTTGTTGAAGTTCTTCAAGCTGTCTGGCCAAGAAGCCCCGAGCTCCCGAGGAAGGTCATGGCCTGAACCGGGCTTTGCCACAGTGCCCTCAGAGAGTGTATGTTGCGTTCAAACTGTACATTGCAGTCTTCCATAATGTGTTTAATAGAATGGGGTGATGTTGCATCCTGGACAGGTATCTACAATGGCTCCATCCAGCTTTTTCTGATACAGTAGTTCCTCCAATTTTGCGATAATTAGGGGGACAACTGGGGGCCGCAAAATACAATTTAGCAAAATTGGAAAAATTAATCTTATGGGGAAAATTGAATATGATGGACATCTCATCGGCGATGGCTGATTTTTCATGATTTCAGTCATTTTTTGCCATAACAATTATCTCTTCCACTATTGTCTATTACAGACAAAGGTTTTTTGTTCCTCTAATCTTTCTCAACTATTCTAAGGCACAATCTCCACAGGACTTTATACTCTGAGCAGTCACTTCCTGTACACCTAAACACAATCAATGGACTTTCTATGCTGAAACATGACTAGTCAGGTTACATACAGGTAACAGGGTAAAGCAGTTTGTAGTGGTAAAATTAGAGTCTACAAAGCCCACTTAATTAACAATGCAAGGAAAATCCCCAAATCATATAGCCAACTATTTCTATCATAGTTTGGAGGAATTTGTAGCCCTCCAATTTGGCCAAAGTGATCCCCTTAAAATTAATTCTGACCCCATTATAATTAATCCCTCACCATGCGTATAATTTCCGGGTATACTGGCTCAGTCAAGACGCCGCGTCCAGCAGTAATGTAATCCACCAGTTCATTGAGTGTGCTGCGCTTCATCTCTTTGCCCTTCAGGTCTGCCACAGGGTCCAGGAAATCGAACCCCACGCAGCACTGCCGCAGCTTGCGTAGGAACAGGTCCTCCTGCTCCGACCCAGGCACATCTGTTGACATGACACATACACAAGAATTAGTATACTGTATGTCTATTACTATATTATCTATTACATCAGAAGAAAGGTTTAAGGTTAATATTTCTTACTAAAGTTGATTAGGTCTAAATTTACCACCTTGTGTTACTTAAAAAAAATTCAAGGTCATTATTTCCTCAGAATATCTTAATGTTTACTACACATTATAATACAGTACATATATCACAGGGACTCACTATAGTACAAAAGATTATCATCTCTTTCATTACTCATTCCTTGGTGGTAAGTATTCAATGTATTGGTACTGGAAGGCATCAGGGCAGTAAAACCTCTGAGATCCAGCCAGGATTTTTGTATAAGAGGGCAATTTCCTTCCTCACATGATGTTGAGTCTCTAAAATATCCACCTTACCGAGACATTCATTTTATAGTGACCCTGGTTAGCCTTCAGCAATGGGTGAGAAAATGTGTACAGGTATTTACTCTGGCCAAATACTGACCATGTTGTACTTGTTTTGACATTAGAACTTAGCAGACTTTCAACATAGCATAAAGCAAATGAACAAACAATAAATCTTCAAGGAAGGTTTCTTTTATTATCACTACTACAGTATTCTAATTTCAAATGTTGATCTATCATTTATCATCACTGTTCTCTGACACTTTATGTTCACTATTTCCCCAAATATCTTATCTACCATATGCTCACTATTTATCACATAAGTAAATTAGCTAAATCATAACATCTTCACTACTGTGGTACATCTTTACTACTGTGGTACATCTTTACTACTGTACATCATGGATGTCAGTGACCACAAGCTAGACAGGCAATCAAACAGTGGAAATTAACACTTAACATGTCTGTATGATAACAGCAATTCAGTACAGTATATTCAAAGTCTGACAACCCTTCACAGTATTTCCCCAAATATCTTATCTACCATATGCTCACTATTTATCACATAAGTAAATTAGCTAAATCATAACATCTTCACTACTGTGGTACATCTTTACTACTGTACATCATGGATGTCAGTGACCACAAGCTAGACAGGCAATCAAACAGTGGAGATTAACACTTAACATGTCTGTATGATAACAGCAATTCAGTACAGTATATTCAAAGTCTGACAACCCTTCAATGTACACAGTACATTGGGGAAATAACCAGTACCTTAATGCCATCGATATATTTTGGTATAATGTGAGGAAGGATAAGTCACAAGAAAGTTGATGATGCTATCAAGTATTCAAAATGTTCATAAAAGAAGGAAGTGAATAAAGACATGAGTACTGTAGTGAGGAAGGGGAGGGAAGAGAAGATATTATTTCATCAGGAAAGA
This sequence comes from Petrolisthes manimaculis, assembly GCA_034508575.1. Lineage (NCBI taxonomy): Eukaryota > Metazoa > Arthropoda > Malacostraca > Decapoda > Porcellanidae > Petrolisthes > Petrolisthes manimaculis. The sequence continues at coordinate 41,825 of JAWZYT010000418.1, read as the reverse complement.
TATGGGGAAGGTGATTGTAAAAGTGTAAAGCAGGTGTGGATCTAGTAAAGAAATGAGGGAGTACGACATAGGAAAAATGAGGGAGGAACTGAAGTGCTGGAGAAAGTGAAAGAAAGAAATGGGGACCGGAGTGGTGGAAGAGGAAGAAGGAAAGAATGAAGATAAATAGCCCAAATGCCAATAATCTGAAACCTGTCACTTAACAAACAGCCCTACTAAGTTTGCTGAAAACTAATGGAGTACCCGGTACAGTTTGAGATGGTTGGTTATTTTACTGATGGAGAAACTGGGATGTGACAGCTCAAAGTACAACACAATCCACTGGAGGAAAATAATTATACAAACACAGCTAGCCAGATTCATGGGGATATAATATGACTGATCAATACACCTTGCCACTCATGCAACAGGATGCACTGGATAAATGATGATGGTGATGATTTAAACAAGGTACACAGTGTATTCACTTAACCTTCACCTTCCCAAAGCCACAACAAGAGTCTGTAATGTTCCTCCACCATGGCCACACCCACACTAATGCAAATATGGTTCATCCTTACACAACTGAATGTACAAGTAAGCACCCACAAACAAATCTATATAAAACACCCTCCTTAACAATAAATACACTCAAAAATAGTTTTCACCTTTAGGCTAATGCTTGATAAAGATTGACACATTTGAAAAATTTGTTAATAATGTATACTAATTTTAGATTACAAATTGATTTTTGTTCTGTAAAGATCCTCTTCACCTTTAAACAAATATACATAGGCCTATATGGTACACACAAACACACATTTAAATAACATCCACTCATGTACTCATAAAAAGAATTCTCAACTCTCTATGTGTGTGTATGTGAGAGTGAGATCCGGTACCTCTCCTCCTCCAACCTATATTGAGGAACAAACTTACTGGTGCCTCCCGTTCTGGTGTCAACACACAAACAATCATAAATAACCCTCAAGAGTGTAAGGAGGGAGATGGTGGAGGGGCATATGAGAGAGAGAAAGAGAATATGTGTGTGTGTGTGGGAAGAAAGGAGTAAGAGACAAAAGGATGGCAGAGAAAAAAAAGGGGGGGACAGACAGAGAGAACCATGAGGAGGAGGATGAAGAGAAGAAAAAAGACACAGCTGAGAGTGTACAGTGGAGGGGAAGTTAAAGAGAAGGTAAGGTAAGGATGACCAACCACTGAGAACAATACATAAGAGGAGGAGGAAATGCTTGATGCCCTTTCTAACACATCCTTGTTTTGAGCCAGAAGTAAAAAACTTTTGATGCATGATAATTATGATGGAGGAAGAGGATTATCATGGGGAAGTAAACAGAAAAGTATGCTACATAAGCCTAGTGAACATAAAAAAAAAGGAAAATGGTGATGAGTGCAGAGAAATTTGGGTTACCATATAATAATAATGGTGGAACATAGGAGAAAACAAAAGAAATGTGGGCCAGGGGGAAAAGAAAGGAATAATAAAAGTATACAAAGGAAGGAAAGAATCAGAGAAAGAGTGTGAGGGAGAGAGAGAAGTGAAGGAGCAATGGGAGGAGTGGAAGACAGAGCAATGGGGTGGATACAAGTGCCTGAATAATGCATCTCTTATGACACCTGATAACCAACCCACCTACAGCACATCAACAAAAAACATCCTTTCATAACCATTCACTTATCCCAGCAACTGTACTACATTAGGCCCTCAATATATGATTATTAAAATTAGCACTGTCCTTTTAACATACTCACTAAATATACAGCCTAATCTGTTTGGTAATGAATAACAAAAGCCCGGGAAACCATTTGGTGGTCTTTAATGATGGACTGAGTGTAATATGAAGTGGTGGATACCAAGTATTTATTGTAATCATTGTACACCGGTATTGATGGTCTACAATATTGTTATCAACTTCGGTCCCCAATTATTCTGAGCAAGGGTCAGCCAGTACCTTATAATCTATTTATATACATTGGTTAACTGCTCATCTTTGAAGCCTTTTATTATGGTATGACACCCAAAGTGAAGCAATGTATAGCATACAAAAATGTTGTCACTCTCTTAGGATTTCAAGTGTAATGTACACTGATTGCACAAGACAAGCTAGTACGGTACCGGTACCTTACAAGTTGGTAGGTTGTGTGCATGCCCCAGACTGCTAAATATATACCGGTATTTGGTTTACAAGTACAGTAAGGAGTTTATGAGCACTAGCTACAATTAGGTGTGCTTATATCATTGCTTAACATCTGACTTCATGCTGACCAGCTGAACTTAGCTCCAATTATGCTGATTGGAGCTAGAAATAAAATGATCACTTTAAAAGTAACTTGGCTTCCAGAGGGGGAAAAAAGAATAGTCCTACCCAGCTAAACCTTATTAGAGAAAATATTCCACCAACCCACCATATCTTGGGCCTGATAGTATATGGGGTTGCTTAAATGCCGGTGAGATAACGACAGATAACAAAGGCAGAGGGATTATCAGACACACCTCATGCCACAATTTTCCAATACAATACAGTATAATGGATGGTATTAGTAAAATACTGAGGTAATGAAGCTCTATAATAATATTAAAGGCACCCAGTACACAAATTTTCTTGGCCAAGAAAATTACCCACATACTGTTTAATAAGAGGTGTTCCAAGGCAGAAGGGCAAGTGTTCTTATTAGGGCAATCAGCCAAATTACTAGGAGCAACTGTATTAATTATTGTACATGTAGTCTACTATAGTTCAATTATACTATGTATTAAAATGTTCTACAGGAGATTATTGAATTGAAGGTAAGATAATGTTACATGGTGTACATTTGATTCTATAATCATATTTTAACTATACAAGTTAAGTAAAATAGGCTATACAGTACTATGCCTTGTTTAATTATACTTTTGCTCCTGAGGAACAGAAGCCCTTATACAGTACTACATATACTAATATTATCTTCATCACCATATTGTGGCATTTTGAGCAAAGAAATCTAAGTTAACTAAACATAAAGGTTTTCTGGCTATCCTGTAGCATCTCTTTCCCTTCTACCGTCTCCAACTTTAACAAGCCAAAACAAACAAGTTAGACATCTGGTCTAAATTAAGAGTTCCACTATTTTCAACAAGCAGCCACCAGTACAGTACCACCACCCAAATTGCACCTGTGAGAAGCCATACTGCTTAGCCTATAGCCTATTTATAAAACTACTGGACAAGTTCAGTAACCTATAACAGTATGTAATCAGTGTTGTCTCTGAACAAACATGATGCTATCTAATTTCCCACATGTTATATATTTAATTTAATCCATTAATGTACTTTCTTCAGCATGAAATAGAGGAAGTGACCCAATGATAGCATAAGACTAGCAAAAACCTCATATCCATAATCCAGTTAAAGATAAAATATCACTTATTACTGTTAAACATATGCTACAATTCTCTCACAAACAGAGCATTGCCTACACACAGTATTATATCATCCCCTTATAACTATTAGATAGGTCAGAGTGCTGGCTCTTATAAGCACATGTACTCTCTACAATAAACTAGTAAATAATCTGTCCCACTACAATATATATCTCTAGAAAACAATGTGTGCCCCTCAACAACATCTACTAACAAAGCACCTCTTACAGAACCTTTGACAAATTCTTGGCCTGGACCAAAACATGAAGTGGCTATATTTACCAACCTGTTTACAAAAATAGTCAAGTGGTTGGCCTACTTTTAGACACCACAAACACCTTAACCCAGCAATACAAAGGCACAAGATTTTCAAACAGCTTCAGGTTATGGGAGTTGAAAAGCTGGCAAATAGGTAGCTACCAAGATCTCCAAACTGTCCCCAAGAAATAGCTGTACAGGTAGATCCCTGGGTTACACAGTGTCCTGTGACACAATTTGAAATAAGCAGTCAGTACCTTCTAATTCACCAACAATATCTCAGACTTAATAACCTTTCAAAAATAGCAACATCTTACATGTTTCCCTGACTATCTGCAGATAATTTGTCACAAAAAACCACTTCTGACATCGAAAAGTTTAAAAGCAGTGACACACTATTTTAATCAACATGTAAACAAGTCTCCCATAACATCCAGTGCTAAAACCAGCAATTTAATTAATCTACAAGAACAGGTCTGTCATTAAAGGGTTTACTAAAAGGTCTTGGCTACTACTGTTCTTCAGGTTAGTTGCCAACAAGACCCGGGGGAAACTGTTGTGAATGGGACAAGGCAAGCAGGGGTGGGTGGATGGTGTTGGCAGGGGAAGGTCTAGGTGGATGTGGGATGATTCAGACTACAGTTGCCAACCAATTTAACAGGATTTCTGAAGGTATATTCTCAGCTTATAAGAATATTATGGGAAATGAGAATGTTTAATGGTGGTTTTTGTACATATAAATCACCACTGTCAAATTCTTTTCATCTCAAAATTACTTATTAACAAATTGCACTCAGCCTTGAAGAAACACCAAATGAGCCACTGTGATTCAGACTTCAGGTGCAGAAGCTACTGGCACTCATTCCTACCCTATGAGGAGTCAAATTTATACACAGGTAGGTTACTGGAGATTTTAAGACAAACACTCAGTAATGGTAATGTGGTGATAAAAAATGAAATTTATGTAGAGTAAGAGTTGTTGCTGGCTACATAATGGCAATGTGCTGAGCCAAAAGAGAAGATGGAATATGACATTAGGTGTAAGAGGTCAAAATTAATAATGGAGATGTGGATATGAGAGAAAAATAGTGAGGAGTGAGAAGAGAGGATTTTCAAGAGGATGAACATGGCTAAAGACATTTTGAAAGAATTAATACAAAATAGCCTAATTCACTTAACCACCTACCTGGCAGCAATTCAGTTAGTTAATGACCAAATACCGTATATACAGTATATATACAGTACAATACTTCTTGACTCATAATAAATTCCCAATACCAGTGAAACAACTTAGGCTGTGTACTATAATTATATGAAGGAGAGGAGATTGTAACCTTTGAAGGAAAAAGCATACATACAAGGAGGTTGGGCAAAGAGGTAAAGGGAAAAAAAGACTAAATAATGGGCACTTAACATAAGAAGAATAGTGTAGCCTATAGCCTACTGCACTGCACTGGTTTGGCATCAACATATTAAATTAGAACAAATGCAAGTAAGAAATAATATTGAGGAGGAGATGAGGGCAGATGACAACCAAGAAGAAGTTATGAAGAGAGAACAAGTTACAGGGAGTTCAGGAGTATGCCAAATGACAAGGGCAAGAAAATCAATACAGAGTAAGTGTAAGTACGACATACTGTACCAAGAAAGAAAGGGGAAAATGTTGAAAGCTAATGAGAGTCCATACTCTGGGCTTGAGTTTTCTCTGATGAAGGGGACAACATAGTACAGTATTGGGGAGTTAAAGGCGATTGATTTCTCCAACCTGTGCCGAGAAACACAGAGCACTGATACGGCCAAGAAAATTTGTTTTGTAGATGTTTCATGAAATCAGTAGCATATGTTGACATCAAAGGGCCCTTAATCTTATGAGAATATTTAATTTAGATGATGGAAACACTCTACAGTATTATGCCTCTTGGGTAAAGCTTATGTTGACAATTAAAAGACATACAGCATTTAACTTTAACATTACATACAGATACTGTACTAAAAATCAGGTATGGTACTGTACAACTGCATTTTCTCTACAAGACAAGTTGCATAGGCTACTGAATTAATATAATTCCCTTCCAACTCTAGGAGACCTGTGATGCTGTCAGTACATCGGAGGCCCCTAATTCTTCCAAACTAGGATATATCACAAAACATATTCTATCAGTGCAGGTGCTATTTTGTGGCATATTGTAATTTGAAGGAATCAGTTGTCTCCAATTTACTGATATCACATGCCACTTTAAGATATGCAGTACCGTACTGTAACAATAACAAGTCCAGCTGGTCCAAGTTGGGCCAAAAAGTGGTTCAGTGAAATTCCTACAATACTACACCTGCTTTGATGTTATGTGGCATTTTCCTTGCCTACACAATATCAATTTCATTCACTTATATTAATTTTAGTAATTTTATATTTTCAACCCTAATAACATACAAAGATGTAATCCTGCCCCAGTCCTGCTACCCAGAGCAACATCTAGGCCTATCCTCTATCACGAACCCACAACTTGACTCTCATTACCTAAATTTAACTACCACCACCCACAATACAATAAAATTTAGCAACAACCATCATCTTACAACACTACTACAAGCAGCACTTTCTTCAACACAACACCACATCTTGGCTCTCGGTACCAAAATTCAGTAACAACCACCCTAATACCTCTTGCCTCTTTCTTACTCTCAGTCCCAAAATTCAGTAACAATCACCCACAATATCTCTGTACCCCCCTCCCCCACTGCCTTTCACAACACTACAAATCATAACACCCAGCTTGGCTCTCACAACCAAAATTCAGAAGTAGCTCTCCAGGATCCATAAGTGTAAAACTGGATTAGGTTTATGAGTCACATTTCCTAGGTAGGCTAATCCCATTACAATTTATTATTAGGTCCTGGTGGAGTATTATTTTGCAGGTACATTTTTAAAAGCTTCATATCACCATGCTGACTTTGGCATTATATTCCCGAGGGCAGAAAATTAAAATTATTATTCCAATAATACAGGTGTTGTGTCATTCCTAAAAAATCTGAGGCGCACCCAAAGGAGAGAAACTGGACTGTATGTGGCCTTGTAGGCCTAACTGAAATGTGTAATAATAATGACACACTAACAATCTGGTGAAATATAACAGATGGATATTAGCCTAAGCTTTTGTTTTCTAGGAGTGAGGCTACAGCATTGATATTAAAGATGGAAAAAAGGAAAATAGGATGATAATATACAACACAGATGGAAAGAAGTACATACAGTGTTATTTAGTAGGAAAGAAGGAATACAGATGGAAGATTGATTGATTGATATTAAGCACCGCTACAGCGAGGTCATATAGCACCAGACGAAGGTGATAGAGGAGACGGCAAGTAGGAAGGAAATAGAAAGAAAAGTTAAAGAATGGAGATATAGATGGAAGAAATATAATGTACAGAGAAGTGACTAGAAGATAGTGTAGGATATACAGTATGTGAAGGATAAGAACTAGAATACATGGGCAAGATCAGAAGTATTATTTAGTAGGACAGTACAATACAGGAACAGGATAAGAGGTATTATTTAGTAGGATAGGATAGGAAAAATATAGAAAAAAATAACCAGAAAATAAAGTAGGATATCAGCAAAGGATACGAAGCATTATTTAGTAGGATAGGATAGGGGGAATATACAGAGGAGTGACCAGAAAAATAAAGTAGGATAGGCTACAGGGGAAGGATATGAAGCATTATTTAGTAGGATACGAGGAATATACAGAGGAGTAACCAAAATGATAAAGTAGGATACAAAGCATTATTTAGTAGGATATAAGGATATTAAATGAGGAATATACAGTTTACAGAGGATTGACCAAGACGATAAAAGTATATTATGTAGAGTACAGTACACACCTTTAAGTAATGGTAGTGGCTGTAGTTCCACATCATTGGTAGTGCGGTACCGGGAAGAGCCCTGCGACCGCTTGGGTTTTTTCTTCAGGGACCGCTTGGCAAAGGGATCTATCCTGTCCACGAAGGTTCCCCCACTCCCCGACATCTTCCCTGATGAGTCCTGTCTGTCTGCCTCCTGCCGCCTCCACTCACTCTTGCCCCCCTCGCACACGCTCTCCTCACACTCCGTGCATCTCACCACCGATACGAGAACGGCTTCCTTCACACACCATCACACGCACCATGAAGCAGCCAGCCAGCCAGTGATCAAATGGAGCCGTGAGCCCGCACTGCTGGTAGTAGCCTTGGCCTATCTGGGCTGGGTGTATATACGGGATTACGGAGCCAGACGAACGAGCCCTAAATTCCCACTGGGGTGTGTATGCTTGGCAATAGTGTGTTTCAGTCCTAGGTTATTAGTTAACCATAAAGCAAGCGTGGTTAGGCCTACAAGAGCTTTCCGTTTGGTCTAACTTAGTGTTGATGTTGTTGTTGTTGTTGTAGTTCAGGAACCACCAAAGCGAAGGGGCCCTGCGTGTGGGGTAGCCAAACGTCAGGGTGTGGGAAGGTGGGAAGGGGATTACACTTACCCAGGGTACTTTTAGGGGACAAATTAGAGGTTGTATGTGATATGTCAGGGAATGGTGGTTAGGTCTGTGTGTATGTGTGTGTGTTTTTTATGGTGCGGAATGATGGTGAGTGGTGAGGGATGGGTGAGAGAGCAGTGAGGTATGAGGGGCAGGTGATGTGGATATCCGAGTGGTGATGGGTATTAGTTAGATATTTATGTATGGCTGGGAGAGGGTTATGAGTGGTGAGGGACAATTATTAGTGATGAGGTACAGGTATGAGTGATGAGGGCGTAGTATGAGTGGGCTTGGAGGGATGCTATGCGAAATGAGATCCTGGGAGTGGTATTAAAAGTTATGAGAGCCTGGGAGTGGTATTATGAGTGATGAGGGCCTGGTATGAGTGATGAGGGCCTGGTATGAGTGATGAAGGTCTGGTATGAGTATCAAGAGCCTAGTGGGATATGAAATGGGAGGGGTATTATGAGTGGTGAAGTCTGGGAGTGGTATTATGAGTACACGTCCAATCTGAGTGGTATTATCAGCAGTGAGGGACAGGTGTGTGAGTGTGGAGGATCAGGTAATGAGTGGTGAGGGCCGGGTGGGAGTGGGGATTATGAGTGGTAAGGTCTGGGAGTGGTATTACAAGATATGAGAGCTTGGGAGTGGTATTACGAGTGTATAGGACCAGGTAATGAGTGGTGAGGGCTGAGTGGGTGGGAGTGAGTGGGCTGGGAGTGTAAACAGACTTGGGCTACTGATTCCACCACAGTTTTTCTTCTTTTTTTTGCTTTTTGATGTTTTTTTTGGAGCACAGCGTCCCTCTCCCCCCCTCTCCTCCTCTCTTTTTCAACAATATTCTGGTTCCCGGGGGCCTGGGAGAGTCAATCCAACACCACCACGTCCTGACCTGAGGTTACTGTGGCGATGTAGAGGCACAAGGACACACACATACACACACAAACACACATACACACACACAGGTACAAGTATTATAATAGTAGTAGTGGTGGTTTCAACTTGGGACTCCTCACCACCACCACTACCACCACCAGTACAGGGACAATTTTCACTGGTATTTAATTTATGTACTGCCTTGCCAACACCACCACTGACCTCCCCGTCACTATATCATCCCTCTAGTTCATCCACGGACACCGGGGTTATTGGTAATTTCGTACAAATCCATATCTGAAAATAACCTGATCCTCGTCTCGAGTTTCGTGAGAATGTGCGAGGCTGCGCGAGAGAGGAAGTCTGGTGACGTCACTATGGCCGCCGGTTACCCTCCCTCCTCCTTCACCCTCATACTCCTACTCCACCTCCTCCCCCTTCTCCTACTCCTGGCTTAAATTCACCTACCCTCCTCATTGCTTAAATTCCCCCTCTCCCTCCTCCTCCTCGCTTATATTCACCTTCTCCCTCCCTCCTATTCCTTCTCTCCTCTTTCTCATTCCCTCTCCTCGCTTAAATTCCCCCCCTCTCCCTTCACTCCTCTGTCTCATTCCCTCTCCCTCTCCCTCACCCAGCCAGCCAGCCATCTCCCTTCCTCCCTCCACGCAAAACCCACTCTCATATACCTCATTCCCCTTAACCATATATACTCGCATCTCATATATTATTCATTCTACATCACATTCTCGTAAAATTCCACCGCATATCTGACCCCAATGACCCTAAAAAAATACAGAAATCTATTGCCAAACGGGTGCCATGAGCTCAAGACCCGCCCTCATCTTCCTTGTGACGTCATTATATACGTCACACCACCAGCCTTCACCAATGTTTCAAAACCTTTACTATTTTCACTGGCTGACCTTGTTCCGTATACCAGATGTTTGAAATGGTGCTTAAATTTAGCATTCTTGCCAGGCTGCCGTACATTCCAATCTGTTTAGATACCCGTGACGGTAAAATATTGTACTGTTTATCATCAGTCTTATCGGCCTATTCATTATCTGCCCTTCGTGATATACTGCTCGAATTCTTTCCCTTACTATTATCTTACTTTTAATCTCACTCTATGAATCTGTATATAAAAAACAAACAAACAATAACAGCAACTCAGCACCGATAATCGACTTCCCCGTGAGATTCACCTCACCCCTGGGGATTGGACATTTTCATCGTTGCCATAGGGAGGGCCGAGGACAGAGAATGCCGGAAAAAAATCAAACCATGAACTATAATGCTCTAGTCTTCATAATTGGTGGTGGAGATACATGATTTACTTTAAACTGATGTGGTACTGTGTTCAGTTGTTGCCTATATGTTGATTTCCAGCTAAAATTTTGGTAGTATATTAAAGGCGATCATCTACGAGTGATCCAGAGATCTTGTTGCGATAAATTTACGCTCTTCCCCTTCCGTAAAAGATGTCCATTTGAAAAGGGGGGTTATTTAATTTAAGCAAAAAAAAAAAAAAAATCAAGCTATGAAGGAACCATTGTATTTACAGTTAAGGCAGCGGGATGTGCATGAACTGTAAAATAAATAAAATCTTAATTTTAACAAGGTTCATCTGTCACTACAGTCACATAAACCAAGATAAACTGGTAACATGTCCCCCATCATATCCTTTTATCTCTTAACATTTAGTGGCAGACTATAGGAGTATTACAACCCTCCAACTACACCAGCATATCCCTCAGCTTATCAGAAAATACCTCAAGCTGACGCTCAGTTCCAGATATGACCAACAATGTCCCTCATTACTTAGATAACTCCTTGTGTAACTTAGATATAGACCTCCGGGGAGTGTGGGTGTATATTGATATACTGTCTGGTGTTCTCTATTCATGCATCTCTCAAGAAATCTATGTTTTTATTGTCTTTGACCATAAAACATAGAATGAATTCCTCTAAGCTAAGCCATACAGCCCCTAGTCCTATTGAGTGTACAGGAGGGCATAACCAATACCCTCAATGTTGGCATGTGGTGTTACAAACCTTGGATATACAAAGTAGTAGCTGTACAGTAGGCAGTGGAAAAAGATATATTTAACATAATGAGAACATATGGCATGTCAAACACAACTGCATCAAGCATGTACATGTTTATTGATTGATAAAAGGGCAAATGTGAAGGTATGGTTAATCATCATGTAATTACAGTCCTATTGGTTATGTCAGTGGAGATAGGAGTTTGGGAGGCTACTAATTTCTCCAAACTGTACCTTAGACCAGCAAATACAATATACTGGGGGAAGCTGGTTCTTGGCATCCATTAATAGGAATCCATAGTTTCCAATTCACCAATAAAACTACTGTACACCACTGAGGGTCAATGTTTCATGACAAAAATAATTAGATGAATCAATTGTTGTTGTTGATGTTCTCCCAGGACAGGATGGCCTCCTGCCCCACAGACCCACAGTACGCTCTGGTCGCAGTGAAAATACAAATTAAAATAAAGGAGTGGCTGGCCCTATATGCCTGGGCTAATGAAGCAAATCCCAGGAAGATGAGACCAGAGCTTACTGGACCAGGGAGTCTGAGGGCCTCCGACCACCAGAGAGATTGGTCTCCTAGATAATAATACAGTAGTACTATACTACCCAGAATGTCTCATAAACAATGGATTGTCAATGTAATTGTTTGTCTGGCAAAATGTCTTTATAAGCAATCTGACAATACCAATGTTGGTGATGCTATGAGTCTGGTTTCACAGGAGAGTAGTGTGCTAACAATGGAATTTTCCTGGGAATGGTATCCTACATATGAAACTGAACTGAGAAGTTGTTATGGGTAATATTCTGATGCAGCTTCAAGTTATAAGCACTATTAACATTGGCTCAACCTTTACTGATGTCTATCAGTTGCAAACATAAGTACAGTACTGTACAGTGCAATATTTGTTGAAATTTGCAAGCACTTCCCAAATAAATTTTGAAAACTTATATCATTCACTGAGTATAACTCAAGAATACTTACGGTACATAACAGAAAACAGATAGACATAACTTTCACTTCCCCAGACAATCTTAGGGTTTAATCACATGAGTACCAATTTCTTTGTCCTCCATGCAAAACCCTATTTTTCCAGGGTAGATATAAAGTACCGTACTATGTTTTTAATCATGGGTATCATCTATCCGTCTAAAATTATCTGGAAGATGAAGGAAGCCTCAGCTTGACCAGGGCACATAGCGGGAGATGTGCTCGAGTGAAATTTCTTTAACATTAGATCTATGCATTTGAGCTGAAGACCTTAGCAGTACAGTCGGCTCCTCCGCTGATGACGAATTCAGGGTTACTCCAGTCCACCGCCAGTACTTTGTCTTCGTGTCCCATCAGGTCATACAGAGGAATCTTAGGGCTGGAGTTGAGAAAATGTGATTAGAAATTATGACTATGACTTGGTACTTGTACTATGGCTAAGTAGTGTGTCTGTGGAGTCATCGTACCAGTACCATGCCATCGTCAACACTATAAATGTTCTTGCATATAGCATATAACCCTATATACTACAATAGAGAGATATAATAGATAGGGACATCAGAGCAAGGGATCAGACAGTGATAAAAAAAAAATAGTTTTCCACTAAAGACTTGTCATCAAGGCAAGTGACCCATAATAAAACTTTGGACATAAAGAAGAATGATTGCTGGGTTATAGCAAAAAATGGATGAGTAACAGAGATTGTAATAGTGATGAGGCTGGCACAGTGGACAGAGACGATCAATAAGTACACGAGGATATAATCATGATGAAGAACGAATAATAAAAGGTCGATGTGTGACTGAAAATCCAAGTGAGGAAAATTGCCATGTAGGTAGAGGGTACTTGTTTGGTTCACTCTAGTTTATGCAATTTTTACATTAATTAATAATGAAAGAAAGGTAGTATGTGTGAAGGACTGAAGTTCAGGTGAGATGAGGTCAAATAAGGTATGTGTGTTGGTGCAGTAGACCAGTATAAAATTTACTTTAAAAGTGTCATACATATACAGTACTGTATATAGTAAACACTATTCACACCTGCAGCTGTTCCTATTGGGAATCAACTCCATAATAGCAGCCTTGCAACCAACACTAAACCTTTTCTTTGAAGAAGTAATTTAATATTATCACTCAAAGTGTTGAATAGTCAATCACGCTTACCTTCTGTTGTCCCACTGCTTAACAGTACAGTCATAACCTCCAGAGACGAACAGATGAGGATTTGTTTTGCTCCACATGACACTTGGTACCCACTTGGTGTGTGATGTAAACTTTTGCAGCATCATCTCACTCTCTGGTAACACACAAAATTAATATTATATACAGTCAATGATTTTCCACTGGTGCTATGGGTATGTATTGCACTATATGTCAAGAACCTGTGTACAGTAAACCCTCTTTGTACATTACAAACCTGTAAACCCTCTGGATAAAGAGGATTTACTGTATACAGTTTCATAGCAAATAGTATAATACCCATAACAACAGTGGAAAATGAAGAATTACTATATACACACATACTACAGATGTAAGATAGGTGATAGCTAGTGTAAATAATTATCAAGATGATTAAATGGGATTCTAACAACATTACTGTATCTTGTAAATTACATGAAACTGAAGCCATTATACTGTAGTACAGTAATATGGAACATTGTTATTAAAATGGTATCTAAATTGACTAATTCCCTAAATGCATAACTCTGTTTCTCTCAATACATTTTAATGTAATATAATGTAGAAACTAAGATTTTTACACAAAGTCACCAACAATACTGTACTTTTTTTTATTTTTACCAGGCAAAAATGTACCGGTTCCCTTATTTAATCCCTTGACTATTTCAGTAAATGTAACACAATCCAAGGAAAATTACACCACGAACTTACACTGTGGTACTCAAGTACAATTTATGAATACAGGAATGTAAGTCTACTTAAGAGGGAATTGGTGTATTTTTACTATAGGTTCTTTACTATACCAGCCAAACCCATGAAGTAAATCAACATTCCATAATATGAACCCGTCTTCCACAATCCAGATCGCTTGAAAAGCCACTACCCATGAAAGGGATCATATCTTGGGGTCAAATGGAAGAACTACTGACTGCTCCAAGCTATGCTACAAAACATATTCACTGTGTGAAGAATGCAGTTATCCATTTCTTGGCATGGTTTGGAGTAACGGTAACTGGTAGCCCTCCAATTCAACCACAAAAGGTGACCCCCCTAAATAAAGACAAAACACCACTGACTGGCTCCTCACTTTGAGACCTATGGTCATAGAGTCTGATATAACGGTCGGCGCAGCTGGCCAGAATGGTCTTGTTGAGCGGGGAATAAGACATGGAGAAAAAGGCACAGTTCCCCACAATCTGAGACTTGATCTCGCCGAATTCTACATCCCAGAAGCGAAGAGAGTGGTCCCAGGAGGCTGTAGCCAACTCGTGGACGCCTACCCACGCTGCAGAACCAACATTTTCCGTGTGTCCCGTCAATGTCACCAGGGGGGTCTAAACAGAAGACAAGGAAAAGAAAAAGTAAAATTTGGGGCACTGGACAGATGACAGGGAGAATAAAAAGCATAACTAGAAACTGCATGAATTTCCTACATAGAAAATAAGCAAGGTTATACAGTGTACATGTATTGAGTTAGGCATACATCTCTACAACTACATTAACCAGGATGAAAGGACATGTTTTTTTTTTTTGACTGGTTGATTGAAGGATATTTGCCAGCCTTAAATAAATAATCACAAAGGAGTAAATTTCTAAACACTGACATCTGGTAAAGTGGGAACAAATGTGTTGGGATGACAGAATAGGATAAGTTAACCGACTTCACCGACTAACAAATTAAATGACTCCACAAACCCCTGATAAGGCACTTCTAGGAGGAAAGCATGAACACTATGCATAATTTATTGAACTGCAAAAAGAAATAAAACAGTAGAGTAAAAACTAGGGTCATATTCTGCCAAATAACAAAGAAAAGTATACAACCTCTACATCTATTCTTAAGACATTACAACTGATTATAAATTAAATTACTTGATACTTGCTGCCTTACCATTTTCTTGGACTTGTAGCCTTTCTTTTTTTTAACTTCCTTTTCCTTTTCTTCTCCTTCTCCTTCTTTTTTAGGATCTTCTTTTGAAAAGTTGTCTGCAAAGGCCAGGAAAGGCAGGAATAAAACAGGGAATTCTTGGGAACAGATAATTAAGGCTGCTCCAGGTGATATTGGTGTATCTAAATGACCTAAAAATTGCATATACAGTATATGACTAAGTTATACATTATTCACAAGAAGAAGTTAACTTATCCACTCACAATCTGCCATTGAGTGGCAGTGATTTTAATGACCTCATTACGTTTACGACTTAAAGAGGTTTTACAGTACAGTATTTTGCACGCACCTAATGGCCAAACATTTATCGTGTTGTCCCAGGATCCAGTGGCAAACATTTCATCTGAATGAACAGCAACGCACTCCACACTTTGGGTGTGTCCACGGCATTCACACACACAGTCAACGGTATTCTCTTCACTATTCCACATCCATACCACTGCTGTCTGATCGATGGAAGTGCTGAGAAGGGAATTACAGTTAATTAAGAGGGTAATACACTTTTGGCACATCAGGGAGCCTTAATTCCTCCAAAATATGCCAGGAAAAAGGATTAGATTAACAAGAATAATGATGACCTGTTGCTTGGAATACGTTGGAGAAATCAGTTACTTCAGATTTACCAACACTGTACACTAGTTAAAAAAAACTATGGCTGCTCAATATAGGCAAATCATTATAACCCCAAGAAACAGAGAACAGTCAAATCCTCCCATAACAACAGTGGTTGACTGAATGTTTACGGTAGGCATCGGACTTCCTATGCATGGAGTTTTTTTTACCTTGTGTACAATCCCCTTGACATAATATTACCAAGATGGGTTGTGTTTTGCAATATACAGTAAAGTACCAGTTGGGGATGGAACCCAGATACCCTGATTGTCAGACCAGAGTGCTAACCACTACCTATCTATATATATATATAGCTCCGACGCCTCGTTCCCACCAAGGGGGTGGCCACAGCACAAGAGTCTCCAGTTCTTCCTGTTCCAGCACTCCCTCCTCACTTGCTCCATCCCCCTCCCCCCCTCACACTTCTCTCTCTCACATACTCTTCCATTCTGTACTGCCATCTAACCAGAGGTCTGCCTCTCACACTAGGTCTACAAAAACAACTTCACCATTGTACACCTTCTTTACAAACTCCACACCTTGCATTCTCTCCACATGTCCAAACCATCTCAATGTATTTACACTTCACTCTCTCAAACACTCCACATTCAATATCAATCGTCTTCTCACTCATACACATTCTCATTACTTTCTCCATTTCACCTGGTAAGTCCACATGCTCCTCTCAGATAACTAATTTCCACAGCACCTATTCTAGACTAATGAGCCCTACTCCATGTCTATGTCTCCAACGCACTTGTCAGCGTTGGCAGAATTATACTATTTCTTAGTCCCTTTTTCACTTCCATAGTCCATACTCATACTTCTACCATTCATTATCCTCCCCAGTGATCCTATGACCTGCCTGCCCCTCACTGATCTCTCCCTGATTTCTCCTTTCATACTTTTATGTTTACACAAAACTGTTCCCAGATACTTGAATTCCCTCACCTCCTCCATCCTCTCACCCCTTAGTTATCTCACATTCCATCCCAGTTGGCACAGCCACTCTATAGGGTGTAGCAAAGTCAATTACATCTGTTTTGGTCCTCTCAAATACCATCACCTTACTCTTACCAACATTCACCTTTAGTTTTCTTCGCTTACACATGGACTGAAACTCATCCACCACCCTCTGTAACTCCCTTTCACTCTCGGCCAGCAGGACAGTGTCATCCGCAAATAAGCTTGCAACCAAGGACCAATATACTCCATTCAACCTCAGTTTCGCACCCAGGCCAGTACTAACAGCAACTATACTAATTATATACTAGTAGTGATAGTTCAACGTTTGCCAATGCTAATCAGTGGATAGAAAGGTTCCCTATCTTTTTATAGTGGTGTACCAGTTAGCACTTGGGTCTGATAAAGTGACAAGCACAGTACAAACAAATTAATGAAAGACCAACACTAGCAATTAAAACAATAAAGGTTTGTAAAAAGTGAAAGACTGAGTGAATGACCTGATGAACTTCTTGAGGGGCCCCTCGGTGTCTACCCATGTCACCGACTTGACTGGTGCCAAATGAGCTGGTATGGTGAGACGGTGTGCCCTCTCACCGTCCCCTCTTGCCAAACCTGCCACATCCCACAGGTGCACTGTGTTATCGTAGCAACCTGTCAGCAGCCTGCAAGAAAAAATAAATATTTAACCCAAAAATGAGATATATATATAAAACTTCATATCTGAGGCACAAAAGATCAAATTAGACAAATTTTGCCCAAAGAAATCTTGGATGTGCAGCACATAATTATAATTAAAGGCAAGAAGAAAGAACGGAAGAAAAAAAATGGAATAATAAAATAAATACTGGTACAAAAGGTCACTTGTTTAAGAGTTCTATACAAAATCTTATATAGGTACTGTACAGTAAATTCGTGAGAGTTAGTGTGCTACTATTCATGACCAGCAATTGGCTGAATAGAGTTTCTTAGGTATCATAGCTCATTTACTCACCCCATTAAAAAGAGCACCTGATGCATAGAGCTGACTTAGCAATACAGTAATGCATTATTTTGCACTGGTGTAATGGGTGTAAATATCAGTTTGTAATGAATCTGTATACAGTAAACCACCCTCTTTATACATTACACATCTATAAACCCAACGGATAATGAGAGCTTACTGTATACGGATTCATAGAAAAAGATATTATACACATTCATAACAACAGTGTAAAATGGAAGATTACTGTAACTCAGACCTGGCTCACGAGGGATGATAAAATCTTTTAATATTTTCTCTCCCTACGTAATCAAGGAGCAGCTCGGTGAAGGTAGCCATCCCACAGATTCTAATAATATGAATTACTCATCACTCTACAGGGAACACTACAGATGGTGAGTTTGTTGGCTTGGGGTACATGCCCGTGAGCCAGCAGTCCACTTGTCTGCTGCCTTCAAAGAAACAGATCTCACTATCACCCTGACTCCCATTTGGGGGTCCAAGCATCTGCGTGACTTCAGTCAACCAGACTTGGGACTGCTCGGTCAGACAGTCTGGGGAACTACAACAACTACAACAACTCACCACTCTTTACTGCACTGAACAGCAGCCACCCAGTCATCGTGTTGAAGAGAGTCCTTGGGTGTGGGTGGTGGCAACTTTTTCATGTACTCGATATTAATCACCTTTTCATACCCAATCCCTCCTTCATCCATACGCTGGTTCAGGCCGCCCCTCAACATCTTCCCAGACACCACAAAGTCAAATTCTGGCAGCTTCTTTTCATCTCCACCAGCTGCAGGTGCAAGAAAAATTAAAATACAGCAACAACATAAACATCAACACCCCATTTCCAAAAAATTAGGCTTTGGTAAATCTCATTCCTTGCAAATCTCTGTTATTATGAAATTATTTTAACTGGAATGATAACACCAAAAATTCTGACTCTTACCCAATACTGCATACCCTATATCTTAAATATTATAAAGAGATTACCAGTAAGAAAAGGCTATCTTGTTGACCATGAAGCAGATATTTGTGAGGTAACCTGTACATTCATGATCCTCAGTAACAAAATAAATTAAACAAAGAGAGAGAATGAGATAGTTTATAAAGAGGCATTCCTGACAATAACTAAAAGGATCAACTAACTAATTTAACATAGAGAGAGGAAGAGGTATCTCGAAGAATCACTGAGGAAATGTTATTAAGTATAGGACAGTCACTAAATACACTCAAGCAATACCGGTAATTGTTCAAGTTTCTTTTAAATTGAAGACTCTACTTCTTACATCTCAATCTATAAGTGGTAGTGATAGTGGAAGTACAGTAGTAATTATTACAAACTAATAACTGGTCTTACTTTGTTGGATGAAAGCCTTGATAATGTCATTGAGGTCATTAGGTTTTGACCTGACTTTGACTGACACTGATGCTCCGGGTACAGCATATCTGGGGAAAGATAATTGTTCAAGTTAGATGTTTCATTAATCTAACCTACTCTCCCATCTTTAACTCAAGCTCGGCTTCCATATTCAACAGCCTGCGAAAAAAAAATACAAAATACAAAATGCAGTAAGAATAATAAGAAATAAAGATAAAAATACATATATATACACACATCAGAATTTTAATGTGGGAGGCTTGACATTGGGATTCTCTGGCCAAATGAAATGCAGTTAAGGACATATGAAATGGGGATCCTCATTGAGCATAAATAGGGTTGTTGTTGAAGTTCCTCAATCTGTCTGGTCAAGCAGCCCCGAGCTCCTGAGGATCGGGCTTTCCCACAGTGCCCTCAGAGAGTGTATGTTGTGTTGTTGGTGAGTGTTGCTGTATACATTGTAGTCTTCCATAATGTGTTTAATAGAATGGGGTGCTGTGGTGCATCCCGGACAGGCATCTACAATGGCTCCATCCAGCTTCTTCTGATATGTCAGAAGGGCCGGGTGGTGGCCACACTGCAGCATAAATGGGGTAGGATGAAACATTGTGTATAGAGGTGACACATCCTATTTTATACTTGATAAGGGGCCTGTTTGAAGTGTTAGTAACTGTCATGGCATGAGAAAGATTTGCATTACCGGTAAGTTAGTGTAAGGCAGAATGTGAATGAGATGATGATGACACAAAACAGAAAAAAAGTGCTAACCTAACGTTAGGCCAGAAAGACCTTGTAGTCACACGGGAGGAGAAAGAATTAACAATACACATGAACTCTAAAATAGAGAGAGAGAGAGATTGTTATAGTTTTATGAGAAAAAACCCATTATACTTACTGTTTTTGCTTGGTGGTAAACCGGACGAGAACACTAGCATCCTCCCTCGTCATCTGTCCACGATTTAATTTCTCCCTGGGCTCTTTTATTTCCTTCTTTTCCGCATCTTTTATTTCCTTCTTTTCCTGAGTGGTGTTTTCCCCTTCCTCCATGCTAGTAGTGTTGGTGGTCTCGGTAGCCTCCATCCTTTCCTCAGACATGATGAATTATCTCCTTGTTATTATTATTTCACTCTAATTTCTTGTTGTTACTTTTGATATGGTGAAGGTTCCTTTACCCACCAATTGTAATTTATATATTTTTTCTTCTTCTGTATGTAATTTGGTGTAATAAAGTGTTATAAAGACGTTACCTCACCCACACCTGCTTGGTTTTGGCCATGGAAAAGATCGCGTGTTGTTGTTATTGCTACAGACTAGTCTATATAGGGAACCTTTATATAAACATTCTATGATACAAATATATTTTTATCTCTATTTAATATTCCTCGATGCATAAAATAATGTTGTATAAAAATCTAATGATATTCTTGAGAAAAAACAATATTTTAGTTGTACAAGCTATTTTTTATGTGGCATGAAAAAATTACCATATGTATTTTAACTAAAACAGAAATATTTATAGTGATATATATCATTACCCTTGATATGCTAGGTCTGAATATTTGTCTATATTTTTACTTTCAACTTTCTAATCTAAAGTAGTATTAAATTTTCTAGTCCGGTCTAGAGCATGGTTACCAGTGCTTGGGATTTTGAAGGACACCTTGGGATCTTGGATTCATGTAAAAAATTGAGCGTTTTGTTGGGATATTTTTCGTTTGCAAGTACAGTATACGAAAATTAAATGCAATTCTACTTAACATTGAGAAAAAACTCAAATTATAAAAAAAAAACTTACTACATTTCCTAAGTACAATACATACATACAAATAGTGTTTTGATATTAATCTTGGGAAATCTTGGGATTTCTTCTTGATTATAATAGTAATATTGGGAAATTTATAAATTTCCGCTGGCAACTCTGTTCTCGACTTCATTTATGGACTATATTATGGAGTTTCTACGATAGAAATGATGGATTCGTAGTCTATTTGTACTCCAGTGTTTAATTAAGGACATTGACTTCAAATAATATGAAATAATAATGGAAATGACAATAAGAGTTTTGGACTCCTCCCTTGGTTCGGGGACAAACCATTTCCTCTTCAGTTGCCCCTGCGTACAGAAAAAGTTATTATAATAGTAGATACTTAGTTATTCTTGCCCTTGCTTTCCTTTTTTATATTCTCTAAGAGAATACATTATAAAAATGGAAAATAAGATTAAAACTTGACCGTGGCAACCTACAGAAAATTGAAAGCCTTACCTACAGGGATAAAAATAATATAAATAGATTTCCTACCTGTATTTCTCAAATCATATATTCATTCAATCAGTTGTAGCATTCACAACTCTCAATGACCAAACTAAGCAATAACTACATATAAAAATACTATTATACAGATCCCTTTGCATGGGAAAGAAAGCTTCAAATATTGTGTATAAAGTTGATACCATTCTGCTCCTTTCTAAAGAAGTTTGTAAACAGCCCAACAAATAATAATACAGTAATAACAATACCTTCAAGAGCTAGTAAGCATAAAATATAAATAGAATTTTATCATTTCCCATACTTGATCAATAGCTTTTTCTGGATACATACAGTACAACTTATTCATAAAATATATTCTCTGCGTCTCACAATGCAAAAGGATGATAAATATTATTTTTATACAGCACCAATATATTCAGCTCAGTGCTTTACAAAATTGCATGATGTGGAATACAATGGCCATTGCTAAAATATACACAAGACAAACCACCCTCTTATGCAATAATTATACCGCACTTTTGTTAACTGGAAAAAATGCACTGGTTCCCTATTAAGTTAGTCAGACCTTACATTACACTACTTCAATATGGTTTCATTGTTTTTAAATTACTGTATACATAATTACCATTTGTGAATGCTTGGTGTAATTTTTCTTAGTTTACATTATATTTAACAAAGATTGGAAGAAATGAGATTAGGGTACTGGTACATTTTTGGCAGATAAAAAATAGATTAAACTTCATTACTATGTCAATGTGCAGTCAACAACACTGGAATGTTCACTCACACTGATTCTTTGTATAATATACTGTACATTACTGTATATTTATTCATATTATAAGATTTACCTTGTTGACAGCTTGAAGCTGTCTAATCACATTCACTTTGTAAATTAATTAAAGAAGAAATATTAGAAATTCACCGACACTGCAGACAGATTTACACTCCGTTATTCTTCACGATAAAAAAAAACTATGTTCTTGGTTTATATACAGTTATAGTAATCCCTTGTTTTCCACTGTGTAATGTACAAAGAGATTGTGCTGTACTGTACAGATTCATTATAAACAGTGCAATATACACCCATAACACCAGTAGAAAACAAGACATTACTGTAACCATAACTTGTCAGAATTCAACAGTAACACAGAAGTTTGGTGTCACTCTTCAAGTTAAGTTAATGTGACTTGGCTGTGGACATACTGTACATCATCAGCTTCAGAATAATGAACTACATAAGATTGACTCACAAAACTTAAGATGCTTGTGTGAAATTTCATCACCTTCATAAATAAACTGTCTAGGTCATTTTTCCTACTTACATTACATAGTGTAGGCAAATATACACAATGAATAGTCATGGTAATGTTACACACATATGCATGACAAGATGAAAACTCCACCCGGTCAAGTGCTAATCCTGTCCACTCCCTTCCTTTTCCTCCTCATACACCACAAATGATAAATCATTAAGGGGGTAGTATACTTCTGGTACATTAGAGCACCTTGATTCCTCCAATGTGTGTCAGGGTACAGGACCAGATTAACAAGAATAATGGTAACATGTTGACTGGAATAGTTTAGAGGAATCTACTCCCTAAATCTTCTCGCACATGACTTTGGAAAATGTAGTTGATGATGATGATGTATTTACAGTACAGTAGCTATTATTATAAAAAGCATCACTGAAACTGACAGCATAAGAACAAAAAAAGGAAGGACAGACATACTGTACATTATTATCAAGCCTGAATGGTTAAGCTTTTGTACAGTAATCATCATGAAAAATCACTAAGGTTAACAAAACAGCAGACAGTCTACTCAAAAGATCAAACTTGCTGAGATAAGTAGCCTCACAGGATTCAATAAAGAGTAACACTTATTAAAACACAAAACAAAAATAACAGTACTGTACAAATAGAATAGTTCAAAAAATATACAGTATAGCCAAATTTTTCAAAGCCTATCAATGCCCATCTTCCTGTAGCACTCTAATACATGTTGATTAAGTCCAATGAGTTATGATGATGTAACAGAACTAATACAATGTAACATCACATGGTTCCGGTACTTTTATGTTTTTTCAAAAGCTTTATAGAATGTTCTGTCATAGAAGTATTAATTTGTTTAGTTAATTAATCTAGCAATCCTTCCTAACAACAAAAAGCACACAAAGTCACTCTACACATTTCATCACCTCATAATACAATCGTTACAGTAATGCCGCAAAACAAAATAACAGCATGGGTAACAAATTTACAAATAAACACACATAGGGAAGTGGTGTACCCATCACCCATCAGCCTTGTATCTCCAACGATACAGGGGAGGGAGTGAGGGTTGGGGATCCACTCACTAATGATGACCCCATTAGAGGTTCATAATACAGTATATATAGCCTGGGAGCCAGGCTGGACCCTATGCCAGTCAGTGGTTCTGTACTGGTGCTAGAGCCTACCAACCCCTTGAAAAAAGGGAAATGAGGGATTGATGATGAAACAAATACAGCCTAAAAAAAAGATAGTAACAAAGTTAAGATATTTTTTAGGAAGTGATTGTATAATATTATAGTTATGATTATGGCGATAGTTGTGTTGAAAAATCTGGATCAATTGATACCTCCAAACTATTACAGGCAACAGGACACCAATATTTTTGTTCCTCAGGTCCTGTTTTCAGGCATAGTCCAACTTTGGAGGAATCAAGGCACTCCAGTGTATCCAAGTCTATTATCCCCTCATTTACAGTGACTGCAAACCTGGTCTCTCTGGTCAATTAAATGAAATGTGAATGAAGGTGAATGAAGGTGATTGTAAACTTGGCATCTCACTGGTGTCACATGACTCATATGAAGAGTGAAGCATGTCAACTTGTGACATAGAGTACAGTAATACCTTGTTTTCCACTGTTGTTCTGGGAGTTGTTGAAGTTCCTCAAGCTGTCTGGCCGAGCAGCCCCGTGTTCTGGGAGTGAATTATACCATTATCCACAAATCCATATACAGTAAACACTCACTATCCACTGGGTTTATGGGTGTGTAATGTACACAGATTCATTACAAACAGTGCAATACACTCCTATTATCACCAGTGGAAAACAATGCACTACTGTATATTCACACAATAACTGACTCACAGTAAGGGTAAATTTTTAATTGACGGAACAGCAGTCATCTCTCAGAGGACTCGGTAATGATAAAAGTCCATCAACATGCCACACAGGTTGATGCGCAGTAGTAGTGACACGGCCAGGAACACCAACAGCAACGGCAAGGCGAACAGGAAGGCACGGGGCTGCCGCAGGATGGGCAGAGCTGGAAAGGAACAGAAATTAAATGGTTTCAGCATACTGTATATATTCCTTAAGTTACAGTATATTATCATATAAGACATCCATTGAAAATTAATCTACAACCCTAGCATATGGCTCACAGGACTCAGCACTGTACTCACCACTGTAGCCAAGGAAGGTGATGTAGATATAGTAACCGATGGCAAACACCCACAGCAGGTTGCCAAAGAAACGAGATATAAACCAGTCCTGGCTTATGAAAACTGAAACAAAAAGAGGTCACATTATGAGTATTTGATATCATAGTGGTTAGTAAGTATTGTTGATGACTGGAATTGTATTGTAAGTAGGGTATCTGTTTTGAACCAAGAAATAAAAGCAACTTTATGCTGTGTGCACATTACGGTATCCTGGTTGAAAGTTATTTAAATAATGTACTGATACGATCTGGCCTCATCATCCAGATCAGCAATGTGAAGGAAATCTGTATTGTTGCTCGATTTAATCAGTTCCCACAAACAACCAAGACCAAGCAAAATAAACTCCTACTCATGTTACATTACTTAAATATATATTTTGTCACACATTTTCACAGTGTAAGAATGAACCTGAACAAAGAGAGAGAGAGACGATATCCTTCCCAAAGCCATATTTCAGCTTACCATGATAAAAGAAGAGCTGAAAGAAATGAAGTATAATGAGTGGTGGGAAGTAGGCATTTAGGTGAACATCAAACGCATATCCCCATTCCACATCCTGGTCTCTACACGTTGGCTTCACCAAGTAGTGGTTTGTTAACGCCCTGCAATCACCATAACAAATTGTCATTCTACATTGCCATACCACATCAATAATAATAGTTGGTAATTCAAAATATCTTATATAGTTTACAGTACTGTATATTCAAAATTTATAATATTTCAAGGAATTGGATATGTGTGTAAAAGTAATATGGAGTGCTACAGTTTGGTGTGATGTCTCTGTTTGGATGTGTGTGTGTAAGTGTAGCATACTACAGTACAGTACTGTACTAATCATGGTGGTCATAAAATACATAAGAACCTAAAAACTTGCAGCAGTACTGTATAATTATGTCACAGATTGTATACAGTACCAGAGTGCTGTGGCCACCACAATGCCAGCAAAGATGGTGTCGACACAGACGGTGTAGATCAGGAACCTCACGAAGCTTCCCACACTCAGTCGCAACACCAACGCAAACCCCACCGATGTCACTGTAATGTAACCCAACATGCCAGTTACAGAATAAACCTATGGCGCAAATGTACAGTCGGAGGCAAAAGTTGTGTTTCTTTACTCAGTGCTTCTTGAAGGATGACATAACGGATAATCATTGAACAAACACATTCACCAACACAGAATCACAATATCCCTGAGAGCAAATAAATAAACTAAACTGGTTTTTTATTTTATGAGTCTGTGAAACTTATATTTCCATACTATATTTCATGACTTGGCAGATGTGATGACTCTACTTTTGCCACCAACTGTACAGTAGCCCTTGTTTTCCACTGTGTTATGGGTGTGTATTGCACCGTTTGTAATGAATCTGTGTACAGTAAACCCTCTTTGTATATTACACATCAGTTAATGAAAAGTGTCTTCATATTTCAACAGAGAACAAGGCATCAGCCATTACAGTACTCACCACAAAGCCAGAAGCAAAGGAGAACCACAAATGCTGGATCATCTCTGGCAAATTGTGCCTTTGTCTCTGTAGGGAAGTGAGGAAGGCAGGTATGAATCTCTAACCCTGGTAATATTGCTCCTTTCAACTTCACTACATCTTCAAACTGCATTACCGTATATGCCAGTACAGTACTGTACTTTATTATGAACATTTGCAGTATTGAAAAAAAAAAAAAAAAATTGTAGAGTACAGTACCACTTCAGCCTAATACCTGCAGTTACTTTCTAGAACCTCAGTAAGCAACATCATAGAGAAAAATAAAGAACATATAATTTATGCCACAAAAACAAACAGAAGAGGCAGAAGGACCTTTGACTCTTGTACTTATCACATAACCTAAATACAGTACTAACGTTTTCTGTACTGGAAGTTCCTATAGACTTTCTGTGGTGAGATGAAAAGGTAGACCATCTGCCAGGCAGCAAACTCAAAGTCCATCTGGCGGAACTTGAGAAGCCGCCGCAGGTATTTGTATCTCTTGGCCGCTGCCGTCATACAGTCGTGTCTGGCAAAGGGCAGCAGCCAAAGGTGTTAATATGTGTACATTAAATTATATTCATGGACACAATATGAAGATGACAAACAAATCATGTAAAGATCAATGTTCTAAGAAAATCAATGAGTTATAAAAAATTAATGGTTACAACATAATCTTACCGGTATGCAACGGGTGTGGGAAGTGGTGAGCCGGTGCGGTAGCTGAGGGGAATTGTGGTAGAGGCGGGAGACTGAGCTCGGGAGGGTGGAGGGGATGTTTGGTACTTGTGGCTGTCAACAAACAATTAAATTAGGTTCAGTGTCTATATTCAAAGACCCTGTGATCATGTATAAAAATTGGAGGCTTCTGATTCCACCTAACCATGCCATGAAACAAACTCCTTCCATATTATATATGTGGTATTTTGTGGCAATATATGAGGGACCCATATATCTCCATTTTTCTAGCAAGGTCACAGGTCCCTTAATGAGATATATAAAACTAGGTTACAAATTTAATATAATACTGTACAGTACATCATTTCATCGAAGTGTAGACTACCGGGGACTAACCTTACCAGTCTACCGGGACAATGTAAACACTCAGTGGCCATCTTGCATTGGTATTACGGTACCTTTTTATTCGAGTGGCAGTAAATACAGGCCTTATTAGACGTGGGGCAATTCATTGATGTCGGTTATACTCCGTATACGTAAAAAGTCTAAACTGGTTCGTTATTTAAAAAAAAGCACTGAAAAATATGTTTGGGGACAGACGGACACTCTGTACAAAGGGAAGCCATTGTATTGAAATTGAGGTGCATTAATCAAGCACACTGATTGGTCGTTGATATTGAGGTGTATTAATTAAGCACACTGATTGACCTTCCACTGTACACCCCGCGGATAAGAAAAATTGGTAAATTTTCCTGAGTTACACATGTGTGAGATTTTCAGAGAAAACATAGTTTTTCATGTGATACGTTCGATTTCAACTTCCATTTATTGTACAAATATTCTATTATGGCCATACCCCACTACCCAGCTTTTGGCAAAAGTTGGCTCGGGTTTTCCAAGTTTTGGCGAGCACAAATTGTATTAGTTTGTTTTAAAATTAGGCAAACCTGACCTGACCTAACCTAATCTGGACCGTGGCAGACTACCGAGACCTAACCTTAACAGAATACCGGGATCAAACTTTAGCAGACTACCGGGACCTAACCTTAACACAATACCGTTAGTTGTAACTTACAAGGTAAGACCCACATCAAACTTATGGGTATTTTTAACCATGTGAAAATTAGGTATCTCGCACATGTGTAATTCAGAAATAATCCTAAAAATTTAATAAAATATGGGTACCTGCATTACGAAAGCTATGAAGTTGTGAAGGAAATAAAGTTATGAGGAAATGACGTACAAGTATTAAGAAATGTATTTGACAGAAAAAAAGTTGATGGTAGTGATTATGGACAATCACCCAAATAATACCAAAGGTAGTCTATTACTAGGAATTACCAGGAGGAATCATTAACTCCTAAAATTATATTACGATACGAAATTACGAATATTTTCAGGTTGCCTTCCCCAGGCCACCTGACACGTCCTCACATATCACATCATTATAACTCTTCTTCCACACACCTCAACCTTATGTCACACTCTACACACCTCACACACACTATCCAGTCTGTCCACTCACCTCATATCCTGAATAACATGGACGATATAGCTCAAAAAGTGATGATGGTTGATAGGAGTAGCAGGTTTGTTTTCATTGCTAGAGAATAGATCGCTTAGACAAATGATACCACCTTGGGAATAACACTCTACTTACCTTATATTCTTTCCTTATTCTTATATTCTATGGTGTATAATTAAGTATCTATATGTCCTTCATGACTATAAGAATGTGCGGCTTGGTTTGTATTAATATATAATGCTAAAACCTAGAAGTTACTTAGATTTGTGTAAGTCTTGAATGAATTTGGACAAGAGCGAATACCTTTTTACGTGTTCCTTGCCAGCTGTCAACGTCATCTTCACCATCATTGAATAACAAGGTCATTTACCTATATTTGTTAATAGGGTTCTTATCATCAAGAGTATTTCTAGATTTTATTATCTAAGAGTAAATGTGAAAATATATATATTATCGTCTTTCTATGAAATGGCGAAGTGATTTATCTTTACCGCGAATTTTAAAGTACAATCCTCATAGTCCAGGGATCAGAAGAGGTGGTTTCTGGACGACATGTGTGTGGTCTTGTGATGGTTTGGGTGAGTTGTCGTCCAGAAACCTCCTCGACTCAAGTAGGCTAATAAGGATTGTGATGCGCGAATGTATGTAGTAAATTTGAGTGTGGTGTACTGTACTAAAAAATAAAGTGAAACAGCTTATTTTTTTTTATGGGTGGAAATTTGCGCTTTTTCAAGTCAAGCCCAAAGTCTGACCTTTTGATTTTTACTTTATTCAACCCAGAGACCGAAAGAAGAGGTTTAATTTGTGCGACTTGCCAAAATTATATAATAGACTGGTTTGAGGTGACAGATACGTAAGACTCGATAATTATGAAGATGAAAGAGACCAGCCCAGGCCTGGAAAACACTGTAACTTAATTATAGGATGAGTGAGAAGGTGATAGAGAAGTAACACAGTAAATACGATAGACAGCATCAAGGTATGTACACTTGAAGAATTGAAAGGGAATGAATAGCAGCTAGTGAGGAGAGGCAACACGACGTTCACATAACCTATACAGCATCCATTATACTGTAGTTCTTCCAATTTTGGTTTGAAGATGGGAAGCAGCCAACCACGAACGAAAGTAGTCGCTAGGGGCCATAAACAACAACAACAACAACAACAACATCATTATCTGCCAGTACCGTTGAATAATAAAAGTTAACTGGCTGCTATAGATTACAAAATGTATGTCATTATATACCATTCTGTTGAGGAGTATTTATGCCATATTACTACTGTGTTGAAATGAAGCCGAGGCTGCTGGATATGAAGCAACTCTTCCTCTACCTCACTGACAAACAAAAAACAAACACACAAATGAAGAGAGAGAGAGAGATGGGATCAACAGTTCAGTACCTGCCTGTCACTTGTTGTACTGTGTGTACTCTTACTTTCACTCTCCCTTTCACCACTACTCTCTTTTGTACTCTCCCTTTCACCAGCTCTCACTATTACTCTCTCTCTCTGTCACCACTACTCTTTCACTCTCCCTTTCACCACTACTCACTAATAATACTCTCTCTCTCTCTCTCTCTCTCTCTGTCACCACTACTCTTACTTTCACTCTCCCTCTCACCAAGGCATGAACGAATAGAGAAAGAGTATATAAGAGGATTAATAAAGAAACAACAAACACGAGAGAAAGAGAAGGATGGGATGGGATGGGATGAATTTATTTTAGAGTGAGGAATTAAGGGGGAGGGGAAAAAAGAGGGATTGTGTGAAAGGAGGAGTGATGGAGGCAAAGAGAATGGAGGAAACTATAGACTGATCACTTTTTTATGTGTGTGTGTGTCCCATAGCTCTCTTGATAATTCCTGTAAATCTAAAAACGTCTAGTGTGTGTGTGTGTGTGTGTTGGCCACAATATAAAAGTGAAAAAATTGCATGTTAAGTATAACCTTTTACATTTCCGTGTATTTACAAAGTTGGTATTAGTGATTATGGAAATATTACCATCTTGCATATATATTTTTTTCTTTTCGTTCTGCAGGTGCAGTAAATAAAAACCTCGACCGGTGTGAATGTTGTATTATATCTCTCCTTTTTGTTCATACGTGTATCTGCAGCAACATACATTTTGGTAAGTGGGTGTGAAAGTTGTCTGACCCCTTCCTCCCTCCCTCCCTCCCCATTCAACCAACAACACAACACAACACAACACATTCATGCAGAAAGTTCTCCATTGGTGTTCGGTTTTATATTTCCTGCTAATATATAAAGACCCTGTGATCGTGTATGTATGTATGTGAATTGAAGGCTTCCTGATTCCTCCTAACCATGCCATGCTGAAAACACACTCCTTTTCCCATGGTGCTTCGAGGCAATATTTGAAAGAATATCATTTATCTCCAATTTTCTGACTACATCAAAGGGTCCCTTGATTCGTTTTGTATAGGTTACAGGCTCTCCAACTTTTTGTATCTTTGTATCAAGTTTTTACATTGTTGTATATATATTTTTTTGCCTTTAATTTTTGCATTTTTTATGGGGTTTCATTGTGTCGTGTTTACATTGCATAATATTTTACCCTACACTTTTTTCTATATTTTTCTTATTGTATTTTTTGTTCTATTTTAATTGTTTTTATTTTTATATTTTAATGATCTGCAGAGTATGGATCAAGGCTTAAGGTTATCTCCTCCACAACAAAATAAATAAATAAACACATAAACAAATAAATACAGAGTTGTGCATCAGAGGGGGAACTTTACCAATGGGATAATCTAACGGGACCCCAGTTCAGAAAATTGGAGGTAAATGAGTGCTTCGAATATTGCCACGAAACACCACCAACACCCATATGGAAGGAACTTGTTTGTTTGATGGCCTAGTCAGAAGGAACAACAACAACAACTACTACTACTACTACTACTACAACTACAACAACAACTCTCACTACTACTACTCCTACTACTACTACCATGATCCTGACTACAACTACT
The DNA here is from genome assembly GCA_034508575.1 of Petrolisthes manimaculis. NCBI lineage: Eukaryota > Metazoa > Arthropoda > Malacostraca > Decapoda > Porcellanidae > Petrolisthes > Petrolisthes manimaculis. The sequence goes on along the minus strand of JAWZYT010000418.1, from coordinate 10,235 downwards.
ACTACTACTACTACTGATATAAGTTGCCGTCGTAAATCAAAGAACAAGGAGGAATTTATGTCATTCATCCTTCATCTCTTTCATTCATTCATCCTTCATCTCTCATTCATTCATCCTTCATCTCTTTCATTCATTCATCCTTCCTCTTCCTCTAGTAGAATTATTTTTTCTTTCTTTTTATTTAAGAGAATATATAAAAATGTTCGCAGTCGATATCGTAAAAAAAATAATTGTG
>JAWZYT010000418.1:2500-5000 GCA_034508575.1 Petrolisthes manimaculis | reverse complement strand
TTTGTTTATGTATGTATGTATGTGTGTATGCTTGTATGAATATATGTATCTATGTATGTGTTTATATCTATATTATGTATATTTGTAATGATCGTATATGTATGTATGTTTATTAAATGTATGTACAGTATATGTATGTATATATTTATGTATTTATGCATATATGTATGTATATAATTATGTATTTATGCATATATGTATGTATATAATTATGTATTTATGCATATATGTATGTAATGTATGTCTGTATGTATGTTTTCCTTCCTTTCCTACTTTCCCTTCCTTTGTTTTTACCATACTTTAATATTATTTTTTTACCTTCCCCTTCCCTTCCCTCCACAGTTATAGACCACCATTAACCCCCCACCCTCCCCCTTCCTACTCCCCCTCCCCTCCTACCTTTATCTCCCATTTCCTCTTTACAAACCTTTCTCTCTCCTCCCCTTCCTCCCTTCTTCTCTTCCTTTCTTCCTTCCTTCATTCATTCATTCCTTTCTTCTACTTTTTCCACATGTATTTCTTTTAGTGATTAAAGTATATTAATAATTTTGGAGACTTCTGCCTGATTCCTCCTGATGCCACAAAACTAGCTCCTTCCATATAGGTGTGTGTGTGTGTGTGTGTGTGTATGTGTGTGTGTGTGTGTGTTTCGTGGTAGTATTTGTAGGACTCGTTTATCTCTAATTTTCAGACTACTTTCCACTCCTTCCTTCCCTCCCTCTACATCCTCCTTCCCTTCCTTTATCTCTCCTTCCCTCCCTCCTTCCTTCCATTCCTTCCTTACCTCCCTCCCTCTACCTTCCTCTCTTTCCCTCACTTTATCTTTCCTTTCCTCCCTTTACCTTCCCTCCCTTTATCTCTCCTTTCTTCCCTATACCTCTCCTTACCTTCCCTATACCTCTCCTTACCTTCCCTATCTTCTCCTATATTGCTGTTTTCTCCCTCTTTCCCTCTACTCCCCCCTCCCCCCCCCCTCTATGCCATGGGGGGTTTAGAAAGTGGATGCAGGTCATATGAAGGTGATCCCATGAGGCTTCCTTAACTCTCTCTCTCTCTCTCTCTCTCTCTCTCTCTCTCTCTCTCTCTCTCTCTCTACACATATCTGTCAACATCTCTAATCTTTTTTCTATATGATTGACTCTCTCTCTCTCTCTCTCTCTCTCTCTCTCTCTCTCTCTCTCCGGACAGACACAAAGAAACAGTTTATTTATTATTTATATGTCCTTGAGACGGCTGGAAAGAGAGAGAGAGAGAGAGAGAGAGAGAGAGAGAGAGAGAGAGTGTGTGTGTGTGTGTGTGTGTCTGGTAGGTGGAATGTTATAGAGTGAAATGGAGTTTGCATACAATAATTATAGTTTGGAGATATCTAGGCAAACAAACCCTCCATCATTATTCCCAGATATATTATTATGATACGCTCTCTCTCTCTCTCTCTCTCTCTCTCTCTGTGTGTGTGTTGGTGGTGGTGGTAAATCTGGAGTAACTTTTTCCTCCAAAATCTTCCACACAACGGGCCACCTTTATTATTATTAGTTTAAGTCTGTTTCCAGGCATATTTTGGAGGAATCAAGGCGCTCTAGTGTGTACCCTTGTTTGTGTGTGTGTGTATGTGTGTGTGTGTGTGTGTGTGTTGGCGGGAATGGATTGTGTTTTGTTTCAACTTGGTGCCTGCCGATGCATAATGAGCCTAAATGTTTTTCTTTTGCTTAGTATAACAAGCCTAAATGTTTTTCTTTTACTTAGCATAACAAGTCTAAATGTTTTTCTTTTGCTTACTATAACGAGCTTAAATGTTTTTCTTTTGCTTAGCATAACAAGCCTATATATTTTTCTTTTCTTTCGCATAATGAGCACAAACATATTTATTTTAACTTGATGAATAATATATATATTTATTTCTCACTGCTGGAGTACCTGCTTTCTCCAAAACTATTCCATTCAACAACAGTACATTATACCATTAATAGTTACTGTCTCACCTCTTTATCACCTTATTCTGGCGGTATATGACCTCGCTTCTACGGCTCCTAATATCAATCACTCAATCAATCCATTACTACTTGTTAAGGACCCTATGATCATGTATGGAGGAATCTGTTTCCTTCTGACTATGCCACGAAACAAGCTCCTTCCACTATAGGTGTGTGTTTGGTGTCAATATCTGAAGCACTCACTAACCTCCAATATTCTAACTACATCCTTGTGAATACCAAACCTGGATAATTATAATGTGTTGGTGAAGGAAACACAAACACACACACACCTGGCAACACATTCAGAGAGAGAGAGAGAGAGAGAGAGAGAGAGAGAGAGACAGTGTGTGTGATGGCGGTGAAAGTATTTCTTAGAACACCCATAAAATTCACCTCTCTCTCTCTCTCTCTCTCTCTCTCTCTCTCTCTCTCTCTCTCTCTCTCTCTCTCAATTTACACTTTCCACATTTTAGAAATAACATGTGAACATATACAAAGTGTGTGTGTGTGTGTGTTATTTGATTTGC
>JAWZYT010000417.1:0-98339 GCA_034508575.1 Petrolisthes manimaculis | reverse complement strand
ATAGGATGTGTTTCGTGGCAATATTTGAAGGACTCATTTACCTCCACTTTTCTGACTACACCACGGGACCCCATCATGGTAACGTAACCTTAAATTTGTAGTTGATGCTAAGTTTCACGAGGCATAATAATATACTGTGTTTAGTGAAGTGCCTCTGGGATTATGGTAATTGTTTGTTGTAATCTTTAACTAGACGAGGCTGACGTTCCTTACGACGAATAAAGCACAGGTTGTTACACCGTAGGTTACTGATAAATTGGTTATCCTTGCATTGTTACCATCATACGTCTTTTATTCTTATTCTTTATGATTTCTTTATAGCCAGTTCTCGAAAAAATAAAAAACAAACATTAGAACAGATGAAACATGAAATTGTACTCCGTTAAAGAATGTAAATATATGTAAATTTAATCCTTCCCCACCAAAGGCTAAGCATATAATAAATACGAGATTAATTCAATTCAAAGCCTTACCTCTTGTTCTTTACTTGTGACGTTGGTGGTAAAGATGTGAAGTGTTGTTACAAACATCACTTCCACTTGGATTGCCTCGACACTTATTAATGACAATCACTTACATAATCACTGTTATTAATATATGTATGTATGTATGTATCTAAGGGTATATTGCTTGTCCCTCCCTTACCTTCACACGACAATATTATTTTGGCATATTCTATTGCATTGGGTCATTCTGCATCATATTCTTAACTGCAATAATATCACAGACTATTGGAGAATAGTGAAAATAAACACGAATAACAACAATTAAGGCTGCAACTCGAAACGACACAACGCTACAAGGACCTAACCAAGTGGCCAGCCTCAGGGAGTACCATGACGCCCAGCAAAGATCCTTCCAAATTGATGTATATTGGGTTAGGTTAGGTTAGGTATTCTTTTGTCACTATTTTTCCTATTGGTGATCTGAAGGGGAGGAGGTTCTTTTGTGGATGAAATTGAAGGCTACTGATGCCTCCAAACTATGCCTGAAAACAGACGCCCCTCAATGGTACTAATAGGGGATGTGTTTCGTGGCATAGTTTGGAGGAATCAGCGACCTTCCCATTCACCCAAAATAGAATCTCCCCTTAAGCTGTTTTCCGCGTAGATCAAGACAATTGTTTATATATAACGCGAATCCATGTTGTGGCAGAGAAGCAAAATTTATATATATAGAAATGGACTAGTGTGGTGTGTGTGCGTTGTGTGTGTGTTGTGTGTTGTGTGTTGTGTGTGTGTGTGTGTGTGTGTGTGTGTGTGTGTGTGTGTGTGTGTGTGTGTGTGTGTGTGTGTAGTGTGTGTGTGTGTGTGTGTGTGTGTGTGTGTGTATATGTGTGTGTGTGTGTGTGTGTGTAGTGTGTTCGTGTTGTGTTTTCGTTGACGACACATGCCGGTAATTGTAGAGGAAGCCAGCACCCCTTCCCCCTCACCCTCACCCCTTCCCCCTCACCCTCACCCTCACCCTTACCTACACCCTCACCCTTACCTACACCCTCACCCTCACCCTATTTGCGTTCTGTATACGAGCTCGTCTCAGTCTGGACAATAAAAAAAAATAATAATAAATATATATATATATATATATATATATATATATATATATATATATATATATATATATATATATATATATATATATATATATATATATATATATATATATATATATATATATATATAAATTATTCAGAAATTTAAATAAATAAATAAATAAATAAATAAATAAATAAAAGTTCAAAATGACGCTTGGCTTCCAGCGATAAAAAAAAGTCTTATTGTTTATTGCTTTTTTTTTTTTTTTTTTTTGGAGTCAGAGAATTAAAGGTGCCCAAACCTAACCGAACCAAGCCTAACCTAACCTAACCTAACTTATCCAATTAAAGAACCCTTGACCTAACTAACTAAACCTAACCTAACCTAACCTAACCTAACCTACAGACCATGTAGGGTGGCCAGCCGTGGTATTGAAACGAGCACGTATACACATAATCATATACCACCCTTACACCCTATTGTTTTTGCACTACATACAGTACCATCTCTGTTTCATTGTGTCCGCTGCTTTTTATTCTGCCAGAATATAAAAAGTAAGTAAATTCCCTTAAAAATACTCAGTAGCACCACCTCCTCTCCTTGGTATTGGAATGTATTTAGAAATAATAGCATCTATATACAGTTGCACCTTTCATAGTTATCGATAACAATCTCTTCTTTCACGTAAAAAAATTCACGGGAAAAAATAATATCAAGAGTAAAATAGTAACGATACACAAATTTATACATAAAATAATGTTATATCAATGAAGAATATTTCATGTACATTGATTAAGGGACAATAGAATGATTAGAATGATTCAATTTTCACTATAGTATACTAGTGCCGGGATATTAATGAAAATGTCCTGTTTAATTCACAAAACAGCAGAGAAGTAATGAAAAAATCCAATACAGGTCACCAGTGCACTACACCTGATCAGTCCTGTATTCCCATGAGAGAGAGAGAGAGAGAGAGAGAGAGAGAGAGAGAGAGAGAGAGAGAGAGAGAGAGAGAGAGAGGGGGGGGGTGGAGATGGAGGAAGGGAACAATGAGAGTAACGGGATGAGAGGGGGGGAAGGAAGAGAGAAAGAGAAAGGGAGAGAGAAGTGGAAGGGAGGGAGAAGAGAGGGAAGAGTGACAGAAGAGGGATGAGAGGGGGAGGGAAAGAGAAAGTAAAAGAAGGTGGAGGGAAGGAAGAGTAAGTAAGATAAAGAGGGATGAGAGGGAGGATGGAAGCGAGAAAGAGAAAAGAGGGAGAGAGGGAGGGAAAAGCAGTAGGGTGGGGTAGTTGTGTTGAGAGGGAAGACGGAGGGGAGAAGTGAAGAGCGAGAGAAAGAGAAAGGAAGGAGAGACGGAGGGAGGAAGGGAGAGAGAAGCAGTAGGGTGGGGTACTTGTGTTGAGAGGGGGGAAGGATGGAAGGGGAGAGAGAGGGGTCGACAGTGGACTGGGAGGTACCCACTACCACCCTGACGTCACTCACTGTTTTTTATCTTATTTTCTTCGTTTATACTTACAGCAACTTGTGATTGCTATGCCTCCTGGTCTTGCGAATAATAATAATAATAATAATAATAATAATAATAATAATAATAATAATGACACTGTGGAAATTCAGAGAGTCGAAATCGGATCATATAATGCAGTTGGTTGGTGTGATGTGCAGGGAAAGACAAAACTCGTGTCCAGATAATTCGTTGAAGACATCTGATACAACAGGAATCATTGGGCCTCGGTTATCATTATATTGCACCCTGAGTCTTTGTTAGTGTGGTTTGTTGTGTGTATGTGATTATCGTCCAGAGCTGAGACACGAGTATTGCATGTCTTTCGTTGCAAATGCTTGTACTTTTTAACATTAACTCGGTCATTGAATTTAAAACGTGCATTTGTTTTGTGTTGTGTTTAAGGGGAGATTCTCATGTTGGCAAATTTCTACTAATCCAACTAACTGTTACCAGAAAAAAGACGTCCTTATTGGTACAATAATCTGTTTCGTGGCGGCATAGTTTGGAGGAATCAGAGACCTTCCAATTCACCACCAAAGAATCTCCCCTCAATGTGTTATACTCTGTTGTAGTCAAAATGTTTTCAGGGTCTTATTAGGAATCTTGCTGCACGGCTGGCAAGGGTTGTTGTTCTGTACAGTCCAGTGGGTCGTAATTTTGGCACAGATCTGACACATATTGCGGGGCGCCACAGGGTGAGTAACGGGGCAAAATATTTTCTCTGGCACATTATATGATATCAAAGCCGGACATTATCGCACTCAGGCTTATACGTTATTTTCTATTTTCGTTGCGGCTGTGATGGCATTCCTTTTGTCTGTCTAGTTTCGGTGAATTTATTTAGAAAACTGTACAGTCGGCAGAATAAGTTGGCTGTATTTCCACCTGTGAAAGTATGAGCGTTTTGATGTTGAAACACTATTGAAATGCACAGTTGACAGACCTATAATTCTCACATTGTAAATTATATATGTTGTTAAAATAGAAGCTGGTTCAGAATGTAACTTTATTTGGTCATATAAGCATTATTATGTACATTCCAGAGCAATGATTAGTATACAGCTTTGGTTGAAGCTTAAAACAGTCCAATTCACCAACGGAGTAATTCCAATGGAGTCTATCTTATTGTGTATATATTTACTGTCTCTAGGTATTCCCTGCACACCTGGATACTTATCAGTGCTCGTGACTGTACATGGGGGGGATGGACGCTAATTTATGCTGCCGACTGTACGTACCTCCTTGTCCATAAACTTGATGAACCGTCCGTGACACTGTTTTGTACATCCAGGAGGAAATGACCTTGTATGGAGTTTCTTAGGGAGAACACGTCACGATTGTTGGTGTTGCTATGATCCCCTTCAAGCCAGAGAGGATAATTATTTAGGAGGAGTTTCTCTTGTTGGTGAACTGGAAGGTCTGTGATTCCAACAAACTATGCCACAAAACAACAACAACAACAGCAACTCCCCTATTGGTAACATTGAGGTGATTGATTTTGTTTCCTGGCATAGTTAGAAGGAACTAGTAGCCCTCCAATGCACCAACAAATGAATCTTCTCCCCTTAAGTGACCCTGTGATGTAGTAGTAAGAAAATTGGTGATAAATGAGTCCTTCCAATGTTGCCACGAAATACCACTTATCTGGAAGGAGCTTAAACGTTTCGTGGCGTAGTCAGAAGGAATCAGAACCTTTCAATTTTCATACACGATCACAGGGTGCTTAAAGAAACCACAGTAAAGTAACTCAAAGTGTCATCTATACTGTCCATGTGTTTCTTATTTTCATTGATCATATTATTTTTTTACTTGTCTATTTATTAATTAACGTTTCTCGGAAGTGGATCCGTTTCAATTAAGTTTATCTCGCTGTAGGGGAAGTGTATATAATTTTTTATACAGTGTTGGTAAATCTGGAGCAAATGATTCCTATAAACTATTCCGAGCAACAGTCCACCATTATTTTGGCTTATTTTTTGGGTCGTGTTTCAGAGCATATTTTGGAGGAATCAGTTGCACCAGTTTTACCAACACTGTATACCTCCCCTTCATTCATCGCACCTTTGACAAACGTAAATAATTACAATTATATGTATAGTTATGAGTGTTTATGCCTCACCCATTATGTGTATATTATTCTGAACACCAAACAGTTTTATTCATTTGACCTGAGATTGTAATTAGCGTTACATTGTATGCATCTTGCAATTGTTTAAAACTACTACATATTTCCTAAAGCATCATCATCTCTTTTCTAACATGATAATACTATAATACTACTAACCTCAGACAATTTACTTGTAGCAAACTTGAGACAGACGAGTTAATTCAGCTTTGAATAGCTTCCCAGAGTACAGGTACAAGATAATGTTTTGTTAATATGTCAATAACCATTACATTAATAAAAGGCGCCTACGGAACGGACACGGGGCGAGCGATATTGTCCGAGTAAAGTTGAGCGAGGCACTGTTTGTTGGGGAGAGCGGGTTGGATCAGTGTTCACCCTGTGCTTGCTAGGCACACACTGACATTGACTCTCTCTCTCTTCCCTCTCACTCTCACTGTTGGGGTCCCTCTACCTGCTGGCTCTCCTGCTCCCCCATTCACCACCTACCCCTCCCCCGCTTTCTCTCTCTCTCTCTCTCTCTTCTCTCTCTCTCTCTCTCTCTCTCTCTCTCACTCTCTCTCTCTCTCTCTCTCTCTCTCTCTCTCTCTCTCTCTCTCTCTCTCTCTCTCTCATTTACCACCTTCCTCTATCTCTCTCTCTTATTCACCATCTTCCCCCCCCCCCCTCTGTACTTCCTTCCTCCCCACCCCAGATCTCTCCCCCTTTCTCTTTCTTTCAATATACACTTATGAGCATGGAGGTATATTTCCATGCTTATGAGCATATACAAGATGTGGATGTATATACGTATGCATGTGTGTGTGTGTGTGGATGTGTGTTTGTGTGTGTAAGTGTGTGTGTGTGTGTGTGTGTGTGTGTGTGTGTGTGTGTGATTGTTTTCTTCACCCTTTCTCTTTTTATAACACCTTGACCCCTCGTTGATTGTTCTTTCCCTCTCTGTCTCCTCTCGCACCTTGTCTTCTCTCTCTCTCCCTCTCTACACCTGCTTCCCCACCACTCCCACCACTCCCTTCCAACCCTCCTCTTTCACCACTCCCTTCCAGCCTTACCCTTCCATCTCTCCCTTCCAAACCTCCCTACCCTCCCACCACTCCTTCCCAACCCTCCCCTCCCACCACTCCTTCCCAACCCTCCCCTCCCACCACTCCTTTCCAAACCCCCCTTCCACCCATCCTTCCATGCCTCCCTACCCTCCTTCCCTCCTTCCTTCCTTCCTTCCCTCCTTCCTTTCAATCCATGCATTATTTACCTTGTCTTTTTTGTTGTCCTGTTCCTCTTTTCTCTCGCCTCTCACTTCCTTCTTTTTCTTCCTCCTCCTCCTCCTCCTCCTCACTTCCTTCACTGTCTTACCTCTCTTCCTCATTATCCCTCTTCACCATCTCCTCCTCTTCCTCCTCCTCTTCCTCCTCCTCCTCCTCCTCCTCCTCCTCCTCCTCCTCCTCCTCCTCCTCCTCCTCCTCCTCCTCCTCCTCCTCCTCCTCCTCCTCTCCTCCTCCTCCATTCGTTACACAACTTTCTCCATCATTTAGTTTGCCACCTCTTCCTTCCCAGCCATTACCTTCCTTCCTCTCCCTCCCCTTCTTTCCTCACCTGACGCCTTCCTTCTCATCCCCCCCTCCCCCACTCAAACCTTCCCTTTCTCTTCCTCCTTCACCTCCCATACTCGCTCTCCTCCCCCTCACCATTCATATCATCACCCACCATATCCCAAACCTCTTCCTCTCTCTTTATTACCTTCACCCAGTTCTCCCTCACCCTTCATATTCTCACCCTCCTTATCATCCAGCTCTCCCTTCACCCTACCTTCCGTCACCCTCCATAACTCATCCCACCATTCCTCCTTTCACCCTCCATAGAACACCTTCCCTCCACCCTAACTACACCTGTCCCCTCAACATCAGAGAGAGAGAGAGAGAGAGAGAGAGAGAGAGAGAGAGAGAGAGAGAGAGAGAGAGAGAGAGAGAGAGAGAGAGAGAGAGAGAGAGAGAGAGAGAGAGAGAGGCAGAGAGAGGCAGAGGCAGAGAGAGGGTTGGAGAGAGAGACGGGAAAATGATTTTTTTTTTTTTAGATAATCTTTTTACCTTGATTAAATGCAAGTCCCAGCAGCCCACTCCAGGATGAATTGGTGTGTGTATTTATTTATTTATTTATTTATTTAAAGGTGGGCCTGAACTTGAGTATACAGTAGTGTGTTTTCATTTTCTTTTCTGTTTTCTGTTTTTGTTTTTGTGTGGCGGAAACACACCATCGATTTTCTTTTAACTATTATTACACAGTACGCCTATAGACACTCGTTTTGCGATTATTCCAGGTGTGTTTTATAAGTTGTAGATTGAGTACCTGTGGTGGTGTAAATTTCTGGGGTAATAAATTTGTCTTGGGTTGGTTTACATTTGCAGAAAAAAAATAGCAAGAAATTTATTGATGGATCAGATATATTTTTTGTCAGATTTAAGAATATAGATAGATGGTGGAGTGCAGGGAGACTGGCAGGGAGAGTAGTAGTAGTAGTAGCAGTAGCAGTAGTAGTAGTAGTAGTAGTAGTAGTAGTAGTAGTAGTAGTAGTAGTAGTAGTAGTAGTAGTAGTAGTAGTAGTAGTAGTGAAAAGTTATATTAACGTGAAGTAATGTTAATGCAGTGAGAGCAGCAGCAAATGTCATGAACTACTTGCATTAAGTTGATGGTACAATGTTGGTATATCTGGAGCATCTGATCCCTCCAAACTATTATCTACGCAACAGACCACCATTATACTGTATTTGTTCAACTGGTCCTGTTTCCGTCATGACATACATGGGAGAAATCAAGGCATTCCAATGTACCAAAAGTATACTATCCCCTTCAAGATGATAAAAGTTACTGGTGGTGTTGGGTTGATGTAAAGAATAGTCAGTGTACGAGAGAGACTGAAGAAAACACAGTGGTCTTTTGGGGTCCAGTTCCTGCCTGAGTACATACACTCCAACCTCACTTGACATTCACCACACGCTGTATGTCTCTCTCTCTCTCTCTCTCTCTCTCTCTCTCTCTCTCTCTCTCTCTCTCTCTCTCTCTCTCTATATATATATATATATATATATATATATATATATATATATATATATATATATATATATATATATATATATATATATATATATATTATATATATATACTTTCACAAACAAATGACCTTTCCTCTTTTCTACCATATTATATTCCCTCACCTTAATACACATCCACAGTCCCTCTCCTCTTTCCCTCTTCCATCCTTTAAGTCTTTCTCTTCTCTAGTCTTCTTCTCTGTCCTCTTCCTCCACCAACTTTCCTCGTGGTCCCCAGAGAGAGTTTAATTATGTCTACTTTTCCACCACAGACCATCTTTACCGCGGGGAAGGTGGGTCGACTGAGGCAGGATAGCAGAGTGTGGCGAGCCTCAGGTGAGGTTTTTGCCAGGCTGTATCGAAAATGGGGTGAGTGTATTATTATTATTATTATTATTATTTTATTTTTATTTTATTTTTATTTATTTTTTGCGACGGTATTGGGGACAGTGTGGCCTCTTATTTTCTGCTGCTTCCTCGGTTTTAATCCTCGGGTGCTTTTATATTTCATCCCAGCGCCTTCAAGATTTCAGCTTCGTTAAAGTTACACTCTCTTCAAAGTTTCAGTCCCCTCAAATTTTTAGCTTCCTTCGTATTTCATCGTCCTTCAATTATCAATCACGCCAGAGTTCTCAGTCTTCAACATTTCAGTGTTATCAAAATATTATGTTGTTCTGTCATCTTTGTCAGTGCATGCCATTTAATTATCATATATATATATATATATTTTTTTTTTTTTTTTTTTTTTTTTTTTTTTTAATCGTTTAACAGAAACATACTGGACTCTAGTGTTCTAATTCTTCATGCATATTTTAAACTTGTTAGTGATTACCTTAAAAAAAATACTCTTATCACAGCACATACCAACAACAACGACGACGACGACGAGGGGACTCACCATCCATGTCGGTGTTCCATTCCATTTGGCGGGACAGTTATTACAGCTCTTGCCCCGACCAGATCCACACTCGATTCCCCAACGTGAATGTGTGTTGGGAGTTGAGGGTGGGAGAGATTGTGAGGTTTGGATGGGTGGATGGGTGGGGGGATGCGTTGTGGACCTCTGATAGGAGAGTTAGTGACTGGGGTTAGGACAGCTTCTGGAGTGACAGGGCCAACCCCACTCCACCCCACCCCACCCTTCTCTTCTCCAGCTAAAAGGTCCACTTTTTGAGAAAGTCGAAATCGATAAATCATGAACTTCTTCTCGCGTTTTTTCGACAGCTATGAAATATTTAATAATATTTCTTTTTATGTTTTCATAATATAATACTGAAGAGCAATTGCCAAGAGAGATTTTGATGTGTTAGTCGTTGAGAATATCCCCTCTACACCACCTATTCCACTATATATACCACTCTCTGACTACTCACATCACTTCACTTCACTTCTCTTCTTCACCCTGTAATCTGGTGTATATGTTCATGTCATTTTGCGAAATCCAAATTCGTATTCAGTATGCAAAACTACCTAAAATAACTAAACATAATTAGTGTTGCATTAATAAGAACTGAAAGTGGAAAGTAATGCCGAGTGTGAGTGGTGGTAACGGCAGCTGTACCAACCATTTCATTGTCAGACCAATAAACAATGTAAATTTTCAAAAAAAAAAATTAAATCAGACAACTGGAATTGGGTTTGGGGGAAGGTTGAATTCGCGACAAATGGACGGAAAGATGAACTCGAACCGTCTAATATCATAACCTACAAAGTGACAAGAAAACCTAACAATGATTGGGGATTATGAGAATAACTTGAAGGGGACCAACTGTTGAATATGCAGGACAGGTTGGAGTGCTACTTAGTCCTCCAAATAAACTAGAAAACGAATCCTCAAACACTGAGGCACTCTTCTGTTTCCTGACACAATTAGGAGGAACTTTTAGCAGCCTTCCAATTGGCTTACAACGATTCACCCCCTGAACAAAAATACAGTTAATTAAAAGTTGACTTGACGATAACATTGATACAACTTATCATACCGTATATAAATTCAATACATCTCAGCATAAATGTGTATGTGTATATATATATATTTGATTTTAGATGTTCTGCTTCGAGTGCTTGAAATATATAAAAAGAAAAATGCATTGTTGAACTGGAGGCTCACTTATTATTTCCCCCATACTACACAACAAAGCTGACTCACCACTCCTATGTTGACTCAGGTGTTGTGTTTGTATGTTGACTCACCACTCCTATGTTGACTCACCACTCCTATGTTGACTCAGGTGTTGTGTTAGTATGTTGACTCAGGTGTTATGTTTGTAGATAGTGTATAGTGTGTGTGGATCAGTACAGACCTTCAATTCTCTGACAATAGATTATCTCCTGAGGTCATTAGGTCTATGTTGTTGTTGTTCGTTTGTGTGTGTGTGTGTGTGTGTGTGTGTGTGTGTGTGTGTGTGTGTGTGTGTGTGTATGTGTGTGTGTGTATATGTGTGTGTGTGTATATGCTTGCGTGAGTGTGTGTGTGTGTGTGTGTGTATAAGGATATGTTGTTGTATTTTTCTTTTCTTTTAATGAGTAACCCACAGTCTGGTCTCCGTTTCTTGGTGGTCGACGCGTACATCGAAACATGAAGAAATGGAACGGGAGTCAATTATGGCATTTGCTCTTCCAATCTCACAGAGTGTTCACCGAAATGGAATTGTTCGTTCGGATTGCAGTTTTTTCTCTTTTTATTTTTTAGTGTGGGTGTGTTGTGTGTATTTGTTTGTTTGTGTTTGTGTTTGTGTGGGTGTGTGTTTGTTTGTGTGTGTGTGTGTGTTTGTGTGTGTTTGTTTGTTTGTTTGTGTGTGTATATGTGTGTGTGTGTGTGTGTTTGTGTGTTTGTGTGTGTGTGTGTGTGTGTGTGTGTGTGTGTGTGTGTGTGTGTGTGTGTGTGTTACAGCTTCTTCGAAAAGGCAAACCACCGTGTTATATATGTTTTTTTTTTTTTTTTTTTTTTTTTTTTTTTTTTTTTTTTTAAGGCATAATGTGGAACTCCATTGACGGGAGATTTTTTTTAGACTAAACTGGTGGACTACTATATTCCTTCCAACTGTGCCACGAAACAAGATCCTCCATCAAAATAGCATTAAAATCGTGTTTATTTCCAGGCATAGTTTTGGAGTGTAGGGGACCTTCCAATTAAAAAAAAAAAAAAAAAAAAAAAAAAAAAACTGAAACAAAGTATCAATAAACCTAAATAAAAAATAAATTAATATAAACAGTCACAACATTCTTCTAACTTTCCGCACCAGACAAAAGCAAAAAAAAAAAAAAAGGGGGGGGGGTTTATTGAGAGACACGGACAGAGAGTTTGGATTACAGTGCAGGTTGAGACATAAATTCCCTTCACAGGTTAATTCCGGAAGAGTAAAGGGACGATACAGTTGTCTTGGCAGGTATAGGACTGGGAGTGGTGCTAAAGAGGGGGGTGGGGGAAGGGAGGGGGGGGGGGGAAGGGAGGGGGGGAGCGGGGGGAGCGGGGTGAGGGGGACAGTTATACTCTTGGTGCATTAGAACGCCTTCATTCCTTCAAATTATGCCAGGAAACAGAACCAGATTATAAAGGGAGTCAATTCCCAAACCCCCTTAACAGGTATACTGGTGTCCTGTTGCTTGGAATAGTTTGGAGGTATCAGTTGCTCCATGCTGAGTTGACAACACTGTAATAATAATGTGACCCTCGTTAAGGACCCTGTGCTCGTGTATGATAATTGGAGGCTTCTGATTTATCCTGACTATGCCACGAAACAAGCTCCTTCCATATAGGTGGTGTTTCGTGGCAATATTTGAAGGACTTATTTATCTCCAATTTTCTTACTACAACACAGGGTCCCTTAATTAATCCCAGGACAATGCAGGCAGTCGACACGTCACGTCACCACCATATTTGTTACTGTTTGTCACGTGTTTCAGTTGGGGGTAAAAATAACTCTCTACTGTAAAGTCTGTTCTTTAGGGGAGAGTATACTTTTGGTACATTGGAGCGCCTTGATTCTTCCAAAGTATGCTAGGAAACAGGACCAGATGAACAAATATAATGGTGTTCTGTTGCTTGGACTAGTTTGGAGGAATCATTTGCTCCATATTTACCAACACTGTATACTTCCCCCTTAAGGGTATATAGAGTATAATAGTGTTGGTAAATCTGGAGCAGCTAATTCCTCCAAACTACAGTATTCCAAACAACAGGACACCATTTATATTTATTAATCTGGTAGTGTTTCCTGGCATACGTTGGGGAAAGTATAGTTTTATTTTTATTTTTTTGTTTTGTTTTTTTCGTGCAGTTTTGCGTTCGTGTACATAAACAAGGTGAGGAGAGCCCCACTGTCCTGTATTTAGACACCATCAGCATTCATCACGTCAGCCAAAAGAGGACAATCGTGTGTACCAATCTCTTATATAGGACCTGTGCATGATGGTGATGACATTACCTTGGATGAATGACTATACCCCAGTGGCTGCTTGTTTTATAATGCCATATACAGTACAGTTGGCCACAGGAATTCTTAAATAGACAACATGGAAAGAGAGGTCATTATTCTGGAAGTACTGCAAGTACTAAAATTATACAACTCTTTCTTAACTTTTTCAAGAGTTTGATTCCTTCTGCTTCATTCCCTTTACAGATCACACACATCACATCTCCTAAATGTGTATAAAATAATATCACAGATGAAAGCAAGGTTGTTGATTTAATTTTATTATTGTTATAAGTGTATACTACTAACACTGATTTACTATTAGTATAAATATATATAAAAGATATTATAATAATATTACTTTGAGAGATCAAAAGTTATTATAAGTGCCAACGAGTCTCTCTCTCTCTCTCTCCAATCTATAAGTATACAAACAAAAACGAATCAAGGGGGAAGCCAAGTTTCCATAAGTTATTTTGGAAAATCCCGAGGCGAGGATGTGGTGAAGTTTGATGAGGAGAGAGAGAGAGAGAGAGAGAGAGAGAGAGAGAGAGAGAGAGAGAGAGAGAGAGGGAGAGAGAGAGAGAGGGGAAGAGAAGAGAACTTGTGATTTGCCCTCACTTTGGTGTTGCACTCGAGTTCGCTCTGTTTAACTTTGTGTTGCACTCTGAGATCAATCACTATGTTGTACTTTAGGCTGATTGTGTTGTACTGCATTTCTTTGACTCTAATACACTATAAACTTGCTCACTGTACTTGTCAATTAATAATAATGCATATATATGTTTGCTGCAGTTTGAGAGAATGTATATATAGAGCTTTCACCAACCCTCTGCGTATGAAAGGGAGATTCTCTCTTGTTGGTGAATTGGAAGGTCTCTGATTCTTCCAAACTATGCCACGAAACAAGAGATCCCCTGTTGGTACCACTGGGGGCGTCTGTTGTTTTCTGGTATAGGTAGGAGGAATTAGTAGCCTTCCAATTTACCAACAAGAGAATCTCCCTTTACTTAAACTCAAGATATCAAGATTATACACGTATACTATACTCTGTTCAAAACTTTTGTTCCTTTTGGCTTATACTTAGATAGATAGAAATAGATAGATAGATAGATAGATAGAGATAGTTACATAGATAGATAGAAATAGCGATAGATAGACAGATAGAAATAGCTAGATAGATAGAGGCTAGTGGAACACAAATATTGAACAGACTATAGTTTGTTCTCTCATCTGATTGTCTGTTGAAAATGTAAACTCTTTTTGTCGTACAGTAAACATAGTGATAATTTTTCCGACCAGTCAAAATCCTCTCATGTTAGTTCATTACCATCCTGTGTTAAGTTAAGGGGATGATATACTTTTTGGTACATACATTAGAGCGCCTTGATTCCTCCAAAGTGTGCCAGAAACCCAGAACCCGATGAACAAATATAAGAATGGTGGCTGGCCTGTTGCTTGGAATAGGTTTGAGGAATCAGTTGCTCCAGATTTACTATTTATAACACTGTACCACCACACCCCCTTTAGGCTCAGACTCTCAAATCTACACTCAGAATAATACGTGCACTGTTGTTTTATTTCAGGTTTTTTCACTCACTGGCTGCACAACACAACAACACGCTAACCAAAACAACACAAACACACACCCTTTCCAGCTATAGCGTAGAGAGAGAGAGAGAGAGAGAGAGAGAGAGAGAGAGAGAGAGAGAGAGAGAGAGAGAGTAGTAAAGGTGGGCAGAATAGCCGGAGAAAGAGAGGGGCAAAGGGGTAGGTAGAAGAATGGAGGAAAGGAGAGTGATGTAGAAGAGACGTGAGGGGGAGAAGGTAGAGGAAAAGAGAGAGAGAGAGAAACGAAAGGAAAAGAGGGGGAGAGAAAGGAAAGGACTAGAGAGGTAGATACAATCCCTAGAGGTAAAGGAGGTCTGGAGGCTGAGTGGGGTTGGTGTGGAAGTGGGCTTAGAAGGATGTGTGTGTTTGTGAATGGGCATGGAGTGGGAGTGGGTTGAGAAGATGAATAAGTGGCTTGGTGTGGAAAAATGATGAGTCGTCTATAGGAAATAAAAATGGATACCTCGGTGGAAGTGCAGAGTGTTGGTAAATCTGGAACCACTGATTCCTCCAAACTATTCCAAGCATCAAAACACCATTATTGTTTATTCATTTGGTCCTGTTTCCTGCATGGCATACATTGGAGGAATCATGGCACTCCAATGTAACAAAAGTGAATTACCCCCTTTTTTAACTGGACTTGTGTGTTGGGTGAATCTAAACTCTTGTATATTCCTCCAGCGATGGTTGGAAGGGTTTTGAAGGGATTCTCTTGTTGATGAAGTGGAAGGTCTCTGATTCCTCCAAACAACAACAACAACAACAACAACAGATCCCCTATTAGTACCATTGATTATATCTGTTCCCTACATAGTATATAGATAGTGGGAATCAGTAGCCTTCCAATTCGCCGCCGATAAGAGAATCTGCTCCTCTTAATCGAGATGAGATAGACGACGAGTTTGGAGAGGTAATGGCTTCAGAGGGTGAGCAAACTTGGAGGGGGAGCAAGTTCATGAGGACCGGGACCAAGTTTATACAAAGTAGCGAATGGAGTGATGGACCCTGGGGTGAACTTTGCACGGTTTGTGAATACTGATGGTCCGCTTGTAGTATTACCAACAACTGTATATATGTTACAGTTAATACGTATAAACAGTTAATATGTATATTCTCTGAAAAAAACAGTTAATACATATATTACCTGTTTCACTCAGGGAATATACATAATACCTAAAAATTACAGTTATTATACATATTACCTGAAATGTGGAGGCATTTTTTATACATATTCCCTAAACTGAAAATTGAAGGGGTCACTTGTAAAGGGAACTCGAAATAAATGTAATACACTTGTAAAGGAAACTCGAAATAAATGGTTCGAGACTATGAACCTATGACTGAATGGAACACACGGCAAGTCGGCAACTGCCCCTGGGCCTCAGTGACAGTAACGGTGACGGTGACGGTGAGTCAGTGTTACCTACGTTGTTGGTGTGAACGTGTGTAGACGTTGGCCTGCCGAAGGTAAGGAATAAAAATTATTTGTTACTTATAATTATGTTATTACTACCGATGTCGTCCCTTTTCTACAAACGTTTTACAAGTATCTCCGTGATAATCTGGAAGGACAAAGACTAATAATAAGGAGTGTGTGTGTGTGTGTGTGTGTGTGTGTGTGTGTGTGAGTCGCCAGCTGTTGTCTACTAACATATGGCTGAGGGCCTGACCCACTCTTTGTTTATTTCTTTGTTTCAGTTTGACTTGTGACCTGGGTATGGTAGTGAAAACTTCTAAGTCTCTGATTGTAAAATGGATTCTGAAGCCAGAAGAGAGCAACATTTTGTGGAAGAACTAAAAAAGTGGCATAGCAAAAACAAAAGAGTGCTAATTACACGTGATGAATATTTTGAAACAATAAATGAATTAATTACCAGCCAGAAGACGAAAGCTGAAATGTAACTCAAGATGTCATTCTAAACTGCCATGTAACAACAAAGCGTAACAAATGTCAATTTTTGTATTGTCTTGGATTTTTACATATCATGTTTTACGAAATAAATTAATATTATTATTATTATTATTATTATTATTATTATTATTATTATTATTATTATTATTATTATTATTATTATTATTCTCTTCCTTCTCCTTTGTCCACATCCCTTCCTCCTCCCCCTCTTCCTCCTCCTTCCTCTCCACTCATTCCAGGCCACCTAAAAAGCCCACTCTCACCAAAAATAATATGAAATTTTTGAGATAAGAGCATTTTGCCATTCCGTTTTTCTCTTATCCCTGCGCCTCTCACACCCATCTCTGCAAATGTGGCCTGGCGCGTAAAAGAATATAGATCTTGTGTTTACTTTGCGACCAGTGGAGAGAGAGAGAGAGAGAGAGAGAGAGAGAGAGAGAGAGAGAGAGAGAGAGAGAGAGAGAGAGAGAGAGAATACTATAATAATGTGTGTGTGTGTGTGTGTGAGTGTGAGAGAGAGAGAGAGAGAGAGAGAAAAAAAATAATAATAACATGAAAGAGAAAAAAAAAATAACTAATGAGCTTCATTTTCTTCCCCATTCTCGGAAAGAAAGAACACGAGGAAATATCAACACTCATAATGAAATACACGTATTAGTATCTATCTTTTTATGGAGCAAAATCAGTTCAGTACTATAAGACATTTAGTTTTTTTTAATGCAGCATTATGGACAATTTTGTTAAAAGATAAAGTGACACATTTACTTCTTTTTCTTGTTGTTGTTGTTGTTGTCCTCCTGCCTCTCTTCCTCATCATCCATCTGCATACAGAAAGGTTTGCATTATTTTTTTATATTATTATACTCAATTCAGTCAAACCTTGAATGCCTTCTTTCGCTATATAGGTAAAACTCCCCTGCAACAACAGCCCCACTGCACATCACAAATTACAGTATATTATTATTATCATCATTGCCCATTCTTCCTGTTCCCCTGTTTTTTTCCTTTATATTTTATTGAAGGGGGAGATAGTTTACACAAACAAGGGTTTAGAAGATAGATGAGCATCATGAGGGTCTCTACATAGATTCATTTGTGTGTGTGTGTGTGTGTGTGTCCCATTCCCATCCCTATAATCCAGTGTGTGTGCCGCCGCCGCCCCACCACCGCCGCCGTCGTTTTTTAATAATTAGGTTTTTTTAATTGTTTTTTTTATAATATATTTTTTTTTAATATTTTTTTTTATTATTTTTTTTTTTTTAATAATTAACTTTTAATTTTTTTTTTTTTTTATTATTTTTTTTTTTCGTCGTCGCCGCCGCCCCGCCGCCGCTGCCGCCGCCGTCGTTTTTTAATAATTCGTTTTTTTTAATTGTTTTTTTTTAATAATATATATTTTTGTTTTAATATTTTTTTTTATTAATTATTTTTTTTTGTAATAATTAACTTTTTTTTTTTTTATTATTATTTTTTTTTTTTCGTCGTCGCCGATGCCCCGCCGCCGCCCACGCCGCCGCACCCCCCTCCGCCGCCCCTCCGCCGCCGCCGCTCCGCCGCCGCCGACGCCCCGCCGCTGCCGCCGTCGTCCCGCCGCTGCCTCTGCCGCCGCTTCCGCCGCCCCGCCGCCGCCGCCGTCGTTTTTTAATTACTAGTTTTTTTTGTGTTTTTTTAAATAATATATATATATTCTTTTTATATTTTTTTTTATTAATTAATTTTTTTTTTGCAATAATTAACTTTTTTTTTTTTATAATTATTATTTTTTTTATTTTTTTTCGTCGTCGCCGCCGCCCCGCCGCCGCCGCCGCCGCCGCCCCGCCGCCGCCGCCCCGCCGCTTTCGTTTTTTAATACTTAGTTTTTTTTATTGTTTTTTTAATAATATATATATATTTTGATATTTTTTTTTATTAATTATTTTTTTTGTAATAATTAACTTTTAATTTTTTATTTATTTATTATTATTATTATTATTATTTTCGTCGTCGCCGCAGCCGCCCCACCGCCGCCCCCGCCGCCGCCGCCGCCGCCCCGCCGCTGCCGCCGCCACCCCGCCGCCGCTGCACCGCCGCCGCCGCCGTCATTTTTTAATAATTAGTTTTTTTAAATTGTTTTTTTAATAACATATAGGGCCCTATATATTTTATAATATTTTTTTTTATTATCATTTTTTTTTTAATAATTAACTTTTTTTTTTTTTCATCGTCGTCACCGCCATTGCTGCAACCGCCGCCGCCGCCTCGCTGCCCCGCCGCCGCCGCCCCGCCGCCGCCCCACCGCCGCCCCACCGCCGCCGCCGTCATTTTTTAATAATTAGTTTTTTTAAATTGTTTTTTTAACAATATATATATATTTTTTTTAATATTTTTTTTTATTATTTTATGCTTCGTGCAGAATGTAAGTGCAAAAATTAAAGGTTACGGGAGTGTGTAAATAAGGGTGAAAATTATTGTACAATAATATGGGTTTGAAATTCAAGCTAACAACACTGACATTTAACGAACAAACAGCAGCAAATAATAAAAAACAGCAGAAATAATATAGTATCAAGCCTAGAAAAGTGCCGTTGTAAAGGCTAAACTTTCTGACCAACAACTGAACTGCCAGAGGACAACAATAAGAACGTAACTTAACATTAGAAACGGCAAATGGGGAAAGAAGTGTGAGAGAATGGTATATATGAATGGTATGGTAGTTAGAGGAATTATGCATGAGTGGAAGATAATGAGCAGGAATAGAGAGGGGCTAGACTGGGATGCAAGAAAGTGGAAAAGTGAGATTGACAAAGAAGTGAAATGCCTGGGGTTAAGAAAGTGGAAAAATGAAATGGAACAAAAGGAAACTCTTGTATGGTATAAGGAGAAAGAATGTCCAGAGTATGTGAAGTGGTATGAGGGAAGTCTGGGTGGTGATCTACTCTTTCGAGCCAGAGCACAATGTATGGAGGTGAACGCAAGAAGTTATAGATGGTCTGAATCCCGAAGCAAGGTATGCCAGATGTGTGACACAGGAGAGGATGAAACGGTAGAACATGTGATGCTGGGATGTGAGAAGTATGAGAGAGACAGAACAGAGATGATGCAGATCATCTTGACTGAAATGGAATGTGATGGAATGGAATTAACAGGGAGAGAATGGATGATATTACTGCTAGGTTTGTGTGAGCAGAGCACAGATGAAATGATTGGTGCTGTGAAAGAATTCTTGGAGAAAATGTGGTATGCAAGATGTAGAAAGTGAATAGATATGCGTAGTATTGTATTTTTTTTTCTTTGTATTTTTTTTTCCGATTTCTATTTACAGGAGCTGCCGATACGAAGGCCATCCCTGGAATAAACACCCGGGGTACCTGTAACAGCAAGAGCAAGAGCAGAGCAACAAAAACAACAAACAAGAAAAGCCGGTGGTGGTAGTGTGGTGTAACTATAAACATTATGTCAGGTTCCAATCCCCAGGAGGATATTCATTATAACCGAAGACTGAGAGGTACACCAACAGTTAAATTCCGTAATAGAGCCTCATTGGCTGTATTGGCTGCCTCTATACTGGTGGGAGTAGCATTCCAGTAAGTATATTCGGTAAATTTACAGAAAACCTGGGTTCACTATATTGTGTATATTAGTATCATTACCCACTATTTTGGACCATTCTAAGACACTTTTCATCTATGGTGTTTCTCTCTGAAATGCCTCGTTTTCGAGATATGCCCCGTTTACAAACATGATTTTGAAACTAACTTAAGTCTTTCGTGACCTGACCTAACCTAACCTAGACCACAGCAGACTACCGGGACCTAACCTGGGCAAACTACCGGACCTAACCTGGACAAACTACCGGACCTAACCTGGACAAACTACCGGGTATAACCAGTGTAAACTATCATAAAATGACCTGGGCAAATTTTCAGGACCTAACCTAATGTGGTAATAATGCTCAAGCCTAGCCAAAAACCCAGTTATTCTGTAATAATACCATATATTCTTGTATTCTTGTAAATGTTGCGAGGCGATTCTTCAGAGCAATGGTGTTCCAACACTCCTTCCAAGCCCGGTATCCCTTCATTGCAGGTCCACCTGGTCAGGTAATGAATTTGTAACTACTCTGCAGAGTGATGTATATCCAGTCACTGGTGGTTCATCAGTGATGGGTTTTGAAGGAGTCCACAGAGCAGCCAGTGAGGTCCCGAATTCTTCTTGGTAGGCAGTTGAAGTTTCTTGGGCCATTGTAGGGCAGACTGGATGATAGGAGAGTTTTGATCCTCGCTGGTGCTTGTGATGGTGGTATTTTACTAACACACTTGTGGCCAGTCCTCTGGTTGAATTGTGGTTCCACTTCATTTATGTTAGAAGGGCTGGGTACCAGTTTTTCAAGTGCCTTCCATGTGTAGGTGTTGATGTAGGCTATCTCTTTCTCCATCGTTGCTGAGAATACAACCCCAGTCTTTTTAGTCTTTCCCATTAGGAAAGTTCTTTCATGGCCTTTACTTGCCTGGTGTATGCTCTCTGTATGGACTCGAGGGCTTGTATATCCATAGCCATGTGTGGGGACCAGAGCTGACTGCAATAGTCCAGGACAGGTTGTACAAGTGCCCTCCACAGAGTCAGCATGTAATCCTTCTCCCGGGAGTAGAAGGTTCTAAGGATCCACCCAACAATTCTTTTGGCCTTCTCGATGGTTTGCTCTATGTGGTGCTTGAGGGCTTGTATCAATTGTCTGGTTATCACTTGCGACCAAATAAGTGTTGTTGAGGATCTCATGATTGGTACCACTTCTGAGTAGCTGGAACGTGTCACCATTGAATGTCATGTTATTTTCTTTTGCCCAGTCATAGACTTTGCCGAGATCCTCTTAGAGAAGCTTAACGTCTTCGCTGGTTTCAATACTTTTGCAGATATTGGTGTCATTGGCGAAAGAGGCGAGTGTTATGTGTGCGATTCCCTTGTCTATGTCCCCGATCATATATGCAGCAATGGGTAAATATTGAAAGAATTATCGTAATTGCATACTGTTTTTCTACCTTTATTACCCACTTATTTAGACCATTCTTAGACTATTTTTTTCTATAGCATTTCCTCCGCAAATGCCACATTTCTAAGAAAGGGCATTTTGAAATTAGCCTGACCTAACCTAACTTAGACTGCATCAGACTACCGGGACCTAACCTAGGCAAACTACCGGGAAATTATTATGATAAAGTACAATAAATGACTGGGGCAAAATACTGGGACCCAGCCGTATCTGGCAACACTACTGCAAAATGGTAATTCGATCAATAAATACCAAAATGAGCTCCGGTTAGATCCCAGTTCCTAACACTCCCCCAGTATTGTGATGGAGGATATCATCAAAACAGAACATTACTAAACTTAACGAATGTCAAAATTACCTGAAACTCAGTATGATGTGGAATATCCTACTGTAATTTCATATAAAAGAGATGGGATATACAGTAGTATATAAAGTGAATTATTGATAGTTATAATTTTATCATTAATAATTTATAATTGCACTTTATTACAGCTTCACACCAGGTGCCCAGAGGTATAGGAAAAGACTGCTGGAAGGTGAATTTAATAACAGTGAAGAAACTCAGATGAAAGGTGATATGATATTTGAGAGACTGAGGGAAGACTTTCAAAAATCCAAGAAAAAGGAGGAGATGGATGGTTTCAAAGGGTACTAAGAGGAAAAAAAAGGGGGGTTAGGATAAGGGTTAGGGAGAGGACAAAGAGAGAGGAGTTACGAGAAGATAGAGAAGAGATAGGAGTAGTGAATAATAAGAAGGGAAATTGAGAAGGTTGCGGATGAGAAAAGGAAATGTCAGTGTGGAAAAACAAGAAGGGTATTTAATAACAACAACAAATTACACTCTATATAGAAGTATGGTATGTGTAGATTAGAAGGGGTTAGGAGCAGGTGAAGATTAGAAGAAACAAGAGGAAATTATCTAATGTGCTTTTAAAAAGGCCAGATAATAAGGGGAGTTTAAAACCTTTACTTCATGTTAAATTAATATTATTTTAGAAATATATTTTACCCATATTGGTAAAGTGAACCCATTATTTTCTTTTTGTACAATTAGGTTGGTAAGGTAGTACCTTAGTATATTTGCATTTATGGTATTATTAGATATAGGCCTATGGGATTATAAAAAATGTTAGTGAGGCTGATGTTAGATGCATCATGAGTGGCAAGTCCCGCCTCTCACGCAAGAGGAAACCTGACGGAGATCAGTCCCAGGTCTCATCAATACATGACCTCACTGATGACTTCCAAGATGCTGACACTGTGTTCAGGTGAGCATGAATATTGAACATTACTATCTATAGTCCTAATCCATTGAGATGAGTACGTCACATATATTATAACATAATATAGTCACAGCAACACACATGTCCATAAAAGACACAAGATTATGAAACTTTATTTAGTTACGAATGTTTTACGTGAGAGATGGATGAAACTTACACAATTAATTCTGTATCTTGCTTATGTGTGAGTTTATCTAAAATCTGATTATACTATCATGTACGGGATAATTTTCCAAATAAGAATAATGGTTTTATTTTCAAATTGATTTCCTTACGGCAGTAAATACACAACCAAATGTAAAAAGTGGTATACACTTTTCAACTTCTACTTCTCATATTTACTTGTATTTTGGTTGTAATGCAGTTTGGACAATTTATTCCAGTTCCAAATTTATCATAGAGTCTTAAAATCCAAACAAAATATGTTAGGAAGCAATTTATTACAAATATGTAGTTCTGTGAGGAAAGATTATTGGCTGTATGCGGGGAAAAGGCCGCCAGCCAATCAGCAACAAGTATTTATACCCGCCTTGGTTAACATCTCCTGCCAGTGGACAGCCATATAGGAATGGATTATAGTGGGTACAAGTATGTTTTCATGTATGAGTTGTGTGTTACAGGTACAGTACTGTACAGCATTTTACTTATAACCTAGTTCATAATTGTGTGCTTGGTTACCATATTGCATCTCATTACAGTACGGTATTGTATTATATATTTCTAGCCATGTAACCTTCTGTGTAGGTGCTGTGTCACATAGTCACTAACATCAATTATTTATCTACATCCCCTGCCAGTAGCTTATTGTGTTTAAGAAAAAAATACCAAGAAAAATAAATTTATTTGATTCTGTATCTAACCGGGGTTAAATGCAGGATAGACTTGCTCTGATACCCCACTTCCCAGTGTTCAGGTTAGAGGTGGGAAGGAAGGAGTAACCTCTGAGTAGAAATTAGTACAGTAGCCTATGTGTGACTGTACATTGTACAGTACCTACAAATATATAGTATGTACCAGCTATCTTAATAAATTCATAAAGAAAAATATTAGCCTACATACAGTATTTTCATTGCTTGTATATTATTCTCCTAAGTTATAATCAGTTGTACATTGAGAATTGCAGTATTTTGAAATGTGCCAAAACTTGTATGTCCCATTGACTACAAAGTCCCCAAAAGTGACCATTGCATGTTTTAATATGATTGGTTAATTGATGAACAGTACTGGTATATGGCTAATTTATACTCTTATCTTAATTTGCTATACATTTTGGCAGATACTGAATGACCATTCCAGTAGTGATATTTCATTGTGCATTTTTATTTACAGACTTCCCAAAAAATCACGTACCGCTTGTGAGAAGCCTCCCACCTCCTCCAGAACACGTGGGAGGCCCAAAAAGACTGAGATCAGGGTTGACACACAACTCTCCTCTCTCACTACCCACAACCTCCAAGCTAAGGCCACCTTAAACAGTCAGACAGAGAAAGAAGATGCTTCTTCCTTATTAGATGATGATGGGTCATCCTCAGATAAACAGGATTGTACATACCGGTATACAAAAAAGAAAGATGGTATTTCCTCAAAAGTGCAATCTTCGTATCCAATCAGCCAAAAGGAGAATCCTATAGAAAATGAGGAAGATGATAGCTGTATGGTTCTCATGGAAATTGAAAAGTCTCTGTGTTCTGAGGATGAGAAGTTGTGTCCCTGCTGTAAAATCATTATACCATGTGCGCTGTTCACTGAACACTTCAAAGTGTGCTTACACAAGTTCCAGTTGCTTCCCAAGAAAGGAAGCAACAAAGAAACTGCTCATCAGTCAAATGGGGAAGAGGAAGGTGAAAAGAGAGAATGTCTGGAGGAGAAGCAACAGCAAAGTGGCGACCTCCCCTCTGTTCTTCCTTGTCCTGTCTGTTTTAAGGTTAGTGATCACTTTTTCTTGGTGTAACATTAGCAGTGCCAAATTCACCAGGTCAGCTATTACTTTTCTCTTAATTACATAATGGTTTTTGTTACCGTAATTGATATTTGGAGTTGATGGAGAAAGCAAGATCTGCTAAATAAGCCTTTTTATTTATTTCATTATAATATGTAGTAGAATCAACAAATCCTAAAAAATAATTGTTTGCAAAATCTGTAATATATATAATGAATGTTAATTAGTCACTACATGGGTTACTGTAAAAATATTTGAGAAGCTTGTTGATTAATAATTCTTTGCATTAGTTAATTTTAGAAATAACAAAGGTCAAAGTTAAACGAAGATAATAATTTTAATGTAAATGCGGTACAGAACCATTTCATGTTTTTACCTGTATAGACAGTATTTTTAGAATTTCTTCCATGCTTCTTTCAGAGCTTCAAATCTCGAGTGCAGCGCATCTCGCACATGAAAAGTTGTGCACACAGCCACGGGATGACAGTAGAACAATTGCTCTTGGCAATACGACTGGTGGAGAAACAAGCAGAGGAGAGAAGTGCACTGGGACTACCTGCCCTGCCACAACACTCAGATAGTGATACCAGGAGGAGCACAGGCACAGAAAGGACTGCCAAAGTAAGAATACAACACTGGGTTTATTTAGATTGTGGATCTTAACCAGGGTTAATTGCACTTCCTGTTCTTGGAAGTTTTTGTGATGAAAGGGGTTGACAAGGAAATATGATTTTGTAATAGAGTCGTTATCTTTATATAAGATGTAGGCTAATTATTATGGAGGTAAGGCAAAGAAAGTAAGTAAATTGGTACAGTATATGTATATAAAATGTACAGTTAATCCTCGTTTTAACGGACCCCGATACAATGGATTTCGGATACAATGGACACAATCCGTAGGAGATTTTTTTTTTTTTTTTAATTTGTCTGAATTTTGGTTTCTCTATTTTTTTCTCTTATATTTTTTACATTATACAGTAGGTACATTATTTACACATCATTACATACCTATTTATGTATATATATACTGTTGACTCTCGAATAAATCCGAGGAGTTCTTATACAAAACGGTGAAATCATAATGAACATGTCCGGAAATGATATCACTCATCTGTGAAGCGTGGGTGTGTGTTGCCACCAGCCACCACTTCTCCCGCGCTCCTTCCCCCCCTATCCTCGGTCTCGATTCACCCTATAGCTCAAGGTCAAGGGAATATAGGCCTAACCTGTCCTGTCAACTTGTGTGACTATCTCGTTTTTAGTAATAACGAGTTAACCACTAGCTTCAACAGTCATGCCAGGTGGTGCACTTACAAATCAGAAGGCCATATCCTTTGATAGAAAGAAGGAAAGTGTTTCTTGAATAGATAAAGGAGAAGAAAACACCAGAGTACAGTAAGGCTAATAAAATGTAAACAATCTATATAGCGTTATCTTCCCCCTACCACCTCCACCACTACCACGCATGTTCATCTCTCCACCACACAAGGTAAATAACATTTAGGTACATTATTTACACATCACTACATACCTATTTATGTAGATATAGGCCTATCTGTATTTTGTGTTAATTTTTGTACATACCCTTTTTTTTTTTTTTTTAATTTCGTACCCCTCGTAAAAATTTGTCGCTGTAACGGTCAAACGGCTTTAACGAACACCCTCTCCTCCCTATTAGTCCGTTATAAAGAGGTTTAACTGTATATTAATGTTGTTATATATTACTGTTAAGGAGAAATACCAGAGATAATAATAGCTGAGTAGTTAGATTGTACCGGGTATATTTACTTATCTGTGTGTGTGTGTGTGTGTTAGGTAAGATTATCAAGAAAGCGAACCAAGGAGAATGATGATCCAGACGTGGCGATGGCCCTGGCCTTGTCTCGGTCCTTGGCCGAGGAGGAGGCACAGACCCGGATTGAGACTGAGAAGAAGTTACTGGCCCTTGGACTAGACAATATTGTTGAAGAAGACCGTAAGACCAGACCTATACTGGCTCTCCCATCTGCACCAGGTGAGTGTCTGCACAGCAAGTCAAAAGTAATGTTTTTGGAAAATGAATTTGGTACTACTGTACCTATGCAAAAAAACGAAAACAAAAAAGTGTCCACAATATTCACGTTTCAGTTCCTATGTCAAATACTTACTGCTCTAGTAAAATTTCAGTACAATTCATCAATTTCAAATGGATTATCGTTGTTTGAGTTGTCTATCTATGTGCTGTCTTAGACAAAACCTTAGGTTAAATTAACAAAATAATTATATTACAATTTAATTTATTTATTTTTAGTTAAATCTCAATTTGCTCAATTTCCTAGACAGTAATTTACTATTTTTCCACTAATATATTATACATTATATACTGTGCTTTATTTTGTGTGTTGGAATTGTTCTAGATCCTACAAAACCATCCAAGAATAAAGCAAGAGGTAAAAAGTACAAGAATAGTCTTCTGGCCACTCGGCCAAAGGAGGAGAGAGAGCGACTTGTTAGTGAGAAGGTGGCCACTCTTTTAACAGAGGAGGAACATCTTCCCACCAGCCACTGGACAACTAACAAGACCTCGAGTGAAAGGAGCAACAAAAGACTGACCAAATTCCAAGATAAGGTCAGCTATGTAAAATTTTGGGCAGATATAATTATAATTTCCCTGGAAGCTGATGTGTATAATATAATGATATACCAGTAACCCTGTTTGATGCTGTGTTGTGAAAGAAACTGTAGAAATAATTATTTTATTTTCATATACTGTATCCTTGAACCTCAGCAAGTTTGGGCGGCATGTATCCGTCCAGGCATCTTGTAAGGAGATTCTATTATTGGTAAATTGGAAGGCTACTCATGCCTCCTAACTATGCCAGAAAACAAATGCCCTCAATTGTAATAATAGAGGATCTATTTCATAACATAGTTTGGAGGAATCATAGGTCTTGCAATTCACCAACAAAAGAATTTTTTACTTTTCTTACTGCTTTCTAATTTTCTAAAGATAAATTTCACAGGTGGTGGCATAGTGCCACCACCTGTGAACTGTATCTTTAGAAAATTAGAAAGCAGTAAGAAAAATAAAATATTCTGCAAATTAAAAAAGTAATTTTCAATTATTTCCCCAGACCAACAATGTATGGGAAGCAACACACAGTGGGTCTGACCAGTCTCAGGACCACTTTTATGTCTCTGAGCTCAGCACCTACATCCAGCCTCGGGAGATAGCAGTTGGGGGACTACTGCGTCGCCTCTCACAGGTTCCTGGCCGCCTAAATCTCACCTCTCTACGGAACACAGAGGATGAGGTAAATGTTGTGAGAAGCATTAAGAAGGATGAATTTGAATTTTACACACTGCTGCATTTTTTATCTTATAGTTTGCATAGAGTTACTGTATACTTGTAGGTAATGTTTGATTTATGTTAGATCATGTATTTTATTGTACTGATACATTATCATAGTTGCAATATAATATATATAAGTTGATAGTTTAACTTTGATTAAGGAGAGGTGGCGTAGGGAAGTGGCGTCCCCATTGCCCATCATTCTTGCGATGGTGCAATCAGCCTCGTATCCCCTACGATACAGGGGGGGAACCCGCTCTCTAACAATGACCCACCCCACTAAAGGCTCAAATTGTCTGTCTGGGGTCCTGTACTGGCACTAGAGCCTCCACAACCCTTGAAAAAATGGAAATGGGGTACTGGTATTGATAATGATGATTTCAGCTTTGTAGCAACATAATAGTAATTTCTTGGGTTGCACTAATGTAGAGAGAATGCAAGGTGAGGAGTTTGTAAAGAAGGTGTATGTAAGTGAAGTTGTGGGACCTGGTGTGAGAGGCAGACCACCAGTTAGATGGCAGAACAGAGTGGAAGAGTATGTAAAGGAGAGAAACGTGAGGGGGAGGGGAGGGCTGGACCAAGTAAGGAGGGAGTGTTTGAACAAGGAAAGATGGAGACTCTTCTGCCGTGGCCACCCCCTTGGGGGGAGTTCCCGGAGGGAGCGAGGCATCAGAGCTATAGATTGATAGATAGATAGCACTAATGAGGACAAAAACAGATAAGTAACCATTTTAACTTTTCAATGTGGTCAGAAAATAAGTGAGGAGTTTTGCTGTTGTGAGCAAAATAAAACCTTTGACAACCTTTCAGAGTGGTGAATCAGAGGGTGAAGAAGATGAAGCAACTGTAATAGATGGTTATTGCACCCAGCTGGCTCTAGCTGGACTTCTAGGCTCACAGGACACTTTTGATATGACTGTGGACCTGGCAGTCACAGAAAAAAATCTGCCAGACTCAGTACATGTCACATCCAATACCACATTCAAAGCTGGTCAGGGTTTCTGGCAGCCTGACACACCTTGCAGTGAAGGTAAACCTCACTGTAGAGACAGCAATGGGGGTAACACTGTGTGTTATGATCAAACTGCAACCAGAACCCAGGGAATGGGTAATGATGGTGAAGATGTAAACATTGATTGTAAAACAGACAAGGAAATGAAAAACATCTTACCTCCCTCTTATGAAAACCTCTTCTGCTCAAGCAATACTGAGACTGGATGTACTAAAAATGAAGTAGATGATATTTCTCAAAATACCCATGCATCAGAAATAGGAACTCGACTGAACCTTAATGATTCTCAAACCAAAAATTCAGATTCCAAGCTCATTACCCAAGGAGTAATGGATAAGAATAAAAACTCAAATAACAGGAAGAGAGGGAATTCTCTTGCTGAGTCTGAAGAACATATGTCAGACTGTGAAGTTGTAGAAATTGTTGGAAAGAATAATGAATCAGCAGCATTAGCAGGATGCTCTGTTCAACTTAATGAATCAACTGTACATTTAGAAATGGATGTAACTAATATTTTTAGAGATAATAGAGATGCTGATTTCAGAGGAGCAACAGACTTGGATAATAATCAGGTATGTTCTGATGCTGTTGCTAATAGTTCTCACCACTCAGAAGATTCTAATTCAACCCAGATCTTCGGTGATATCAATGATGATAATGCGGCCAGCTGCTCGAGTAATTCTCACACCACAGTAATATTTTCAGAGGATCAGAATTTGGTTTGTTCCCCCTTGAGTATAGTAAAGGTAGGTAAAAATTATCAAATTAACTGTCAAACATCCCAATCACAACAATTCAAAGAAAAGAATGGAGAAGGTGAATATTTATTAGAAACAGTTGGACAGCAAAGAGAAAATAATAATGGTAAGAAAAAAAGATGGAGAAGAGAAAGTGAGAGTGAAAATAACATCAGCAAAGGACAAGAGCTAAAAAGTAAAGACAAGAGAGGGAAAGATAGAAAAATTAATAATGACAAGGAAAAGGCAAAGTATGATATCAGGGAGGGAATAGGTAAAGAAAGTTTCAATGAAACCAATGAAATGCCAAGAAGTAAAGATAAAATAAGAGAGAGTAAAGAAACAAATAATGGTAGAAGTGAAGAACCACTGCCTTGTGAGAGTGAAAGACTGCTGGTAGACAGTAGAACCATAATGTTGGACAAACTGAGTGATGCCTGGGGTGGCTTGCTGGCTCGGAGGGAGCACTGTGATGTTGTGGTGACAACATCCAATGAGTTCAATCACTCTGTCCACTCACTGGTTCTTCTTGCTAGGTGTCCATCACTGTACAGAGAAGCAGTCAGTGCTGGTATGCATGTCGGGTGGAATGAGGTGTCACAAGAAGCTGCACACATGTTTATCCATTACCTCTATACTGGCAAGTGTCAGGTGGAGACAAAGGAGGATCCCCTGTTGATGGATGTGTATGATTTGGGTCTTCGGTATTCCTGCAAAGATCTTGTTCGTTTTCTTGAAGCTGTGCTGAAAGCTGATCAATCTGTAACCCAACAGTCTAATGTAATTTGCCCAGAAGCATATAAGAAGACAATAGAATCTCCACAAAAGATTTCAAAGTTATTAAGAAATAGTTCAGTATTACTTGGAAGAAACTTAGAGTCATCAAGAAAGAATTCAGAATCCTCAAGTAATCATTTAGAATCACCAAGTAAGAAATTGGAATCACCAAGGAAAATGTCAAAATCCCCAAATTATCATTCAGAATCACTGAAAATACAATTGGAATCACCAAGGAAGAATGCAGAGTTACAGAGGAAAGCTTCTATATCACCAAATAATACAACAACTATGCTGCAAAATCTTCAAGAATTACCTCAGATATCAGACACACCAG
The DNA here is from genome assembly GCA_034508575.1 of Petrolisthes manimaculis. NCBI lineage: Eukaryota > Metazoa > Arthropoda > Malacostraca > Decapoda > Porcellanidae > Petrolisthes > Petrolisthes manimaculis. The sequence goes on along the minus strand of JAWZYT010000417.1, from coordinate 67,703 downwards.
TGAAGAAAGAAATGCCTAAAAGAACCATTGAAGTGTGTAAAAAGAGAGTAGAATTTCCTCAGAAAAATAAGCCAAAAGATTTCTTTAAGAATGCAGCTGACTTCTCTCAAAAGAAAACAGACTCAGACTTGCTGACAACAGTATCAAAATCTCTTACAATGACCTGTGATAAAGAACAAGAACAATACCCTGGTGAGGAAATGTCATATAGTCATCCATTAACTGCCTTCAATAGAACAGATGAGGGAACAGTACACATGGCCACTCCACCGAAGAAAACTTCACCTTGTAAACCCACAAGTACAGTAGAGAAAATAAATGAGTATCATGGATCTCAATCTCCAGACCTTTTTGATATGGATGATGGAAATTGCAGTTTCATATCCATACCACCAAAATCACCAGTCATGTTTTTAGCTAACACTAATCATAGGGATCATATTTTAGACTCACCAAGGGGTAAAGATGTCTCTCCATCATCAAGTGTTATGACCAACCAACTCTCACCAAGTAGCACTGTGTCATTTCAAGCCTCACCGTCCAACAAAACAGTTTGGCAAGACAAAAGAACTTCACCTTCATTCTCTTCAGTTAACTACACGCACAAAGGGTGTGTTTCTGACTTGACAAGAAATGAACTTCAAATGCCATGCAAATCTATCTCCTCTTCCTCAAAGCTTGGTGATACTGATCAGCATTCATCTTGTACTAATGTGTCTTGCCCTGCATCACCCTCTAACAGTCAAGCCACATTATCTTTCACTGTCACTCCACAAAAAGACCCTGCTTTCCATTCAATACATGAATTTCAAACACCTTATAAATCTGTTTCTTCATCATCAGGTATTAGCATAACAGATCAACACTCACCTTGCAGTACTGTGGATTTCCATGCATCACCTTCTGAAAAGATTGTACAGCAAAATGAAATTTCTCCAGTAATGTTATCTCAGTTTAACTCACCACAAAGAAATTGTTTTTCAGATTTATCCCATGATGGGTTTATAACACCTCAGAAATCCTTTAATCAGGAGCATGCATCGTTGTTCAACAGGATTACTAGAAAAAAGTCTGATCAACAGCCTTTAGTTAAGAAAGCTGTTGGAAGTGAAGATATGACAGATAAGGTTGAAAGTAGTGAGAATGAAAGTAAGCAGTGTGTCACACCACCACTAGTGAAGGATAAGGCTGGGTATGATACAATAGACTTGACATTGAGTGATGCAGAGGACTCCAACACTATCATAGAATCAAGCCAACATCAGGTGAGATCTGAAGGCATGGACATGGCATCCACATCTACTTTTAAAGTTTCTGATGTGACATATAATAAAGAAAAGGAGAATGTGTGTCAGGGTAACAAAAATGTACCTTCCCAATTGCAAAAGTCTACTAAACAAATGGAGAACTTGCCTGAGGTGTTAGAGAAGTCACCTAAAGAGATAAGGGATCCAGAATGCAGTGAGATAGAACACATCAGTAGTGTGTGGGATGATTTTGATGATGTGGCTGGTCCTATGTTTACTTACTGTTCACCATCACCAGTCAAATCCAACCATTTTGTTGACAGCTGCAATGCAAAAAAATTGTCAAGTGATAATATTTCTCAAAATCACAATTTGTTTTCTAAACATAGTAATGTAGATAAGTCTCAATGTGTGAGTTCCTCTCTGGAAGATACATCAGTTTCCAGAGGTATTCCAGGATGCAAGTCCCCATTGCATGTGTCTCCACCATTAAAGTCATCATTTGCAAACAAGAATTCGTCTGTACAGTCCAACATTAGAATTTCTGCAATAAGCAAAGCCTCCCAGCAAGAATCAGGATTCCCAGAGAAAAGTAGGAATTCTTTAATGAAAGCATCATGTCCAGGAGACAACACCTTAGCAGAAGCAGCAGCAGAACTAGAATGTTCTGTGATACTGAAGGAGTTTGAAATGAATGAAGAAATATGTCAGAAGCAGTCTCTAGACCAAGAAGAGTATGAAGAAGTTAACAGAGATTGTGAAGACCTACTAACTCCACAAGGGAAGAAAGGGAGGGTCAGTAACACAGTCACACCCATGCCACAGTACAGAACCATGACCTCTCCTCAGCTCAAGGTATGTATTAGTACTCTTTGTATAATGCACTATATATAAAGTAGCTGTTTCAGAGTACGTAGCTTATTTTATTGCTCCAACAAAGAAGTTATGTTTACTGTTCAGTTCGTTAGTTAGTAGGATAACACGAAAAGTTATTTGTGGAATCTTAATATACTGTATTACCAAAGGTGGGTTTTATGACTGGCAACACATGTTTGGAGATTCTGGATTAAGGATTTGTTTGTCTTATATGTAGTATACATATATATGCTAGGGTGTTGTAATTTGCTTGTCATGTTCAATGTGGTGAGTCAGAAATTGTGTGACCTTATAGAAAGAGCTGGAGAGATATGGCGTTCGGCCTATTGGGCGTCGGAAGGCACTGATGTTGCTGCAGCACCTGTATGACCAGACCCACCCCCAGGTGACAGACAGTGAGGCAGAAACCACATTTTCTGAGACACCACAACACAAGTCTCTTCCCACACACACAGGCAAGATCACTAATTGTGTTCTTAGTTATCTAATTTTTGTACCTTTGTTACATATTACTGTATATAAATCTCTCTCAGGCCCCTCACACTAAGCACCAAAGTATCTAGAACCTATAGAGCAAGCCTAAGGGCACAACCTTAATAAAACTATCACTAGATATTGCTTTTATCAGACTTGTGGGATTAAGAGGTTTGTGATGTAGATATTTTGTACAATAGCTGCCGACAGGAGAGACCAATTGCAGAAGGCAGTAAAGCAGATAGTTAAACCCACATCAACATCTAATGTAAGCACAACTTCAGAGATGCACACAACAGCTGAGGAAGGAAAGAAAAGGAAAGGACAAGGAGTGACAAAAGGAAAGAAAAAGATAATACCAGACTCAGGAAAGTGTAAGAGAATACAAGAATCTACAAAAGAGAGGAATAGCAGAAAAGAGAAAGACTTGGCAGAAGAGGAAGGGGAGAGTGACCAACTGAATAGCTCTCAGAATTCCACCACAAGGTAATCTATGTAATTTCTCTTCATTAATACAAGGAAATTCAGTGTGTACCATAGTTAGTGTAACAGAATATGTTGACACGATGCGCACATTTGGTAGAGATGCAGATTTTGAAAACCCATTCTATGTCTAGGTCTGGGTTGAAGCTCACTTAACAGCTTATAAATTATTATGGCTGATCAGTAGTTGTCATACCTGCATGATATACTGTAATCTTTTCAAAGTCATGTTTTGATTTATACTGGTAATAATATTTCTTATGACTACTATATTCTGGAGAACTTGTTATAGTTCCACAACCATTACAGAATCCTGCGGTGTAAACACTATGCATATTTTCTGTAACAGTTGAACTATGTACAAGTAAAATAATAGGAATATATAGTTCAGGGAGAAAAGTTTATAGCAAGAGACAAAATGGGTAATGCTAGCAATCCCACCATCCAGTCAGTAACTTCCATATACATGTATGTTCACCAGTGTTACCCTTGTTACCAGAGGACAGCTGTAAATGAATGAGGCATTGGGTCGTCCAGCCCCGTAAGGGAATTGGGACGTTAAACATAGATGATGATGATTGGGTCTTATGCAAGAACATCCGTAGTGTTGACGATGGCATTGTACCAATACGATGGCTCTGCAATATGCCCTTGGAGTCATCGTACCAATGCCACTCTATCGTTATCACCACTGATGTAGTTGTATACAGCCAATGGTGTCACATCTATAACCCCTGCTGCAGTCAGTGTTACAACAACTATCCCAGAATCACCAGGGAACCTCTCCCATTTCATCTTATCCACTTCATTGTAGAAGCATAATAATATTTGGTCTCCTTCAACAGTACTGAGTGTTCAAGCTCTGAGTGTTTTGAGGAGACTTTGGGACTGGAATACCAACATGACCACCCCATCACACAGACACAGCAAGGTAATGAACTATTTTTTACTTTTTAAGAATAAATAGACAAGGAAGAAAAGCCAAATATTATCAAGTTTAGTAAGATTAGGTTATAAGGCAAAGTAGGTTCCTAGAAGGTTTGTGCTAAATATTTGTATGTAATTCAATAGGGATGATAGGGCTAGGGTCGTAGTGAGGCCAATGCAAATCGACAAGTTCACTGAACAATTTTAGTGTCTTATAAATAATGCTGTATATAGTTGTATAGAGATTAATTCATGTTGTGTGTGTTGTTGTCATCAGTGAGCCTAGTAAGTCAGGTGACAGAGTTCATCACCAATGACCTTGAGTTACACCAGAAGGTTCTCCTGTACCAGCCTTTCTTCATAGAGGAACTCCAGGCCACCCTCAAGATGAATGGAATTAAATGCAAAATGAATGCACTAATGGATGTCCTTGATGAACAGGTGAGATAATATTACTGGATGCTTTTTCACTCCCTATTACTATATTAATTTTTCAATAACCACTTTATGATTCATATATGATACTTAGTTCTTACTATTGCAGAGAAACACATGACCTAGTCTTAATTTGACCTTATGATTACTGTAGTTGAATGTAGTATGCACTTAAAAACATATCTTTAATGAAATCCCATATTTTAAAAACAATTGACTATTTTCCTTTTGACACAGGCTTGTATCACGGTAAAGTCAGTGTGTCTGTGTATTATTTTTTTCAGTTTGGTTGGGTATTACTAATATGCATACCAGTACATATGCTAGAAATGTCTTTTGCCTCAACTTTCATGTATGACTGCTGCGTGTTACATTCACATAACCCTGATTTCTTCAATATTGTTTTCTGAGCTTCAGTTTCTGTAGTATTTACCTTGACCTTATTCTCTGCCATCCCATTTAGCATGTACAGTAGTGTGTTTACAGAGAGCACCAAGGAGTGAATTCCCACTCCTTTCTGAGTGGTGGAAGGGAAGAAAGAGGAAGAGATCCTCCAAAAGCCACCTCCACTCTCATCACATGGCCTGTAAGGTGGGATGTAGAGGGACAGTGATGGAGGGACCAGGCCAGGAGTAGTGGACAGCAACTTACTCTCTAATTAGTTTTTTTTCTCTATAGTATTGCCACACACTATCACATGATGTTCATGTCACTACAGAGTTTTCTGTTAAACATGATAAGATGTCAGCACTTCCTTACACCGAGGTCTCTCATTTTTGCCTTCATCTTTCTCATACAGCGATCCATATAAACATACAACAACCGTGGAGACAAAGCAAAGTTACATTTAAATAACATCCATTCTACTATTTCCTCCTCACTGCAGTTATTCCATCAATTTATGAAGCTTTTCTCATTTTAGCCTCACCACCTACCCTGTCCCACAGAAATAGCAGTCCTTGCAATGACAAAACTCTTAGTATATGATTTTTGCAGTGGCCAATTCCATAATTGTGTATTTTTGGTAGGGAATTATATGTTGATGAAACGGATGGATGGACAGATTGGCGTTGTTATTGAGTATTTTTATACATTATACGGTAGAAGCAACTATATATTTAAATTTTCTATCTTATGAAATATTAATTTCATCACCTCTTTGTGTTTCAGTGCATCACCTTCCGCACTCAGGCAGGCCAGAAAACCAGAACCAGGAAGAGAAAAAGAAATGCTCCTCCAAAAGCCAGGAGGTCCAGTGGTAATGATAAATAATCATCCCAGTGTTATATAAACTGGCAGTTTAATTATATGATAGTTACCCTGACTTTTATTGGTATAGGTTACCATCAGTTGTGTGCTAAGCCACAACTTCTGGGGAAAATCTTGAGTTTGGAAGTTAAGCTTGATGTTTTGAAATACCATGAATTTGGAGAGGTAACTAATGCAATCACACTTTATCCAGGGCTAGTTGTTGTTGTTGAAGTTCCTCAAGCTATCTGGCTGAACAGCCCCGATCTCCTGGGCTAGTCCAGTATCTTGCCTCTGATGAGTGAGGGTTGTGAGTCCGTTAGTACCATTAGCTTTGAAAGGTTATGGTGTCTAAGTGTTCTCCATCCTTTGGGTCGGCATCAATTTATGAACTTTACAACATTTCATTAACTACTGTACACTTTAAATTCCTTTGTACCAGTATTTCCTTATTTTAATATTTCTTCTTGTTTACTATACTGTATTTTTTTTCCAGATTATTTCTTCATGTGTATGAGTGTTTGTGTGCATGTATGTGTACAGTTCAGCAGGTTTAGAATGGTGTCCATATTAACCCCATATTATGTTAGTCTCACCATGCGCAATTTTCACATTACTGTCAAACATTTGAGAATGTAGCCCAGTCATACAGCCAGGAAGAGCTGTACTGTACCTGTAAATATTATTGAATATGGTACTAGTGTAAATACCTGGTGTTGCCTGGGTTACTTTATAAAATAGAGAAAGTTTGTTGAAAGAATTTTTGCTATTCAATAAGCGAAATTTTGAAGCATTTGGGTTGAGTAGATTCTCTTTATTGTAGTGAACTCTTAATAATGTTTGGTATTATTTATTCATAAGAAATGAGAGCCTTACAGCTGTTGTTCAAAGTCTTTATTTGGTGACTCCTCATTGGTAAGGACACTTAGAATGATCATAGAATAATAACTCTTAACACCAGTGCATGGTAGACTGAACTCACATTATGACATTTCAGCCATGACTGTACATAATATGTTGATTGGAAATAGTTTTACCATTTTCATTTTGTGAATTAAATATTTTTATAAACTAATTATAATGATTGGATTACAGTACATGGGAGAGTGCAGTGTTATTCTAGAATGTATATAAAGTAAGTTATCTGGTTGTTTGAGTACCCAGATCTAAATAAGACGATTGTAATCTAATGATTATTTTTGCTGTTCCCAGATTGATTAAACACAAAATAACTAATTTAAAATATGTATATACTGTACTGTAGAAAGTAGTAAATTGATGAGAAGCCATATTGATAGTTTTCTAAACTATTACTACTGTACAGGACATCATTAGCAGAGTATCCTCCTCTATGGGGTGATAGTATCAGCTTTAAGCTAAAGGTAATGTATATATAGCCCGTATAACTATGTAAGACTAACATATTATTTTATAAAGTAATGGGAGGTTTATATCAGTTTTGACTCAGAAGCTCACGACTTCTGTATTAATTATTTTCTCAAATTTTCAGACAGGTTATAATACAGTACAGTGTACTGTATTTAATAACTACAGTAACAGAAAAGGTTAACAAACTCGCTGTTGGATTTTGCTCAGTTTGACAGATTCATGATCATTTTTGTTTCTCTACTGAGAAAGGTGAGTATTAAGGCAAAAAGCTATATTAATGTAAATACAGTGAATGAATATTGTGTCATATTTCACTATGATGATATATATACTTTATGTGCTAACATTTGTCGTCAATGAAACTATAGGTTGTGGAGTGTTAATACCAAAACAGAGCATCAGAACAAGTGCTACTCCATTCAATCCAAAGGCTTAGTCAGTCTATATCCCTGGCTTCAATGACCTACCAGGCAAAGGAGTGTCTCAATTTTGGATTATGAGTGTACTGTACATGAAACTTTATGAACTCAGACTGTATCTTAATTAATATGAAGTTGTGCCATATGACCTTGGTGGCCTGGTGTTAGGAAAACAGTATGGTTGTTGACTATAGTAACCAGCCTATGTTTATGAACAAAGCAATTAATTAGGATTAATTTAAAAATGAAGGGAATGGAGAGTTGGGAGGAGCCTTCTACTTTACTAAACTTTTCTGTTTTGTTCTCATTTTTTTCTTCACTTTCTCTCCCAATTTTAACTTTACCTCCTCTTCTTCATCTACCACATCTCCCTTCATCTTTCTCCTCCACTTCTCCCATCACCTCTCTTTCCCCTCTCCCTTCTTCTCCACCACTTCTCCCCTCCCTCCACCATTTCTCCTTTCCTCCACCACCACCTCTTTTCCCCTCTCCTTTTCTCCACCACCCTCTCCCTTTTTCCCCCTCCATCACTTCTCTCTCCATCCTTATCCTCCTCTCCACCCACCACCTCTTCCTTTCCATCCTTTCCCTTTCCACCCTCTCTCTCTCATACTCTACCACCGCTCCTCCCCACCCTGTCCTTTCCATCCTCTCCCTCTCCTTTCCACCCTCTCTCTCTCCTACTTTACCACCACTCCTCTTCACCCTCTCCTCTCCTCTCCACCCTCTCCCTCTCCTCTTCCTCCTGCCAAGTACCCTTAACCATCATTACTTCCAACACTTTGAATTCTCTCTCTCGCCACTCTCTTGCTCCCCTCCTTACCTTACTACTGGTACAACCTTCATCAGCATCATCATCTCTTGCATTCTGTCTTCATCTTATCACGTTTTTCTTCTCTTTATCCTTATCCCTTTTATCCCTTCGTCCTCTCATCCCTTCACCTTATAATCTTTCGTCCTCTCGCCCCTTTCCCTTTTATCCTATCGTCCTCAAAATCCACCTTTTTCCTCCTTTCTCTTTCCATCTTTCGTCCTCCTTACCTCTATTCTATCATCTTCCCCATCATCCCTCCTTTTATTCTTTCATCTTTTCTATTTCTGCTCTTTCTGTCCATCTGTTGTAGTACATCTTACCACCTCCATCTTTCTCCCCTGTTCTCTCTCCTTCCTATCTCTTCACCCCCTCTCTCTCCCTCCCCTCCCTCCCTCTCTCTCACCTCCCTCTCTCTCACCTCCCTCTTTCTCTCCCATCCCTCTTTCTCTCCCCTCCCTCTCTCCCCTTCCTCTCTCTCCCCTCCCTCTCTCTCCCCTCCCTCTCTCTCCCCACCCTCTCTCTCCCTTCCCACTCTCTCCCTTCCCACTCTCTCCCCTCCCACTCTCTGCCCTCCCTGTCTCCTTTTCATCAACATCCACCCTTTCTCCTATAACACTACAACCAGTTTCCCCTCTCTTCTCTCCCCCTTCATATCGTCCCACACTATTGACTTCCTCCCCCTCTCTCTACCTCTTCTTCTCTTTCCACCCCACCCTTATACAGTATATACAGTACTTGCTTCCCATGCACCCTCGCCCTCCTTACACACGCCTCACCAGCCACCATTTGCTTATTATTAACTATTTATGTATGTGGTGATGATGGTGATATATCGTCGCTCTTTATAAAGGTTAATTTATCTCATCTTTGCACTGTTTATTTATTTATATATACGATGATTGTGTCGCTCCATATACATGTGTTAATATTATCTCATCTTTGCTCTCTGTTTATTTATTTTATTATACGATGATCTGCGTCGCTCTATATAAAGGTTAATTAATATATCCCATCTTTGCTCTGTTTATTTCCATATACGGTGATCTGTGTCGACCCATATAAGGGTTAATCTAGTCCACTTTTTTTTTTCTCTCCCTAGGATAATTGGTGTTTTTTCTATTGGCTTCATTATAATTATGTTCAATACTTTGCTCCACTCTCTTTAGTTCGGCCTCGTTTCTGTATTATCGTATCTTTTTTGTTTTGTATGTTTCCTGGTCAGTAGGTTGAAGCAAATGATCCTTTTTTCCTTCGTTCTCTCGACTTATTTTTTTGTTCTTTCTACTCATTATTTCTCTCTTTGCTTTCTTCCTTTACCCTCTTTCAACAATTTTCTGCCACAATCACTAGTCTTGTCCGGAAGATGTGGGGAGTTGTTGACCAACCCTGGTCTTGCATGTTTTTGGTGTCCACCATTCCTGGTGCCATAGATTTTTTTTTTTTCATAGTGTACGATCTTTCCTGCTGTCCTATATAAATTTCATGGTAGTTTTTCCATACCACATGGTATTTTTTCCTTTCCTGCCAGTTTAAGCTGGAGGGAGTGGTGGGTGGGGAGGAGCCTTCTTCTATACTATACTTTTCTTTACCCTTGTAGGTTAGATAGAATAGCAAACTCAGACAGCCTCGAAAGGACCAGTAGGTCTGTTGCTGTTTGAATGTCCTTTGTAATCCTTTGTAACCCTTGTGTTCTTCCTCTCCCTCGTCTTCTCTGCTTTCTGTTCTGTTCCTATATTTCCTCCTTTTCCTCCTTTCCTCCACCTTTCCTCCACCTTTCTTTCTGTTTCTCTCCATCTTTCATTCCCTTCATTTTCTTCCCATCTCCTCCTCCCTTTCTTCGTCGTCTTTACTCTTTCTCCTGTTGTCTCCCTTTCCCCTTCCACTCATTCGTCCTTCCTTCTCTCTCTGTCCCTCCTCCTCCTCCTCCTCTCACTCTTACCTCCTCCTCCCACTCTTACCTCCTCCTCCCACTCTTCCCTCCTGCTCCTCTCACTCATACCACCACCTCCTCCTTTCACTTTTCCCTTCTGCTCCTCCTCCTCCTCTCACTCTTCCCTCTTCCCCTCTCACTCTTCCCTCCTCCTCCTCCTCCTCTTTTCATTTCCTGCCAGTTTCAGCTGGAGGGAGTGGTGGGTGGGGAGGACTTTGCTATACTTTCTCTAACTCTTGTAGGTTAGATAGAATAGCAAAATCAAGCAGCCTCGAAAGGACCAGTAGGTCTGTTGCTGTTTGAGTGTCCTTTGTATTACGTTGTATCCTCCTCCTCCCTTCTGCTCCTCCTCTCACTCTTCCCTCCAGCTCCTCTCACTCTCCTCTCCTGCTCCTGCTCCTCCTCTCCTGCTCCTCCTCCTCCTCTCCTGCTCCTCCTCCTCCTCTTCCTCCTTTTCCTCTCACTCTTCCCTCCTTCCCCTCCAGCTCCTCCTCACACTCTCCTCTCCTGCTCCTCCTCCTCCTCTCACTCTTCCCTCCTTCCCCTCCTCCTGCTCCTCCTGCTCTTCCTCTCACTCTTCCCTCCACCTCCTCCTCTCACTCTTCCCTCCAGCTCCTCCTCTCACTCTCCTCTCCTGCTCCTCCTCTCACTCTTACTAACTCCTCCCCCTATACTCCTCTCAACACCCACACCCACACCTCCTCTCCATTCCACTTCTCTGCTTCCTACCTTCCTTCCTACCTTCTTACTTAATATTTACCCACCAACATACATACTTACTTACCCTACTGTATGCCCACCTACTTACCCCTCACTCAGGAGCCTCTCTCAGGAGCCTCTCTACCTATCTAATTACCCACCTGTCCTTCCTTCTTCTCTTACTCCCTTTGTTCCGTGTGTCTATTTCCTTTCTGTGTCAATATTGTTGTTGTTGTTGTTATTATTATTTTTATTGATATTATTATTATTATTATTATTATTTTTATTGATATTATTTTTATTTTTATTGATATTATTATTTTTTTTATTGATATTATTTTTATTGATATTATTATTATTTTTATTATTATTATTATTATTATTATTCATTCTTATTCTCTTCCTTCGTTCATTTTTTTTCCTTCCACTCGTTATCCAATTATATTTTCTCCCTTCCAATTCTCTTCTTCTCTTCCTGTTTTCATATTTTCTTGCTTAAATCCTTTCTCTTCTTATTTTTCTTCTTACCTCCCTTTTTCTTCCGCCTCTTTATCTCCCTCTCCTTCCTTCCTCCTTATCTCCCTCTTCTTCCCTCCTTCAAGGCCTGCGCCATTCTTTATTATTCATTTATCTCTGCTTCCTGGTCCATTTTCTTGCATCTCTCTCTCTCTCTCTCTATCTCTATCTCTATCTCTATCTCTATCTCTATCTCTATCTCTATCTCTCTCTCTCTCTCTCTCTCTCTCTCTCTCTCTCTCTATCTCTATCTCTATCTCTATCTCTATCTCTATCTCTATCTCTTTTAACATACACCTGGATAATGCTGGCAATACATAAACGGTTTTTACGCCCTTCTGACCCCGAGGCTTTGTCAGCTGTCCATCTTTTGCTTCTTTTTTTCCTTCGTTTTTGGTGTCCCTCTTCTCTTCTCATTCCTGCTTTAATTAATCTCCTCTACTGTCCCTCCTTTCCTTCTTTTGCCTTTATGCTTTAGAGGTAAGTTATCTTGTTAGCATTTGGGTTGTGTTAGGAAAGAGGAGAGACTCTTCTAGGTGAATTGCATTGCTACACATTCCTCCAAACTATTCCAAGAAGCAGATCCACTATATAATATAAGTATAATTGAGGTAGAACTATATATACGTATTATTGAGTTAGAACTATATATAAGTATTATTGAGGTAGCATGTGTTTACCTTACTACCCATATAACCGTAATCAATAACCCTCTATGGTTACCTACTCAGATATTTTATTCTCCGACTCACATTTTATATTTCAACACATTACGCACCACATAACCTATTCAGTATTGGAAATCATTACAGCTTTAACCGCGGGCTATTGCCTGTTAGGATGTGGCCAATATGTTAAGGGTATATGGGCGACCCTTCGGACCAAAGCTATTCTCTTCACTCTCTTCTCACCGTAGAAGGGCATTAGCTGCGATGCTTTAAGGGTTTGGTCGCCCCCTTTGTTTCCCCAGTCACTCCCCTCCAGTTTCTTTCATTGTCCGTTCTTTAATCTATTTCCTTCATTATTACTGTCCATACTCTCTGTCGCCTTTCTGCTTATGGTACTCTGCAAGGTCCTGGCCTGTCAGTCATTTTTTCCTCCGTTTTATAATTTAATAAGAATATTACAAAATTAGTCGATAACATTTATACTACAATAATATGTGTGGTGAACTAGGTGATGTAGTGGTAGTGTATCTCAGGTTAGTGGGGTACTATTTGCTGCCACAGTAATATATCATAAGCTGATGTGATATACAGATACTCACCATAGCTGATGCACCAACTCTACCTTTTACCGTGAGTGAATTATTACGTATTTGGTGAGAAATCGATTAGTGAGTAAGATGTGTACTACATATGTGTGTTTGTGTGTTTTGGTTACATAAATGTGTACATATGTGCGTCTGGTACAGTGCACTCGCCAGTAAAATAATTGTCGCTTCATGGAGCGTTTCTTAATGGATACAAAGGATAATCATCAAACAAACACATATGTACATCAAACACATTTGCAATGTCCATCTAACCAGTTCATTAAGGTCTCTGGTGCTCCGGTGCACGAGCCCGTGAAGTCTATGGCACCGTGCCATGGTATATATGTCAGAACTTGTTGTTGTTGGCTGTTCATGCTTATCCATCTGTGCGTCAGTGCACAATGCACAGTGAGGTAGAAGTTTGTACATGGGGTTTGATGTTTGTGGAGATGAGTAGGCCATTCTTGTTTGTGTACATATGTCTTTCACATTATTTTCAATAACACCTGCTAACACCTGGGAGGGTTGGTATGCCTGGCTGTGGTTGCAACATCTAGTTTTAATCAGTCTGTCCCCAGTTGCATCATAACTAAACAGCTACCCTTATATAACAGCACGAACATTCCTTTCCCAGATTTTTTCGACACATACCCTATGGTTTCCCTTCGTGTGGGGTGGAGGTATTGCCTGCGGTGATATGGGTATAGTATTATAATGGTTAGGGCGCCTCTTCGACCCCTGTCATACCTTTTCTATTCTGCAACTGTCCCTCCTTCCTTTCTGTTTCTATCGTGTTGCTGTCCCACATTCTACGTTTTTCTGGCTTAGGGAGGTCTTTGTTCATCCTCTAATCAATTCTTTCTTGGTGTTTGCTGTCTCTATCTCCCTCGTGCTGTCTACAGGGTCTTCCAAGCCTAACGCTGTCTTCCTTCTTCCTATTCAGGTATGGGTGTTACCGTTACGATGACTCCATAGACAAACCACACAGTCATCGTACCGGTACCACATCATCGTCAACACTACAACTGTTCTTGCATACATCCTATTGTTTCACACACACACACAAACAGTATCTGTGACACCGAGAATTTTTTGAAAAGGTGTACATACATACAAGAAAGTTATCGTATTTTTTGTTTACGTTTATTCATCCACGTGTTGACTATACGGATATGTAACTATGTGCATGTAAATATCAGTACTGTATGTATGTATGTATGTATGTATGACAGTATGTAACTATTGTATATGTACAGTATGCAAATATCAGTACTGTATGTATGTATAAAGGTGTGAATGTATGTATGTATGTATGAATATTTGTATGAGCACGTGTTGACAGTATGTATAGGTAACTACTGTATGTGTATGCAAATATAAATATTGTATGTATGTATGTTTGTATGTATGCCTAGCGTGTGTGTCCATCAATAACAAAGACTTTCACCCTTTGTTTTGCATGACTTTCCATCTCATAAATTACAAAGGTTCACCAAGAGAGTCAGACATTCATAGTTACATAAATACTTCATCCCTTTAGTTTGGTATATATCAGACTGCCTTGCCATTCCAACCAGGCCAGCCCTACTGCATGCTCCTCCACATTTTTTTTTTTTTTTTTTTTTTTTTTTTTTAGGGGAAATTTTCTTGTTGGTGAATTAGAAGGCTCCTGATGTCGGACTCCTATTTATACCAATAATAATCCGACCCCATCAGTGGTACTAATAAGGAATCTGTTATCTGGCATAGTTTTTTTTTTTTTGGAGGAATCACAGACCTTCCATATCACAAAAAAAAAAAAAAAAAAAAACCATTATTCATTGTGTTTTTTAATCATAATTATATCATGTTATATTGAGTAGACTCCACGTTCGGAAAAATTGTCTAGTGCAAGAATGTAGGGAATACTATCACTCATTTCCTTGTTCTTCCCTTAAGGACCTCCGTTATGTAGTCAGAAAATAGGAGATTACTGAGTCCTTCAAAACACAATTGCCACGAAACACCACCTCCATGACAGGAGCTTGTTCCGCGGCATAGTTAGGAAGAATCGGAAGCCACCATGTCTCATACACGATCACAGGGACCCTTAATTAGTACTTGCTTTATCTCCTTCCCTCTGCCGTTCTCTTTTTTTATTCTGGAGAGGATTGCCTTCATGTGGGAACTCTGGCATACAACAAACAACAAAGACATGTGAACCACCCTCAATTATAATTCCCTGTCCTCCTCCTAACCTACATACATGAAGGATGGGGGTGGTGCGTGGAAGTTGAGAAGAAGCTGGAGTTAGTATATAGGGCACTGGGTCACGACTATATAAACAATAAAAATATTCAGTGCTGTCTGAATACCAAACCCTTAATTAAGGAACCCTGTGATGAAGTCAGATAAATTGGAGGTAAACTTGTCCTTCAGAATTTAATATTGTCACCAAACACCAGGAGCGTGTTTCGTGGGCGTGGGGTAATCAGAAGCCTCCAATTCCCACACACGATCACACACGGTCCTTGAATTTTCGTGGCATAATCGGGAGTAATAAAAAGCCTTCTCCAATTCCCATACACGATCACACAGGGTCCTTAAAGTCGACGTTATACTAGAAATGGTCACTTGAGTTACTGTTCAATTAACCTTTAGTATTTGCACTCATACTCTGGGTAAATTTTATCGTCTAGCGTTAGTCTCCATTCAGACACAAATAACTAAACCGTTACTCAAAGGCCAAAGGTACATACACTCAGACACACACTCAGTGATAAATAAATAGGTAGAGGCAGACTGAGAGGAGGAACAGTGTAGCTGAGTGGATAACAGTTGAATAAACTAATAGTATAGAGGGAAGGGACCAAAATGTGAAAATGAGAGTGATAGAGAAATAGAGGGATCGGGAGAAGAAGAGATAAGGACATACAGAGAGATGAATAGATAGCATGGGAAAGTGATAAAATGAAGAATAGGGAAAAGTAGATAAATATAGTAGACAGAGAGAGAGATAACGTGCTCCATCGCTCCATGTCTGTGAGTGGCACCATGTCTAATTAAGGCACTTCCACACGAGAGGCAAAGTTTTTCAAAAAGACGCCAGGCACGGGCAACTGAGAAATTCTCTGGCTTTTTACCAGTGTTACCAGATCAAACAGTCTCTGGCAGCCATTGACCACTCGTACCCGCAACCCAACCTCAAAATTGGTAGCAGTGTCTGCCCTCAGTTTATTTGCCTCGTGTGGAAGGGGCTTAAAATTAATTCAGAATGAACTCTAATCTAATGTACAGTCGTGGACATAAGTTTCAATGCACATATGGATAACTGACAATTTGCTGCCTAATGTTTTCACATTCTTATACAGTAATTATAAGGGAAACCACCTCACCAGTGGAAGTGATATGGGTCACTCTTACAGCAGTCCTACTGTATAACTTTGGTGATCGTAGACTGTACTTTTTACTTATCTGACCAAGAGTGTGGTATGATATTCGGATGTCTGTGTGCTGTTTGTAATGGGTGTTGTGTCTGCCTGCATCGACAAGAAAGTCTACGGTCGGAGCCATCCGTTTTCACCCTACAGTATGTCTGATAAAGCCTACGAAGTGGGCCAGTCCGCTAGTAACTCCTAACCCTCAACCCTGTAGCGAAGTATCGCTTGCATATAGTATTACAGTAAGTGTGTGGGCAATATAATTCTTTAAGGGTTTGGGCGCCCCTTCGTACTCGAGTCTTTCCTATTTTCGTTCGTCCTTGCTGTCCTTCCACTCTGTCTCCTTCCTTGTCATTCTGTACAAGATCTATTTCGCCTTCTAATAAAAACTCCATCACACCCCGGGTACAGTGGGTACAGTCAACCTGAGCAATTGGTACACGGAGCACAATGATTAAATGGGTCTGTTTTTATTTTGCACATACTGTAGAGAAAAGTTTGGTGTTAGAAAATTAATGTAAAATTGTTTTTTAGTTGTTACGAAGCCTTGATGTCACAGTGGTGTTTACGAAATCCTGAGGCCAAATGTACTGTACATTCGGTGCCTGCCTTGGACTGACTTCTAAGATTCTAATGATGTTATGCTTCCTCAGTGTTGCATTACATTGTCCTTCAGTCATTTCCTCCTTCCTTGTAACCATCTATCTGTATACCCCAGTAATCACCCTGGACACTACATTCGTTTGTGGGGA
The DNA here is from genome assembly GCA_034508575.1 of Petrolisthes manimaculis. NCBI lineage: Eukaryota > Metazoa > Arthropoda > Malacostraca > Decapoda > Porcellanidae > Petrolisthes > Petrolisthes manimaculis. The sequence goes on along the minus strand of JAWZYT010000417.1, from coordinate 50,820 downwards.
ACGGTTCTGTCTCGTCTCCTGATCAGTCATAGGCACCAGTTTTACCCATTCCTTTTTACCTCCCTTTTGTGCCAATCTTTATTAATGTCTGCAATGATCCTTTCCATTTTAATAATTCTCAATCTATGGAAAGCACCTCTCCTCTGCTAACTCTTATCCTCCCAATCTTACCCTTGACTGTAGACTAGCCATATGAAGGAAGTGATAATAAGCTAAATAGACTCTTATAGCGCGTGACTTAAAAACCCAGAGTATGGAATGATCTCCTGGCCCAAAGTCCTTTATAATTCCAGCTCATCACACTCAATTTCCTACGCCAATGACAACTTTATTCAGGAACATTTACCCGTCATTGAAGTCAGTTAAATAACCCCTATTCCACTAAGGTATGGAATCTTTTCTATTCCTCACATCATCTCTGTAGGGAGTTAATACATGCTTACAAAAGTACGATTAAGTACATTTTTCTTTAGGTAAATTACTGACTGGGTTTTAATGCCGCTTAAGTTACCCTATTAAGTATATACCTTACACTCAGCACTTCAACTATCTTTAGGCAATATTGAATAGGTATTAATTAACGCCAAACGAGTCCCGAATCAGGTACAGTTACTGACACATGAAACAAAACACACCTCAGCTCCAACGGACCCCTCATCAAACATAGAATAGGACACGTCGCCTCTACAACACACAACGTCATGCTCAATAAGCCCCCCCCACCCCCCCATTTCAGGTGTGTCTGTTTCATATGCCCGCAACTGTACATCCTCTCAGCACTTCAACCATCCCTGGCCCTTCCTAACAGTATGCATCAAAGGTTGTTCTCGCTCCTCAAAAGCTCGATCCATCTCCGGTTCTTATACAGCCATTTGCATTTCATTTCCAATCTCTCAGTCATCCCATCCGTACCAACACCAACACCACCAGCCACAACCAACCATATTTCACACACTGATGGTTCTATTTTGGGGGCCACCATGAGATATGTGTTGCAAAGGTAAATGGAGGATACTAGATGTGAAGAATGTAATATGTGGGAATAACGGGCAATGATAACCCAAACCAGCGTACAATGACAGATGTATTTGGCTGGCTTATCTTTTCTCATCTTTTTTTTATCCATCCACAGCATTTTATTTTCTGTATTGTATGTCCCCATGCTTAGAGAGCTTACAAAGACAACTTTAACAAAATTAAAATTGATAACCCACTCTCTGAAGATCATAGTGAAATGTTTGTCACGTTGTTCATTTACTGATGCTGCTCAGGGAGGCAACAAAAAGTCGAACAGAAACCTATAATACCTCTATCACTGCACCAACCATAGTCCTGTTACAGTAACACCCCGTATGGGAGTATTGCCTGCTTAGATGTGTGCCATACATTAAAGGGTTTGGGAGCTTGTTCGGACCCGAGTTAATTCCTTTCCTCTCCTTCTTCATTGTGGGATACAGGATGTTTCTACCCGTACACAGTTTTCTCTTTCCTTATTTTCACTACTACAATGAGGCATAATAAGGTATTGTACGTTAATTAATGTTTACAGAGGCACGGTAAGGGGTAGTGCTTTGTGCAGAGAAATATAGTGGATCAATAATAAGGTGTTATGAGTCCACCTTGATGTATCAAAGCAAGAGGACGGGAAAGTGCAACTAATCCAAAGTGAGATGAAATTAATAATTATTAAGAATGAGGTGTAGTACGTCAAGGATAAGGTGGTGTAATTAATTAACAAGGAGGAATTGTGAAGGAATTATAAGTACATAAGCAATAAGGTGCATTAATTAAGTAATGATGATTAATGTAGAACATTACACAATGGTATTATTATTAATATGCTCAGGTAACTGTGTTGCTACACATAATATTATTAATGAAGGTTAGCCCTTTGATATTGAAGCGAGGAGAGAGAGACACGGTAGAACGACTTAATTAATAATAATAATAATAATAATAATAATAATAATAATAACATTATAGATATCTATATACATTGGAGTAGGTGAATGAAAAGAACATTGTATGGAATGGATCTTTGTATTAACAGGTTAGAAGGACCAAACGTCGTCTGTATATACTGTAGTTATTTTATGAGCACAAGTGTATGTAATTATTTAATGAGTACAATTAAGTATATATACTTATTTTATGAGCACAAGTGTATATAATTATTTAATGAACACAATTAAAACCTTCATCCCGTGTGGAGTTGCACTATTTAAAATAACCCAAAACATATCATTTTTATCCAATATCCCGAACTGTAATCTTGACTCAATGGAATTATGATCGTGAAACCTTTTCATATGTAGTACAGAAATGTCAAGCCGAAAAAAAAAAATCTTGTTACATAGAGTTACATAGAAACACAGACCACAACAGACCTTACGGTCCACACGGGGGTGATCTGATAGAAGGTTACTGGTGGAGAATGAATTTCTCCCCAGTGATAGTCGTAGATATGGATAGCAAAGTAGAAGGCTCTCTCCCCACCCTCCACTCCCTCCGGCCTGAGCCGTACAGGAAATAAAGTCAGGAGTCAGAACCTTGTGGGGTTGGCAGAACAAACTCCACAAGGAAATTTCATAGGAAAGATAGAAAATAGAGAAAATGTCAAGCGAAAAAATCGTATATAATTTTTGCATTGTGTTGAACTCACTTTGTGACGTGAAGACCGTAAACCAAGATGATTGAGGTGTAGTAGCAGCAGTGTCCATAGCCCCAGACTACCGGGATCAGTCACGTATTTTCCCCACCCTCAGTGATGACACCTATTGTGCTAACGAGGACAGGTACAGGTAGGTCATTACACCGGGGCCACACCTGGGATGTCATACGCCGTGATGCTCAACATTCACGACCACCAGGTTAGGGTAATACACACACACACACACACACACACACACACTAACTGAGACATACAGCATAGGTTCCATATAGCTCAAGTTGTCATGGTTATTATTATTATACTCGCATATCGTATAACTCTTAACTTTGCAAATAGATCATAGCATGTACAGTGACTACATGCAGATAAAAGGTTACACACACACACACACACACACACACACACACACACACACACACACACACACACACACACACACACACACACACACACACACACACACACACACACAACTTGAACACTCTGCATTCATATGGTCCATAAATGTACAGATACCATGCCGAAAAAAAAGAAAAAAAAGACAAATACATATACCAAACCGTTCTTGTTAAAGGACCGCTATACACGTGGTCCTATGCGTGCAAATACACACATACATACCAGGGGAATCACAACACACACACACACAGAAACATATACCCTGGGTGATTTCAACACGCAACGCACAACACAACACAACATACAAAACACACACACACAAACGAACCCACACACTAACACACACACAGTAAATATTGATGACAGTGGAGCCCCCCGCGTTACGCAGCCTCGTAAAGAGAGGCCGTAAAGGTAGTGCTGGCAAAATGTATCGTAAAAGAATATTTGCAGTGGGTGAGGTAGATGTGATAGAGGCGGAGTGGGGGGGAGGAGAAGGAGGAGGAGGAGGAGGAGGAAGGGAGATGGTTGGTGTGGGGAAAGGGAGGGGGTGTGGGGGAGTGGGAAGGGGAAATGATGTGGGGAAAGGGAGAGGGTGTTGGGAAGGGTGAGAAGGGGTGGGTGGGGGGAGTAGGGTAAGGCGAGAGGGGAAGAGATGATGAGGGGAAGTAAAGGGAATAGAGGAGGGGAGGTAATGGGTGACAGGGATGGGTGGGGGATGGGGTAGTAGGGTTAGATAGAGAAGGGGATAAAGGGTTGAGGAAGGGAGGTAATTGGTGATAGGGATGGGTAGCGGAGAGGGGAACTGTGGGAAGAGAAGGGGAGAGTAAGAGGGGATGAAGTTGTGGAAATAGTAGTGGGGGTCATGATGCTATGGAGGGGGAGAATGCGGGAGCTGTGAGAGGGAAGGAGGAGGAGTGGGAGGGAGAAAAGAGAAAGGATATAAAGAGGTGGTGATGGTGTAGTGTTGGTGGAAGTAGGTAGTGTTGGTGATGGTGAATATGGTGTTGGTGGTGATGGGGGAGTGGTGGAGGTAATATTATGTTGGTGACGGTGTACTACTTTCACCACCAATGGTGGTGAAGGTAGTAGTATTGATGGTGGATGGCGTGGTGGTGGTGGAGGTAGTAGTACTGGTGATGGCGTAGGGGTGGTGGAGGTAGCAGTGTTGGTGATGGTGTAGTAGAGGGTGGTGGTGGAGGTATAGCAGTGTTAGCAGTGTAGGTACAAGGGAAGAAAGGTATGAGGGACATTTACTCCACCACCTCCCACTTAGTATCTTGTACAGAACATCTCTCTCTTCCCCTGCATGGCTTATAGAGCTTACCACACAGAGTCTCGACATGGGCACAGTGACCTGTTGTGTGTGTCGTGGGGTGAAATAATTCCAGCATGTGTTTGTTTAGGAAGAGTCGCTGCTGACAGAGGAGGGACTGGCTCCATTTTCTCAAAGCCCCTTGCGCTCAACCCCAGCACACACCAATTTTCCAGTCAATTCAGCAAATTCCTCTGGCTCTTTTACGCTTTTTTTTTTATATATTAATAATTTTTGTTTTTTTGTAAAGAAAAGTGAATCGGTGAAATATTCAATAATAATAGAGAGGTTAAACCAGATGAGAATCGTAACATGGATGAGGTACCCTAACACATACGAATGTAAGGGTCGAAGTCAAAACATTCGTGGATGTTGACGATGGTGTGGTACAGGTTCGATGACTCCATAGATACAATACATACAGAACCATCGTACCGGTACCAAGCCATTGTCAATACCATGAATGTTCTTGCCTATGGCTCTGAATGTCCCTGAAACTGATGAGGTAAAGAGAGACCCTTACACAAAATTAGGAAAAATTGTCAATCCAGACCCCCCCCCCCCCCTCCCGCAAAAAAAGCTCATCTTAAGGAAGGAAGGACAGCCGAAGAAATGAAAAAAATTGTGTCGGGTCCGAAGTAGTGCAATAACCCTTAAAAATTGGCTCACAATTTGTCAGGCAGTCATAACCCTCCTTGGAATCAGTGACTGAAAGCTTAGATCGTAATAATGTAGTTGTTGTTGTTGCTGTTGCTGTTTTTTTTTTTTTTTTTTTTTTTTTTTTTGTTATTGTAGTACTGACTCATGGGTTATATTTACCTGTATTGTATCTAACTATTCCTACAAAGGTTACCACACCACACACACAACGAGTCCCAAGGCAGATGTCTCTTTTGGTCCTGATGGATGGATATTGAGAAGTATGTGCCCAAGACGAATGAATACCCATGAAGGCAGCTCCTGTCAGACAGTTTTGGTGGAGATTTTCGTCGCATTTCTGAATCCAGTATACCTTCATTTTAGAGTATACTGCACTCAATACAAGAATCAGCCTCCTATACTTGCTAGAAGATGTGGCATGCTAATGGGTAGATTATGACCGTAGTCTTTGTAATTCCATCTGGTCAAGTGCAAAAAAAAAAAAAAAAAAAAAAAAAAAAATTATGACACAATTTTAATTATTTGCCTACGTAACTGAATGATAGAATTTTACTCCTGATGACACCTGATGCTTTTAACTGTTGTTTATCGTAGTGTAAAAGTTTCATCATAATAATAATGTTTGAAATGGTGGATGTTGTTGTGTTTCTGTGTCGGTAAATATTTCTGAACGATATTGAATGTTAAGGAGGAAGTACTGTACCGTGTTGGCAAATCTGGAGCAACTGATTCCTCAAAGCTATTCCAAGCAACAGGCCAGCCACCATTATTTCTGTTAACCTGGATTTCTGTTGACCTGGTCTTGTTTTCTGGCCAACTATGGAGGAATCTAGGCACTCCAATGCACCAAAAGGTAGAGTATTGACCCCATAAGAGGAGATTCTCTTGTTGGTGAATTGTAAGGTCTGTGATTCCTCCAAAGTATGCCAGGAAACAGACGACCCTAATGTTACTGTAATGGGAGATCTGTTTTGTGGCACAGTTTAGAGCAGTGGTTCCCAACCCGGGGGAAATTTCCCCCAGGGGGGAAATTTGGATGTTTCAGGGGGGAAATTCTAGTCTGGAATTAAAATTCTGGAAATTATCAGTAGTTATGTAACGCCCGGGAGATGGTATAGTTAACCTTGGAGATATTTTTTTTCCCACGCTCAAATGAAGCGGTTACTGATTCGTGATTAAAGATATAATTTGCTCTTGTATTGCTCACATGTAGTTTACAGTGGAATTTTTCACCTAATTTGGTTGGGGACATTCTTGGCTCTTAATTGTAGTTAAACCACGGGCTGGGGAAATCTGGATGGTTGAATTAGGTGCAGGGGGAAATTACAGAAAAAAGGTTGGGAACCACTGGTTTAGAGGAATCAGTAGCATATGAATTCACTCTCAAAAGAATACTAGTTTTAAGAAGATCCACACAAGACAATGCACTCCACCTCAAATTCCCAGAGGTCTTTCAGTCAGTCAGTCCGTCCACAAACTGTATACAGCGTAAACTTTCCCTCGCCACCGCACAAGGACTCTAAACCAACTCTGAGTGACAACAATCTGATGGGCAAACTTTTCCACTCAAGCCAAGAGAGAGAAAAGGCAAGACGGTTTTCAAGCGTTTTCTCACGGTAGGACATAAAATGATAACTATATAAAATGTTGTGATGGTTATGTGTTTGTGGTTAATTAAAATGCCGATAACGTTTACTGTAATATTAATTCCCTTAGCATAAATATCCCATCTCTCTCTCTCTCTCTCTCTCTCTCTCTCTCTCTCTATAATATATATATATATATATATATATATATATATGTGAAGTATTGTGTTGTGAAGTGTTGTGTTGTGAAGTATTGTGTTGTGAAGTGTTGTGTTGTGAAGTGCTGTGTGTGTGAAGTATTTTGTTTTGAAGTGATGTGTGTTAATTGTTGTTGCGAAATGTGAAATGTTGTGTTGTAAAGTGCTCTAAAGTGTTGTGTTGTGAAGTGTTGTGTTGTAAACTGTTGTGTTGTGAAGTGTTGTGTTGTAAAGTGCTCTAAAGTGTTGTGTTGTGAAGTGTTGTGTTGTAAACTGTTGTGTTGTGAAGTGTTGTGTTGTAAAGTGCTCTAAAGTGTTGTGTTGTGAAGTGTTGTGTTGTAAAGTGTTGTGTTGTAAAGTGCTCTAAAGTGTTGTGTTGTGAAGTGGCCTTGTAAGTTGTGGCACATCTTGGTAGGCGGTTTGCAGCTTCTTACCTGGGGTTAAAGGTGAACGCTCCCCCCTCCTCCCCCTCCTTCATTGTCTTCCTGCTCTCCTTATTCACACACCTCCCTCTGTTCTGTTTTCCTGCCTTCCCACCACTGCACCTCCTCGTTCTACCCTCCCTTCCCCACCTCCAGCCCCTTCACGTACAGTACAGTAACCATTTCCAAGATCTTCCCTCTTGCCTGTCCAGTTCCTTGCACCATTCATCTCCCTTTCTCTCATCTTCTCCTGTCTCGTCCCTGGTCACTTTGTTCCAAGTACTGCCTCTCACTTTCTTACTGCCTCATCCTTTCGTTTCTCCTCTCTGTCCTTCCCTGTCCTCTCTTCTCCCTCGATTCTCATTTGTCTCACGCTCCTTTATCCTCAACAGTTTGGAGTTATTGCATGTGGTGATGTGGGCATACTTTAAGGGTTCAAGCGCCCCATCGGACCCGAGCCTCTCCTTTTCAATTCTTCAGTTGTCACTCCTTTCCTTCCGTTACCTTCGTGCTTGTTGTTTATCTCTTGTCTCTACTGTATAACCCTCTCCCTCGTCCTACACGGTGTTCTTTTTTCCTCTTTAATTCATTCCTATTATTTTTTCTCCACTACACAATTCGTCCAGTATTATAGTGTGCGTTAATGTTGTAGCGTCCTTGTATACATCTTTGTGACTTCAAAAGACAAAATGCGTTACCGGAGCGAGTAATGGTTAAGGAAAGATTCTCTTGTTGGTGAATTGGAAGGTCTTTAACTCCTCCAAACTCTGCCAGGAAACAGGTTTCATTAATGGTATTAATAGGGGAACTGGGTCCTGGCATACATAGTTTGGAGGAATCACAGACCTTCCAATTCACCAACAAGAGAATCTCCCCTTAAGAATAGACTATAAAGCATAATGTCCAGTAGTATGACTCGGCTTGATAAACAACAGACAAACACAAATGAGCCTCACGTCCCGGTCACTTATTAAGTAACCAAGCGGCAATTTCATATACTGTGTCCCAACTCCAGCTGTCCCGTCTGTCTCACGGATATTAGATTATTTTATCAGACTCTACAAAAACAAAGATTAAATCGTATAAATCTTTCAGAAACAACTACTGTAGTTGGAAGGTTTACGAATTATGTTTTTTTTTTTTTAGATACATACGCTTCTTTCATATATATATATATAATTGATTTCTCTTCTTTAGATATTTAAAAATATTCTACCTCATCGGTGGATTGGACCCTTATCAACTCCAGGTTCCTCATCTGTGATAGAACCTTTAGAAACCCACCATCCTCTGTGTCACATGCCTTCCTCGTTAGTGCTCAGGACCTCAGAACCATCAGAGATATAAATTACCATACGAGTTGTAACTGTATTCGGAGACTGTACAGTAAAAATGGAAGCATTGAGTCGCTGAATCTTTCTTTTTCAATTTAAAAACCTTACTGTCCCCGCATGGTGTAGGCCTCGTTTGTACTGTATAGGAAAAAGGTCATTTTTCTCTATACTGGACGATATCACGAACTGACCCACTTCTTTGTATGTGTGACGTAAGTATACTTGATGAAAGGGAAAGGTCACCCCATCGTCCACCACTCTGACAAGGTACAATCACCCACGTATTTCCTATATTACAGAAGGAGAGGGCGGGGCTGGGGACCGATGTTTCTTCTTTCTCCCTCCTGTCAAGGGTCCAGCAGTATCAGACAGACACGTAAATATTTTAAAGGGAGGGAATTATGAACACAGCAGGAGAAAAATGGGGAATGTATTCAAAAAAGGAAAGTATGATGTGCTTAGAATATGTAGAATATGTAGGTGTTATAGAGTAAAATCTGAGTGAGTAAGATGTGTATATCCTGACTGTACCATCCCCTTAAAACATCACCGTCATTATTCAGATAATCACAAGTGCATGGGATGAATCAAGTAGACTCAGATATGAATTATTACCAGACTACAGTAGTGGCCACAAAGAAGGAGAGAGAAGAGCGTAAACAAGGTTGGAGGTGAGATGAAAGATGCAATAGTAACAGGAATGTGAAGAGTGTCAATGAAATAAAATAAATATACTATGAAGGTAGGTAGGAGGGAGAAAAAAGGGGTAGGAGGAAAAAGAAGGGAAAAGGAGCAAGAAGAAAGTAAGAAAGACGAAACAAATAATTCAAAAGAGGATAAAGGAGAGTACAGGAGAGAGGAGATGAAGGTCAGGGGGAAGAGAAGGAGGGAGGGAGGGAAAGATGGAGGGGGGGGGGGGGGGTATTGAATCACTACCTCACTATTCACAACAAAAAATATCCGTTTTCTATCAGCCTTCCTCGATACGCCTGGCATGGGGGAACTATTAGGGCTACATTTTTCATCCACCGAATCAGAAAATAAATAAAAACTCACCACTGTACAGATGGAAACATTTATACTTCTTCCAGTATTTGATATTTTTTTTAAACCATGGATATTTCTGTTTGAGCAGTAATACGATGGATTTATTATACTTATATAACATTGTACACAGACACACACATATTGCATATATAAATATATATGTATATTATGAGGTTATTTCTTTATGACAGTAATTGATAAACTAAATGGCTGGGCACAGACACACCTGCGTTTTAGATGCACCAGACGTAAGGAATTAATTTACACAGAGTCTCTTTGCCCTGCACTCGTATTACGATTAAGGCCTTTTCAACCCAGCACACGATACACACAGCACACAACATACACACAATGCAGAAAAAAAAGCTATCGAGCAGGATGAGTCTTACAGTTTTGTGAATGATGGACCCAGCTCATGATGTCCAGGTAATAGACAAAATACTGTATAGTTTTATCAGTATTCTTCGTTTGAGGTGTCAGAATGTATTACACGAGACTTGCAAGTATAGGTTATTGTTATGATGTGCACATACGTATACGTACTACATGCATATACATATAAATATACATAAAAGCATACATACACACATACATATACATTTAAAAGTACATAGACATACATACAAACATAAAATACATACATACACACAGACAAATACATATAAACATACACACACACACATACATATACATACTGTACATACATACATTCATAAAAATAATAAAAACAAAATGTAGAAATAAGAGAAGTGCAACAAACGACGCAATATGATGGAGTTGTCATGATGGGATACTTTATACAATTATATGTTGTAGATGAGCGAAGGACACCAGCGAACGGGTTAAGGACCCTGTGTTCGCGTAGGAAAATTGGAGGCTTCTGATTCCTCTTGACTATGCCATGAAACAAGCTCCTTCCATATAATTGGTGATTCGTGGCAATATTTGAAGGACTCACTAACCTCCAATTTTCTGACTACATCACAGGGTCCTTAATTAAGGGGGAAGTTTTGTGTTGGTAAATCTAGAGCAACTGAATCCTCCAAACTATTCCAAGAAACAGAACATTATTATTTTTGCTCTTCTGGTCCTGTTTCCTAGGATACTTTGGAGGAATCATGTCACTCCAATGTACCCAAAAATGTACCTTAAGGGGATACTAGCATTTTGGTAAATTTGGAGCAACTGATTCCTCCAAACTAATCCAAGCAACATGCCACTATTATTATTATCATTATTTTTATTTTTTGGTCCTGTTTCCTGGCATACAGTGGAGGAATCAAGGCCCTCCAATGTACCAAAAGTGTATTCCCCCTCACGGACACGACACTGTATATAATATCTCAGCTGTCTCACACCCTCTACCCTCACTTGTTTTCATTCTGGATTGTCATGGTGCATTTCTCCAACCCACACACACACACACACATACACACACACACACACACACACACACACACACACACACACACACACACACACACACACACACACACACACACACACACGAAGACATTCTTATTCCAAATACCCAAAATATTTTCTATGTCATTATTTTCTACTTTCCTGAGGCTACAATACTTTCACCATCGCTGTGCTCTCTCTCTCTCTCTCTCTCTCTCTCTCTCTCTCTCTCTCTCTCTCTCTCTCTCTCTCTCTCTCTCTTCTTCGTATAAGTAATATTTTCATAAGTCCTATTCTCGTACTTTTCCCTTTATATTCCTCTTATCACTCCCTTTTCACTATGTTATGTACATTTCTCTCTTTCCTATTTTCTCTCTACCGTTCTATGTATATATTCCTTCTTTCTTTTTCCAGCTTCATTTCCTGTTATCGTTCACTTAAATAAGGGGAGAATCTCGAGTTGGTAAATTGGATGGCTACTGACTCCTCTTTACTCTACCAAGAAAACAAACGCCCCCTCAACGGTACTGATAATAGGGGATCTGTTTTATGGCATGATATATACTTTGGGGGAATCAAATACCTTCCAATTCACCAACAAAAGAATCTCCCCTTAAATTTCTCCGTGGTACTGTACAGTGTTGCTGTTGGTCTTGGTTAAATATTCATCTCAACGGTACGCCTAACTTTCTCCTTCTAACATCCCGTCCTTGATATGATGACACCCTTCCCTGAAACACTACTCACACCTAGACACAAACATACTGTAAATTGACCCCTTCCATTGCTATAGTACAGTACTTCCAGACGTCCTCTCTACAACTTAACTCACTTCCTCTCTACACATTCCGCTCTCTCTCTCTCTCTCTCTCTCTCTCTCCCTCTCTCTCCATAAATTCTGCATCACACACCTCGTTATTTATATAGGGGATCTGTTATGCATATTTGGGAGGAACTCATTAGCTTTTCAGTTTCGTCATGTTTGTACTCGAATATTATGCTGATGATTTTAATTGTCACACAAAACTACACATTGTCAAACACTCTCCAACACAAACACTCCCTAACAATCACAGCCACAACAGCCTACATAACATGTGCAAATCTAATCTAAACAAGAAAACCAATAAGACTCCTATATCACCACCCGAAGCCACAACAACAACCCTACAATCAATTCTCCCTGTCCAATAAGCAATTAACCCCTGATGATTGACTCCCACAACTGGTACAGCCCAAGTCATAAGTCGAGTCTCTCCTTTGGTGTTCCGTAATGATTAATTGGAGGCTTCTGATTCCTCCTGACCACGGCACGAAACAAGCTCCTTCCATATAGGTGGTGTATCGTGGTAATATTGGAAGGACTCATTTATCTCCAATTTTCTGACTACATCACAGGGTCCCATAAGGGGGATATATTGTATACAACTGGTACTGTACATTCGAGTGACTTGATTCCTCCAAAGTATTGCATGCCAGGAAACAGGACCAGGTTAACAAAACTATTGGAGGCCTGTTGCTTGAGAATTGTCTTGGCGAAGCATTTGCTCCAGATTTACCAACACTCACTCTACTCTCTTTTTGGTGAAATAGAGGGCTGCTGTGTCCTCCAAATCATGTCACGAAACACCAGATCCCCTAAGAGAGAGAGAGAGAGAGAGAGAGAGAGAGAGAGAGAGAGAGAGAGAGAGAGGAACTTTTGTGTATGACCATACCCCTTCATTAACTTCCACACTCACATCAGTGGCGACTCCTAAGTGAATATACTGTAATGTGAGATACTGATAAGGGGTGATTTTCATTATTCCACCTAACTATACGAGACAACAGACTCCCTTAATGGTACTAATAGAGGATCTGTTGCATGGCAATGTTTGGGGGAATCAGAGACCTTCCATTTCACCAACAAAAAATCTCCCCTTTAAGTAGTGTAAGAAGGGGATTATCCGTCATGGTAATTTGTTCGTATTCAACACTGCTGTACAGAATAGTATATCCCCCCAACACAATTTGCCACAGAAAGTAGAAAATTAGAATTGAGTTTGTTCAAGTGTGAAGAGACTGAGGTAGTGTTTCCCCTTCATCTACTTGGAATTGTGTAGTACTGTACAGACACGAGCTTTAATAAGTATCCAGGTGTGCTTCGAATGCCTACAGATAATAAACGAATACACAACAAGATTGCCACGGAAATGAGTTCGTTGGTGAATTGGACTGTTCAAAGCTTCAACTAAAGCGGTATACTTATTAGTGCTCGTGACTGTACATACACACGCACGCTAGCAAGAAAGCATGTATATAAACAATAGGTTCACACGCACATACCAGCGAACATGTATAGTTTACGCACCACGCACAACATACAAACTGTTTTTACCTAACCTATTTTTGTTCTTACATATTTGGATCTTTACAGGATTGAGTCAAGCTCGTAATGTCCCGTTTTTTAAATTTAATTATCATATTTTTCTTTAACTCCTTCCAAATTTAATAGCATAGCACTTATCTGCATTAAACTCCATCTGCCATTTGTTACGGCAAAGCCGGCAATCATACAGGAAATTATGTATGATCATTTACTACCGTATCACTGCTTAAACTATCGTGCTAAATGAAATCTATAACTTTGGTAATTTGCTCCATAATTAATAAAATTAATGTGAGGTTGTTGAGTGACTCACGTAATACTGCATCAACACTTGTTTGTACAGTACATCTGTGATCGCAGCGGGTTGGACAATGACCCTTCATTAATATTGATTTTGTTGAAAGTTTATTGAAAATTGAAGAAGTTGCAATATGATTTAAAACATTCACTTAAGCTGTAATATTAACATTTACTTACATTGATTGTATGGCTGTTGCCATTTTTTCAAGTTATTATTTACCTTCACTACAAGCCCCAACACAAAGGGAAACGTTGTCGCTAAAAGCCATGAAGTTAGGTTACATTAGTGGATAATTATTTGGTAAACACATGTATTATAATGGTTTAATTCAGGTTAAAAATGAACACTGCAAGCTCCTGCAAGCTCACATTGTTAAGGGCTAAGAAACTTTGGAAATTGATCGAAAATAGTTTATAGGATATCTGTTTGATTATTAAAATAATCACGATAAAGTAGGGCAGGGTGTCTGAAGAAGTCTGTGAGGCCCTGATAATAAGACCAGAAATGTTCTCCTCAGCAATGAGGTGGACAAGAGCAAAATTAATGGCTGTGACTTCACATATATTACTATTATTGCAGTCAGGGAGGAGAGGAAACGGACACAAAGGCACAAATTATAAAACATATTTCGTTTAATTATCTCTATTGGGTATAGCATTATAGTAGATTTTCTTTCGTTTGCATCTCCCTGACATCCATTCTCTGATATGTAAATGAAAAAAAAAAAAAAGTAATATCAGGTATCCAGAAACATACATGTTCGTACGGCATCATACCGGCTATTGGTGGCTAACTCTTAAATCGTCTTCCCGGGCGACTTCTGGCAACTAAACATCACAGAAAACGTGTTGTTTATGATTTCTTCTCAGATACCACTAGTGAGTCTGTCTAGCCACTACTACCAGTCTAGTTTTTTAGGAGTGGTTTGGTGGGTTCTAGTCTGGCGTTGTTGTGACTCGTTGTAGTGTTACTAGTGAATGGTTTGGGGTATGGTGCTGCTCCTCACCACTTCGCATCACACGTGATTTCGGCCTTTATTCCGTTGTGTTGACTGTGTTTATTATTACCGTAAGTGTTGAGGATCGGGAAGTGGTTGAGGATTTGATTTGAGAGTGAAAGATGACCGCCCTAAGGCTGGAAGACCGTAGTGAACGAGGGATATGGTGATAAAGAGGCGAGACAGCAAGCACGAAGGAAACACTACAGAAGGAAAATAAGTACTGTTGAAAAATTAATAGGGAGTAATTTGTGGTTGAGGAAGGGGAGAGGAGTGTAGCCCAGCATCTGATAGCAAGGGTAACTTGGACCTTGCTCCTGCTTCTCTTATTTCTGGGAAGTAAACAACTCTTGAAATGCACACCATCATGTGTTCATAATAACAGCTTGTCATGTTATGTTGACAGTGACGTGATGTTTAACTTTATGATTAATAATAACAACTTGTCATGTTATGTTGACAGTGACGTGATGTTTAACTTTATGATTAATAATAACAACTTGTCATGTTATGTTGACAGTGACGTGATGTTTAACTTTATGATTAATAATAACAACTTGTCATGTTATGTTGACAGTGACGTGATGTTTAACTTTATGATTAATATGCTTATGCTTACGAACCTTGACAGTAAATGTAGGAGAGTATAAATAATAATGAACAGTGTACGTGACTGACTGACTAGACCTTTTATTGTGTTTTATAGGCTACGATATATGACATGGCAGCAAAAACTAACGACATACCCGGTAGCAACAACATCCTTAGAAGTATCGCCTTGGATACAGCCATCCTTCTCGATCAAAGTCGACTCACTCTTGCTTTCTGTTATTGTTCATGATAAATAAACCTATAATTATGCATTTTGGTGGTGTAATTATGTTTTTTCTCTCTTTACGTCCATTATGGGAGTATTGCCTCTAGTAATGTGGAAAGTATTTTTAATAAGGGTTTGGGCATCCTTTCGCACCTAAGCCACTCCCTTTAAGAACGTGGGCTGCTAAAATTTCGATAAAACAAACCCTTTACAAAACATTATTCCAAGCTGGGACAATAATTATTGTGACGCCACTATTGCACTTTGATTATCTCTTGGGGTTCTTTTTCTTTTCATCATTATATGTTTTTTTCTTGGCTGTGTTGCAAGAAGGAAGGGAAGATGAGCGGACCATGTGCCCGACCGGTCTGAATGAAAGCCTGATTAAAGAGGAAGGAAGAACACTGGTGCCACGAGTTGTTTGGCGGGAAAAATTTGGCGCAACACATTGACATTCACGAAGAAATTATGGCGCGATGTGTTGGGAGTGGAGAATATTTTGGGCGGGAACCGATTCAATATTATAAAAAATGTAGATCGTTGAAAATATTTTGCAGTTATGTTATTGAAGTGGGGATTTTTTTCAGGAACTTCGAGATTTGATGATAGTTTGAAAGATAATAGGAGATGGTGACCAACTGTGCAAAGCATTAACATTTTCAGGAAGTATGTGATACTAATCTGAAGAAAATAATTAATTTGATTACAGTGTTGTTACATATTTGTTTCGTGCAACTAACAACCTATTATTATGACCACAGAAAGAATAATACAAGTATCCTATTGAGAAATGGTATGTTGCTTTTGTAGTTTCTGTCGTTGTAGGTTCCTTGTATTTCACCATTGACATTCCCATTACAGATGCCTATTGATAAGTGGTATATTGCTTTTATATCATCTGTCGTTGTATGTTGCTTGTATTACACCATTCCCATTACAGATGTCAATTGTAGAGTTGGTGAGTGACGCAGCTGAGGACGTCCTAACCACACCAACAACACCAACAACAACAACAACACACACCATGACGACGGAAGCAGACCTAAACACAGAGGGGTCCTTCCTCACTAATGGCTTCCCCGACGTCACCTTTTCCATCGTCGACTACTGTGTATTCATACTGATGGTAGCGATATCGTTTATCATCGGAGTGTACACGGGGTGGAAGTCGCAGCCTGAGAACTCTGGAGGAGGAGCGGGGACTTACTTGTTAGGGGGCCGATCTATGAATCCCGCTGCAGTGTCGCTTTCTCTCCTCGGGGGTTCTGTGTCTGCCATTGCTATTCTAGGTAAGTCTTCTGTAGTACGACGCAGGGTGTTCCAAAAGATAATGATCTGGTCATAATATTTGTAGGTTATTCTCACTTTCTTCTTTCATCTATCTTTGGTATGTATATGAAGATACAAGAGGTAAAACAAAATAATATTTAGCTTCTGTCAGTTGTATAGGGAAGTGAATCTCAGTGAAGTAATGGTGGTGAGGCTAGAGAAACATTTATAGGTGGTGACTACAGAGAGGAAGTTAGAGAAAAAGCCAAGGAAGCTGCTGCTGAAATAGAAAATAAAAAGGTAAGGTAGGCTCCTGGGACAACTCATAGGTTAGTGAACTTTACCTCAACGTGTAGCTTAACCTTCCCATTGTGGGGTCAGTGACATTTGGGTTTACGTCTCATCCTATCCTGTGCTCAATGAGGGGCCTCGTTTCAGGTGTGTCTGTTTCATGTGTGTTGAACATTTTCTTTTCTTTTATTGTGTAGCTTCATTCTTTTAAGATCACGAAATATGCATAGGCTAACAATTCTTTTTCGTTATAAATATGTTTTTGTTTTTCTGGACAAGGCAACAACACAGCTAACGTTGCCTGTTTTCGAAGCTATACCTCCAAATACGCTTTTGTATTGTTAAGAATAAAAGTATATACAAATAGAATTCTGGTGACGCTCTCCGTTGACATTCATATACTTGCTTATGAAGGTGAAATATTAGTGGGTTCCCCGTAGACTTACTAATATATCATAACCTCTTAGTGGTTAGTGGTTAGTGGTCAGTCTTGGCGGAGGTTTGTGGTCTCTGAAAGCTTTTTATTTCTATGCATCATAGCAACCTTTGTATATTCACATACATGATTATGATATATTTTTGTAAGTATTACACAAGTGTAGTCTGATACAGTAACCAGCTCTATACCCAGACCATGTAATTTGTACACTGTTGCTGTATCACCAACAGGCAATGCATCGGAGGTCTACATCTTCGGTACACAGATTTGTATGAATGTTGTGGGCATGATGTTTGGAGGTCTACTGATATACCACGTCATACTACCTGTACTCTGCAAGATGAATATCGTATCGCTCAGTGAGGTCAGTAAAGTTCCATCAATATAGCATTACAACTATTATTATGTTATACATAAACAATATTGTGAAACATTCTTGTGGAAATCTGTGGTTTACTAGAAGTAAATGACTTCCTCCTGACATTATAAGTTGGTGTGAAAAAGAACTCTGCTGCTCCTTGTTGAAATAGAAAAATGTAGGGAAAAAAACGTACGTAAGAGAAGATGCATGGTCAGTAATCGTATGCAGTGGCCGTGATGAACGATCAATATATGCAGGTAGTCAATGCAAAGGACATACTTATCCCTCCTTTTCACATCATGCTGAACCTCGTGAAGAAGTTTGCCAGGGCTTTAAACAAAGAAAATTTGGGATTTTCCTTTCTGCGAGAGAAGTTACCCAAAGTTGTGGTGCCAAAATAGAGAGGCTTCATCTTCGTCGATCCTCAGCTTGGAAAATTAGGAAATGATTTGAAGATAGATAAAGGGCGTTAGTATCCTTGAATAGCGAGTGAATTCGTAACTGCAAAATAATCGATGGACGACCAACTAACAGATGCCGATTAGCTAAAGTTTCCTCATTACCCACCCTGATATATATTAACAGTCCTCATAGAAGTTAGTTGGTGATCATGGAGAACGAATATATACACCGGTTAAATGCCTTCACACAAATATTGTACGAGAGTTGAACATCAATAATTCTTCTTCTCTTGATCTTCTTCTTGTTTTTCTTATTATTATTCCCCACTGTTGTTGATATTATTTTTCATGGTGTGCTTGTGTGTGTATGCGTGTGTGTAAGCCAATACCTGTGCCTGGGGTCATTGACGACTGTGATATCAAGTCAAGGTCGTTCATTAACCTCTACCTACGCCTACTCTCCTTTTTTTTTTTACATTCTCTCACCCCTATCCCCACTCGTCTTTCTTCTCTACTCTTCTCTACCTCTACTTTATATTTTTTTTTCACTCGCCTTTTCTTTATCCCTTTCTGCCAATTCCCCACTTCTCCTTTTTCTTTCTCTGTTTTCCTTCTTTTCATTCATCTCTTTCTACAATCGTCTTTCTTCTCTCCCATTTTCTCTACTCCCCACTTCTGCTCTCTCTCTACTCTCCTTCTTTTCACTCTCTTTTTTTTCATTCGTCTTTCCTTTCTCCCACTTTTCCTTTCCCTTCCTATAATCAGTTTCTTAACACTCACCTTTTTCCCCACTCGTCTTTCCTCTCCCCTTTCCCTCCCCCTCCTCCTTAATCTCTCTTTCACCTAAGCATGCCTCTTCTCTTTTCGTTTCTGTCTCCCTCCCTTCTGCTTAACTCTATACTGTATATACCTCTCCATCTTCATCTCCAACTTCTCCCTCTCTCCGTCTCTCTAGTCCTCTTTTATACCTCTCCCCACTCCTCTTCACTCTCAACAACACTTCACTACATCACTTTTAACCCCTTCACTCCCGTCTTTTCACTCTCCCTCTTCCTTCCCTACACAGAATATTTCTCTTCCTTTCCTCTAGCTTCTTCTCTTCTTCAGGATTTTTTTCTTTTCTCCCCCTCTCTCTTTCCCGTCACTCTTCTCCCCCTTCCTTACCAGTATGTTGAGGGATGTGTGTAGCTGCTGAACAAACATTTCTGCCACTGGAAGGACAACAAACAGTTAAGGGAAAATTCTCTTGTAGGTGAATGAATTGAAAAGTCTCTGATTCTTCCAAACTATGCCAGGAAACAGACGCCCTCAGTGATACTAATAGGGGATCTGTTTCGTGGCATTGTTTGAAGGAATCTGAGACTTTCCAGAATCTCCCCTCAAGATATATATATATATATATATATATATATATATATATATATATATATATATATATATATATATATATATATATACATATAATTAGTTCCTTTCTTTATTTGGATTTCATGGAGATGTTTTTTCCGTGGTTCTAACAGTACCTGGAGGTGCGGTTCAGGTCAGTGATGCTGAGACGCTTGGGCAGTTTGTGTTTGATTCTGAGTATAATGCTTGTAATGGCTGTAGTCCTTTACGCTCCCTCCCTTGCCCTGGCTACAGTCACTGGACTCTCATCATGGGCCTCCGTCATCATTATGGGTGGAGTGTGTACGATATATACAGCTGTGGTAAGTCTACTTAATTCGTCTGCACCATATGAATAACTTTTATAGATTGATACATCATGTCTATATGTTACACAGGTAGTGCCGTCAGCATGAGTTCGATGATGTAGGGTATATCCCTATCCAGTCATAGGCAGATGATTCCACTTTGCACTATTTCATCCAGTTTGACAACCCAAACTTCTTGGATCTAAATTAGCTGGATGGTATAGTATAATTGGCTTCAACTGTACATACCTCACAATGTGCCTGCAGGGTGGCGTTCGTGGTGTGATATATACAGACGTACTACAAACCACCACTATGTATGTGGGTGTGGTGGTGGTACTCGTCTACGGCTGTTTGGACGTCGGTGGTTTATCCAATATATGGGAAATTGCTTCTAATGGTTCCAGGATACAATTCTTCGAGTGAGTATCCGCTGAAGAGGTCTATATCACAGACAATATTAGTAAAAGTTGATGCCAACTTATATCTGATAATTTTGATTAAATAGAATTTGTGAACAAGTAATAATAATATAATAATAATAATAATAATAATAATAATAATAATAATAATAATAATAATAATAATAATAATAATAATAATAATAATAATAATAATAATAATAATAATAATAATAATAATAGGACTAACAAAATGATGATAATAATACAAACTAACAAAGTAATGATAATGATAATAATTTATTAATAATAACAATAACAATAACTACAACAACAACAATAATATTTATATTGTTATTTTTATCATGAAAATAATTTATCATTAGTATTATATAGTATGATTTTTAAGTGTTTTCTTATGTACTTGTTTTTCCTTTTGAGACTGGACCCGAGTCCATTCCTGCGCCACAGTATGTATTCAACAATAATACATGGGTTTTATCTCATTATCTTCTTTTACGGCATCAACCAGGCAGCTTACCAGAGATATTGTGCTGTTGGTTCACTCAAAATTGCCAAGAGGTGAGCTGGAGGGTACCTTGCTTTGTCATTACTTATAAATCTCTTTTATTTACCATTTATACATTAGTTTTTTTTATAAAGAGGTATTGTCAGTTTGTCACACACGCGCGCGCGGTCGGGTGGAGACAATTTGGGATTGTTCCCTTAACTCGGTGTGTGGAAAAGGTTCCAGCTTTACCCAAAGATCGGTCACTACGAGCTCTAAGCTCATTCCGGGAGGGTAACAGGTGGTGAACATGTGTCCTGAACGTGATCAAGACCAGGTGACACACACACACACACACACACACACACACACACACACACACACACACACACACTAAAGACAAAACACTAAAACTAAAGAGATTGGAAAATGTGGAGGACGCGGGAGAGTTCACTTTGTAGCGTAGACTTCCATACATAGAGGATTAGGTTGGTGATGTAGTAAACTCATACCCGAAAGAAAACATCCCTAATCCTTATACCTAATGTATTTAGATTATTGTTTTTCCTATTCATTCCTTGCAGATTAATAGCCTAATCTATCATTATATTATGTTCATGTTTGTATGTGAAATGTGGTAATAACAGAGTAGGTTTTTAAGTGGTTTGATTAAAGATTACATAGTATTGAAAATCTTAACACAAGAATGAAACAGTAGGTTCAGTTTAAGGAGGTAATTCACGTCTGGTGTATTTATTAGAGCAACTTAATTCCTCCAAATTATGCCAGGGAACAGGAACATAATTACCAAAAATAATGGTGACCTGTTGTCTGGAAGATTGTAAAGGAATCAGTTGCTACATATTTATCAACACTGTACTGTACCATCTGATTAATTAAAGAAATTAAAAGAATGTACAGTACTTGGGTCACAAACGAATGGGTAATATACGATGAAATAAAATTGTATGATGGAATTTGGTAAGGAGCATACATTTTGTAAGTAGGGTGTTGTGTGTACATTTTGTAAGTAGGGTGTTGTGTGTACATTTTGTAAGTAGGGTGTTGTGTGTACATTTTGTAAGTAGGGTGATGTTATATGGTTGTATTTAATTTGATGCAGTTACGTTTTATTTTTAAATAATTAACAAACTGAAGAAAATAAAGGAACTATTTAAACCCTCATTATAAAATATTTAAATGGAGGAACTAAGAAACTCTCCATATCATTATTTTACAGTAAGTAACTAACTGCAGGACCTAAGAAACTATCCATATCCTCTTTCTACAGTAATTAACTGCAGGAAATAAGTAACTCTCCATATCCTTATTTTATAGTAATTAACTAATTGCAGGAATTAAAGAACTCTCCATACCCTTCCTCCCAAGACTATGCATCATAGCGTGTGTTGGATGTATGTTGCTGTTCAGTCTGAATTTCCTGGCGGGATTGACTGCGTTTGCTGTGTACTCTGGCTGTGACCCCTTGGCCTCCGGTAAAATCAAGAAGCTGGACCAAATATTGCCTTACTTTGTGGCTCACAAACTGGGGCATCTTGTAGGTGTACCTGGGCTCTTCGTGGCTGCTGTCTACGGTGGTGTTCTCAGGTATTGTTATGTTGTGTTATGTGATGTATTATTCTTCAGTCTCTCTCTCTTTCTACTTCTACTCTGCTATCCGTATCTACGACTATCATTGGGGAGTAATTCCTTCTCTACCAGTAACCTTTAAATCAGGTCACTTTGTGTGGACAGTAAGGTCTGTTTTGGTCTGTGTTTCTATGTAATTATCTCTCTCAGTCTTTATCTCTCTCTCTCTCTCTATCTATCTATCTCTGTTTCTAACACTAGTTTGTTAGGATAATACAACTCCTCCCTGTCCTTCTATTCCTTCAGTATAACCTTCACAATAAGTGATTTCGCCTTTACAACAACAATTTTAACTTCACCAACTTTCTGTCCGTACCAAAGTGTAAGTTGTATACCTTTATCAGTTTTATAGCTCTATCATTTGTATTCTTCACCAGCTCCGTGTCCAGCTCTAGCAACGCCATGGCTTGTATGATCTGGGACGACCTCCTCAGCCATGTCAACTACTTTAAGTCTTACACTGACAAAAGCGTCATCACCGTACTGAAGGTTATATGTAAGTTGTACCTTTACATAGACACCTAAAATCACATTTAAACATTTCCGTAGAATATATTATTCTATTATAACCTAAACAAAGTATGTTTGATGTTTGTCTATGTCGTCTGTCCGCACGATTTCTTGGAGACTATCCTGGGGATTTCGTTGAAATTTTGTGTATCCACAGAATGGACCTTTATGGGAAGTATCAAGTTTATGTTTCATAATTTTCCCTTCAGTTACAGTGCATGAGCAGAATGAATACTGGCCAATTACATACTGAGTATAGGGAAGCCCAGCTTGTAGGGAAGCAATACTATAGTCAATCATTTGGTGGGACGCCTCATCCCTTTTCTTCCTATGACATCACACGTCGTTTGAATGTCCTGTGCCTGTACTAATTTTCATTCACTAAGTGTAATATTATTGAAGTAGCTGACTGGCCTACGTAGCTGGTGAGGTTAAATAGATGATTATAAGTATCTCGGAATGATCAAAAAATATGTATCAGAAAATCCCGTTGTAGAGATGTTCTCTGGTTTGTGAAAAGGCATAAAACTCTCCAAATATCCACATGACAATAATTTGACTAAGCTAAACAAAACCTTTCAATACCCATAAACCACCAGCTCTTTAGACATGTCTAACGTAACTATAGTAGGGCAGAAAAGTACTAACGTGTCAAATATTACCTGGACAGCTTTGGCATCGGGTGTGGTAGGATTGCTGCTGGCTCTACTGGGTGGAAGGTTCAGCAGTATACTACAGCTGGCTAATAGCATCGTGGGCACCATCAACGGACCGCTGATTGGCCTCTATCTCACTGGCATGTGTTCACCGTGGGTAGGGGAAAAGGTGGGTATTTATTCTACAGGCACCACCATATTTACAGTAACCCAAAATATCTGTTTAGCAAGACTCCAGGCAAACATTGTCACTACTCACAGCCTCCAGTCATTTCAGAGTTCACACATACAGCTATTTTCTCGTTCTTCTATGACTATGTGCACGATAATATACATATAATCAGTCATTTAGGTAACCACGTGGTCTGCAGCTTCCTCATAGTTTTATAACCATCTATTCACAACTTAGTCATTAAAATAACTAGGTAGTTAATTTACAAGAATCTTCACACTCCTGATCCCATCGTTGAAATGTTAATGAATTTTCTGTGCACGATTGTGAATTCATTTTACAGTCACCATCTTAGATTTCGGTGTAATCATGGACATATCATAATTATTAGTCTCACTCTTATTCTACCTTTAATTAGTCTCACTCTTATTCTACCTTTAATTAGTCTCACTCTTATTCTACCTTTAATTAGTCTCACTCTTATTCTACCTTTAATTAGTCTCACTCTCATTCTACCTTTAATTAGTTTCACTCTTATTCTACCTTTAATTAGTCTCACTCTTATTCTACCTTTAATTAGTCTCACTCTCATTCTACCTTTAATTAGTCTCACTCTTATTCTACCTTTAATTAACCCACTAGCAAAAGGAAAACTCATCGCTGCATCTCAATACCTCTCTCGTGCATTAAATATATTCTCACTTTGTTCAATCTGTTTTATGCAATGATGGGACTAAAATACTGAAGCATGAAATATGGTATAAATAACATTGAAACAGCCGTAAGCAAAAGAGTGCATCCATAACAACAACGATGCCAGGTCGATGTTTAAACTATCATTTTACCACACTCTCATTACTTTTTACTTTACAACATTAAATTTATCTCAACAACATTTTCTACGTGTACATACATACTATATATTTGAGCTAGTGTGTTGGTGTGTTTCAGGGGGCGTGTGTGGGGTTTTTGACGGCCTTTATTATCAATATTTGGTACTTCGTGGGTAACCTAGTGAGGGGTAAGATCACCCCTACCCACCTTCCCCTTAGTACCGACGATTGCCCTGGTAACCTCACCACTATCATCACTACCACCACCACCACCCAAGCTACCCTCACCTCCACTGTCATGGAAGAGTTCACACATGAGTGAGTATATGTGTTGGATAGCTAAAATAGTGAAAGATTTAGTTTAAATTCCTTAGAAAAGAGTACATTAAACTGGAGAATTAAATCTTTGAATTTTTTTAATAATATGCCATGCATAATTATTTAACATATAAATAATGTTATTAATACGATTGATTCTGAGGTTAAGGATAATATAATAACCTGTCTACACGTGATCCAATTGAACTAATTATTTCTCTTTATATATTCTCATCCTGACAGTATTGTTGCTTCCAAGTCTCTGTACGACATCAGCTATTGTTATATAGGTTTGGGAGGCATCCTTATCACCATTATTACCAGCTCCCTCGCCTCTATGTGTACAGGTTAGTTCACTAGTCTTCATTCATTCACCTCAGGTACATTATGAAACACCAAACCTCAGACCTTAATTAACCTATACATTATGATATGATATGATCCACATTTTGGTAGACAAATTTCTCCAAACTATATAATAAAACAGAACCTCCTGTTACCAACATTGACATGATCTGTTTAATGGCATTGGTTGGAGGAATCAATAGCCTTCTAATTTACCGAAAAGAGGTTTTCCCCTTTAATCAGTGATTGATGACCTTTACATGTTTCTCTGATCATCGCTACAATAGAACCTGATACTTGTTTACATGTTGGAAGAGAAAAAGTTTAACAACCGAAGGTTAAAATTTGTTTAATTATAACCACAAGCAACCCCATATAATATATACAGTATATAATATATATATATATGGTAGTCAGTCTTTGCATGTAGTAGAATTAAGACCATACTACGTGAAGTAGACCTCAAAGTTTGTATTGGCTGTTTCTCTATGTAGTTTCATGTACACCTAGGTAGTTGTATCTCTCTCTCTCTCTCTCTCTCTCTCTCTCTCTCTCTCTCTCTCTCTCTCTCTCTCTCTCTCTCTCTCTCTCTCTCTCTCTCTCTCTCTCTCTCTCTCTCTCTCTCTCTCTCTCTCTCTCTCTCTCTCTCTCTCTCTCTCTCTCTCTCTCTCTCTCTCTCAGGTATGTTGAGCCCTTGGGAGTTGGATGATTCCCTGGTCCATCCTCAGTGTGCACGACTCCACGGGTTTCTGTGGAGGATGTTCAAGGGAAGCAAGTCAGGTGGTCTAGATGTGACGGTGAAGGATAAGGAAAGTGTGGAGGAGAAAGGGCAAGACAATAGTATGTGTCCCTCCAGGAGTTCACCCACATTATCTCCCAACAACATACAGAATAATGCAGAGATCATACTACACACCAACTGCAATGAACCCATGGAGCTGAAACGGGTGAATAAAGAAACAAAACAAGGATCCGATTACCAAGACAATTCAGACTCCAATAATACGAATGGAGTTATCAAAGTGTAGAAGAATTTACAGGTATTTTCAGTGAACACACTTGGAGTTGAATTGGTAAGGCTTAGATAGACTCTTTATATTTAGGGCAAGCTATTCCTACAGCAAGTAAATCATCACACTAACACACCTGTAGTCACCACACTAACACACCTGTAGTCATCACACTAACACACCTATAGTCATCACACTTAACACACCTGTAGTCACCACACTAACACACCTGTAGTCATCACACTAACACACCTGTAGTCACCACACTAACACACCTGTAGTCATCACACTAACACACCTATAGTCATCACACTAACACACCTGTAGTCATCACACCAACAATGGGATGAGAAAGTGATGTAATCTCTAAGGAATGGATATAATGGACAACAACAACAATATAATGACGTTACAAATCTATTTTCGACTATAAAAGTGCTGGTGTGTATAGCCTGGAGGCATATCGCTAGGCTCACACTGCTTTGATCTTTACTTAACCAGCTTGATGGATTATGTAAAACAAGAACATGAAGGAAAACCCTTCAAAAGCTCCGGCTCTTAATGATTCATGTGAAATAATAAAATATCCATATGTAAAGGTCTCAAAAATATTAATTATGTTTTATCTGGATTTTCGTATTCATATGGTTATATTGAAATTTTGAAAATGAACCCTTTTTATTGAGGGTGAACCCCTCGGATAAATGATTCAATGTCGGTAAAAAAAAATGGATGGGAGGAAGAGAGTGAATGAGTGAGTGAGTGAGTCAGTGAGTGAGTCAGTTGAACCTCTTTTAAGAAGTGGTCGCTCCAAGAAGAACAAGAACAAGAACAAGAACAAAAACAAGAACAATAATTACGATAAAACCTAGAGCTCTCGGTTTAGGCCGGAGCTAAAAAGTACCATATGTAAAATACGAGTATCACTGAGCGATATTTTCTGTAGCCAAGCTGGTGATGTAATGTTTAGATATCATTTAAAGAGATGGTCTTACCTGATTTATACCTGATTACCTGATTTATAGTTATAGTTTTATATGTTCCGAAACTAGACATAGGCTTCATCAAGCCCGTTACCGTGGCTCAGATCAACTGCTACTTGCACACACACACACACACACACACACACACACACACACACACACACACACACACACGTCAAGACTTCCGAACTGGCACCCTGCCACAGAGGGAGGGAAGTGAGGGTAATTCCCAAATACTGCAGCTGTTATGGTACAGTGAGGGTGTTTTACGACGTTTGGTGGCCTTATAGTTAGTGCCTGAAATTCAAATCGAAAGAGTAAATATTTTCAGGACCTCACCCATTTCAAACGAGTAATGAAATCACGTAACAAGCATTAACGAGTATAGATACGTGTTTAGCTGCTCCCCTATAAAAAATATCGAAAATATAACCTGTATAGTGTATATAGTGTAGTGACTAGATGATATCCTTTGAAAGTCCCACTTGTTGTAGAATGTTGTGAATCTCCCTCTCCTCTACTGAGGGACTGAAAAGACGCCAGGAGATGTAAATAAATTCTGAAAGTTATTTTAGGATTCCGGTCTCTATAAGGAATATGATACATTCCATATGTGTTATCTTTTATGTCAACACACAGAAACAGAAAACTGGCTAGACACACATACAGGTCGACAAACATGAAGACTACGAGGTACGCCAACACAACAAAATGTCTTACCAGTTTCTTCTTTATCAATGACATACAACACCAACACACATTTCTCTCTAGCTCTCCAAGGCCTGAGGTTGTTCATTCGTCTGTCGTTGTTGTCGTTGTTGGTGGTGGTGGTGGTGGTGGCTCGTCAGTTATTCATTCGTCCTTCTGTCATTGGTGGTGGTGGTGGTGGTGGTGGTGGTGGTGATGGTGTTGGTGTTGGTGGTGGTGGTGGTGGTGGTGGTGGTGGTGGTGGATCTTCATTATGACATCTATCTCTCTGTCTGTCAATACTGTCGGGTTCCTGTCACGTCGCCGGGTCCAGCATCTATCTCCTCTATTTCTCTTTTCTCTGATAAATTTCTTCTCCACCATTCCAGTGCCTGTTATAGTGAAAAATAACGCCTTCTTGCTTGATGCTACTTCTTTTTTGTATAATTCTAATGTATATGAATTTTCTTAGGCATATAGACACTTCATACACTTCCTCACTAAGTTGAGGAGTGTTTTGTTCCTGACTTGCATCATAACATCAAACCGTCATAAATTGGCATAGAATGACGTGAATGGCTAAAACTCATTATATACTTCTTCTGTTATACAATCCTTCTGTATGTCTATTAGTCTAAGTACCCCCTCTCTCTCCTCTCTCTCTCTCTCTCTCTCTCTCTCTCTCTCTCTCCTCTCTCTCTCTCTCTCTCTCTCTCTCTCTCTCTCTGTTTCTGTAGGGCTTCTGATCATCCTTCTTCCGGCAACTTATTTCACGCTTTATGCTTTCTCTGTTTTAACATGCGTTCATCTGCATTGTTTTCTATACGTAGTACTGTACACAATTCCTATACTTATGAACACACATCTACACTATAGTAGCAAATAGAGAATATCAAAATGCAAACACAGGTACTTTTATGAATTTCGTGTGTACGGATTTATTAAGAATGAGAGAGACGTAAAGTTTGCTACCGATCGAGTTCAATTCTAGTTTACTACCTGAATCTCTCTCTCTCTCCACACTCACACACACATTAATATTAGTATATATATATTTTATATATATATACACACACACTATTGTTATCAGTATTATTTTTCCTATACCTTAAGAATCTACCCTCTACTTTTCCTTGTGTCAACCATTTCACCAGTAATGCTTCCATATGCCAACAACCTCATCAAGCTCTTGTCATAATTATTATTATAATAATCTCCCAGCATAATATCATCCTCCTGCCCTTCCCTTTCCTTCCCTTCCCTTCCCTTCCCTTCTCTTCCCTTCCCTTCCCTTCCCTTCCCTTCCCACCACCACCACCACCAGTATCAGCTCATCATGTATGTCGTCGTTTACAGAACCTCAAACCCACCCACACACACACACACACACACACACACACACACACACACACACACACACACACACACACACACACACACACACACACACACACACACACACACACACTTGATCTCCCCACCATTCCCATTTTCTATAAAACTACACCTTCAGCCATTTGCCCTAAAAATGCTACAAAATAACCCCAGCCATCTGGAACTACTACGGTACTGTACCTCCCAACGCCTCGCCCCCTACACTACACTCCACGTACCGTTCCACACTTGTACCTCATTGTTCCCATCTCGGAGCTCCATGGACTAATTGTTGCCAACACAGAGCCATACCTTATATCTTTAATGTTGTAAATAAAAAAAAATTGAAAATATAGTTGTAACATTCTTTCTTAGTTTCTGTGTCTATCTTAGGTTAAATTGTATTTTTAATTGTATGTTTTACATATTCATATATTGAAAGTATTGCCCCAACTGCACTGTATATTTTCAGATCGGGTTGCTTTTGTTGATAAATTTTTAATTATTATTATTATTATTATTATTATTATTATTATTATTATTATTATTATTATTATTATTATTATTATTATTATTATTATTATTATTATTATTATTATTATTATTATTATTATTATTATTATTATTATTATTATTATTATTATTATTATTATTATTATCATTATTATTATTATTATTATTATATAGAGACAATCCAAAGGAGTATTGGCAGCTTAAACCCCAGCACAGCCCTCTGGTCGTAAAGAAGAAAAGAACAAACATCTAGTAGAGGAGTGGAGGAAAGGAAATGGGAACTGCTACCAAGATCAAAGATAATTTGTATCCCATTGTATTCCAGGCCCTACCGCTCCAGAGGAAAGATGAGATCATAAGGGAGAGAGAGAGAGAGAGAGAGAGAGAGAGAGAGAGAGAGAGAGAGAGAGAGAGAGAGAGAGAGAGAGAGAGAGAGAGAGAGAGAGAGACAGACAGACAGACAGACAGACAGACAGACAGAGATAGGTGGGGGAGGGGAGAGGGAGAGAGTAGCATGAAAAAATATTATACAGTACATGTATAATGAAAACCCCTGAGGTTCGATCGAACCCAGGTTAAGAACCACTGTGTTAAGGGTATACTGTGTGTGTGTGTGTGTGTGTGTGAAAATTCATACGTTCTACAGTATGAAATTCAATCGTTGCGTCATCGTTCTGTTTGATAATTCCCTCCTTACATGACAGCCCAAATGGTCAGGTCACATTTTCATGCTTTGATAACATTACCATTGTTAAGAGGGATTAGCATTAGAGACAAGCGATCATACATACAGATGGGATGGGATGTGAACGAGGTGTAAGAAATGGAAGCAGGAGAGGAAGGAAGGACGGATTAAAATTTGATACAAGTGATCAGATGATGGGAAGGAATGTGAACGAGGTGTAGGAAATGGGGGGAGGAGGAGAGGAAAGAGACAGAATATACTCGTAAGGAGAGAGAGAGAGAGAGAGAGAGAGAGAGAGAGAGAGAGAGAGAGAGAGAGAGAGAGAGAGAGAGGTGGGCTGGGGTTTGGAAGTGAGGTGGTTTTGAGGGGGCAGTACAGTGTTGGTGAATCTGGAGCAGATGATTCCTCCAAACTCTTACTGTTTCCTGGCATTTTTTGGAGGAATCAAAACGCTCTATTGTACTAAAGTTATACTATCCCCTCAATGGAAGGAAAAGAGGAAGGGAAAGGGAGAGGAGGCAAGGCACTAGAGGGGAAAGGAGGAGAGAGCTTCCGAAGGTGTATAGAATGTGAAGGAACAGATAGAGGGAGAATATGTAGGAGAGGGTGAAGTGAGGCAGAGCAGGGTGAGAGGACGAAGGAAAAAAGAAAGAAAGAGATTACGTGCTGAAAAATGAGGACAGGAAGTGGCATGAGGTGAGGATGAGAGGAAATGGAAAAGGGAGAAAAAA
This sequence comes from Petrolisthes manimaculis, assembly GCA_034508575.1. Lineage (NCBI taxonomy): Eukaryota > Metazoa > Arthropoda > Malacostraca > Decapoda > Porcellanidae > Petrolisthes > Petrolisthes manimaculis. The sequence continues at coordinate 19,474 of JAWZYT010000417.1, read as the reverse complement.
AAAAAATGAAGATGGAGTTGGGAGGCAGGCAGCAGGTGCGTGTCGAAAGAAATGAAGATGTAGGTGAAGCTTATGAGATGAGGAGGGAAATGAGGTGAGATGAGGTGAAGTATGATATTATATAAGAATATTAATGAAGATGGTGATTGATAGAGAGGATGTAAGATCAGGTGAGATGTATAAAGGAGTAGGTGAAGATGTAGGTGAAGGTTTATGAGATGAGGCTGGATATGAGGTGAGATGAGGTGAAGTATATATTAAAGAATGATGATAATGATGATGATTGACAGAGGAGTTGTGAGATCAGGTGACAGGTGAGTGACAGGGAGGTATATAGGTGAAGATGTGGTAATGGCATATGTATGAGTCGAGGCGAAGTAGGACAGGAGGTGAGATGGTTTGAAATAGACTGTAATATAAATAATATATACGAGGGGTACTGAGAGACTGGAGGCTGTGGTGCAGATGAGAACGAAAGTGAAAGAGTAGAAGAAGGTGAAGTACGGTAGGAAATAAAGGGATAAGAGGTGTACTTTATATAATAATGAAATATACGAGTGATTAAGAGGAGTGAACGTATAGGAAAAAAAAAATACTAACGAGGAAATTTACTTTACATTATACATAAATATATTCGTATATATCCTTCTTTCCAACTCCGAAATGCTTATTATTTATTACTTTGTATTTGTTCTTCTTATCTCCATCCCAACCCAACGCATCTCACTTTCATTCCTCTTTCTCCCCGCTTCCTGTTCCATTATATTTACTTCTCAAATAATACGGACGAAGCCAGTTCAGTTTCCCCTCCACACACATTCTGGCACCACTTTAAAGTCGGTGTTTACAGTACGGGTTTCTTGTTCTCGTTTCACTTGGTAGGAGAGAAATATTATACACGCGAAGTGATGTAATTTTATAGTGCCCCTCCTTCCCTATTCTTGTGAACCGTTCTCATTATTCATCTGCCTTTTCTATTCTTTCTTTATTTACGACATTATTATTGTTTTCGTGGGTATTGGAAAGGATGAAATAGAATGCACTCTTCCTTTTTCCTATGATATTATTTCTATCAGTATTTTATTTTCATTTTCATTTAACTGTATTGCAAAACAGCATCAAATATACAAAGGGAAATAATTAGTTTAGTGTTGTAGCTGTTAATTTTATAATAGAGGACGTATCTCCCTTATGTTTATAATAGCAGTTGGTTGACGCTAGTCTGAAGGAGCTGCATAAAGGAAAGACAAGAAATTGGGACGTAGACAATAACATTAAAATAGATGGTGTTGACGATGGCTTGGTGGTGGCTGGCGGTACGATGACTCCATACACAAACAATAACAACAACAGCAACAACAACAACAACAACAACAACAACAACAACAACAACAACAATAACAACAACAACAACAGAGTCATAGTACAGTTCCTGCCCCATTGTTGTCAACACTACAAAATAATGTTCTTGCCTACGACCCTATCTATATAGTCCAGTGTCCTGTATGTATGTATGTATGGGTACTACTATAACACTTGCTCACCCTTCTCTCCTTCTCCTCTTGCTCTTCATTTGTACGTGTGTTTATGTTTTCGTGGTGGGCGGCCGAACTGAATGGAAGTGACTTACTGTATTGCCTATAAACCCAACAAACCACATCATTTTAGTCCCTTTCTCCCCACAAGGATATCTCGTTCTTTCCCTTCTGTGTTATATTGGTTATACTCTGTTTACACTTCCTCAGTACACCGCCACTTCGGATTCAAACCACTCACTCACTCCCTTTCAATCCTTCAACTGTCCCTCCTTTCCATCTATTTCCTTCGTGCTTGCAGTCCCAATTTCCCTGTCTCTTTCTCCCTGTTGCTACAGAGTTTTCCAATAAAGTGTGTGTGTGTCTTTCTCCCCCTTCTCTTTGCCCGTCAATAGAGCTCTTGAATTAAGGTGAGATTGTCTTGGTGGTGTACTACAGGGCTACCAACTCCTCCAAACTATACCAAGAAACAGATACTCCCATTGGAACATTGAGGGCGTCTTTCTCCTGGCATAGTTTGGAGGAGAGATATATATATTCCTCATATATGAATTTTCGTCATAATACAGGCAGTAAGGTTTCAGGTTAGGAAGTACACTTGAGTAAGCTAGGGACTAAAGGCAAAAGTCAGATTAGAGTCGCCACATTTGGAGAAACAAGAGTGATAGAAGTCCAAATTCATGTCAATCTTACCATCTGTTATTTCACCAAGTGGTTTATTCGTGCAGAACATACTTTTATCACGCTACTACCCCGAGAACTCCTATTATTATTTATGTATCCAGTTGAGAGAAGAAGAGAAATTCTGGACTGACATGACCTAAACTGAAGGTCGAGTAAAACTGTTATTAATTAAAGGAACAAATTTGTTAAGGAAATATGCACGTGAGGTCTGTCGTAGTTTCAGACCAAAAAAAGTTACCACTGTTCAGTATGCCAATTATATTCCCTTTATATTATTATTATATGATAAAAACGAGACAAGCATATATAAGTGCATACAGCCGTTTTCACATTTACTGCAAATTTACTGCAACTTTACTTTTTGCAGCAACTATATCTGCAACTTTACTGCAACTTACCTGCAACTTTACCTTAAACTTTACTGCAACTATACCTTTTTCTGCAACTGTACCTGCAAGTTAACTGCAAGTTTACATATTTTTGCAACCTTACTGCAGCTTTACTCTTTACTGCAATTTTACCTGCAAGATATATATATATTTACACTAGATAACGAGTGCGATATCTTGGGTACAAAACGAAGAAAATAGTAGCACGGTATAAGGAGCCTAAGTTTATGTGGGCCGCTGGAATTTAAGTGTATGCAAATCTTACCCTCTTTATCTCGACAACTGCGGCCCCCGTGGAGAGAGAGAGAGAGAGAGAGAGAGAGAGAGAGAGAGAGAGAGAGAGAGAGAGAGAGAGAGAGAGAGAGAGAGAGAGAGAGAGAGAGAGAGAGAGAGAACACAAACATAGCTACATACATACATACCGACACACACAGACCAACAAACAAAAATGATGCCCTATTTTCTCCCGGCTTCACTGACCTTACTAAGCTTCCGAGAACTTGGCTTCCACTGGCAGTAAAAGTTTGCCAGGCTGGTTCTTGTTTAGCCTTGCCTTGCCTCACCTTCTCTTGACTCTCTTTTCTTTTCTTCCACGTTCACCAAGCAAGCAAACTTCATCTCTCAAGGCAAACATATGAGGTCATCTGGCAACCTCTATAAACGTTCGGTTGGCATTTATTTATTTATTTGGTCAAGATGTAAACGTTTGATTGGCATTTATTTCGTCAAGATATAAACGTTTGATTGACATTTATTTAGTCAAGATATGAACGTTTGATTGACATTTATTTAGTCAAGATATAAACGTTTGATTGACATTTATTTAGTCAAGATATGAACGTTTGATTGACATTTATTTAGTCAAGATATGAACGTTTGATTGACATTTATTTAGTCAAGATATAAACGTTTGATTGACATTTATTTAGTCAAGATATGAACGTTTGGTTGGCATTTATTTATTTGGTCAAGATGTAAACGTTTGATTGACATTTATTTGATCAAGATATAAACGTTTGATTGGCATTTATTTAGTCAAGATATGAACGTTTGGTTGTCTTTTATTTAGTCAAGATATGAACGTTTGATTGGCATTTATTTCGTCAAGATATAAACGTTTGATTGACATTTATTTAGTCAAGATATAAACGTTTGATTGGCATTTATTTAGTCAAGATGTAAACGTTTGATTGACATTTATTTAGTCAAGATATAAACGTTTGATTGACATTTATTTGGTCATCATGTAATTCATACTAATATTCTTCACTGATCATCCTACAATAAAGGTATAATGCCAGATATTAAGATACATCCTCCTTAGTTAGTTCGATATTGATAAAATGTCCAATGAACCTCGCCCCTTGAAGAACCTATTATTAATAATTAGTGTTGTCGTGATGGTGGTATATATGGTTACAACATTATAATGAAGAGGATAAAATTATTGGTTACTTTCTTTCTAAATAATGAAGAGGATAACATTTTGAGTTACTTTCCTTCAAAATAATGAGGGGGATAATATTTTGAGTTACTTTCTTTCTAAATAATGAAAGGGATAACATTTTGAGTTACTTTCCTTCAAAATAATAACCAGCAAAAGGACGGTATATATTGATAGCCTAAAGGACTAAACCATGATTTTTGGTGAAATTAATAACCCTAACAAAAGGGCACATTGATAAAAGAATGTGGTAGGGGTACGCTGTTGAAGCATGAATATTGTATATCCTTTTTACAGGTCACGGAAATTCATTAATTACATCCGAGCGAATTAACAGTTAGTCTGCAATGAGAAAACACATTGTAATGATTTTTTTTAATCACAAATATTACGCTTGCTGTTTTCAATTACATTAATTAAAAGAACTCACAAAGATTACTACTGGCCATGATTCCAAAATGTTAATTGAATAGCCTTTTTTTTTTTTTTTTTTTCCTATGTTGAAAATAATGTCGTCACCTGAGAGATGAAGTGAATGAGAGAGATCCCAAGTCATGTCTATATTCATTCGAGATGCCAAACTACATACAGATCCATTGAAGACAAACACACAACACCATGATTCACCTAGAAGACATTTTTGTAGCACTACAGTAGGTGGAAGAAGCTAGACAGGAGGGACAACAAGCAAACACGAAGCTAAGAATATAGTCTAAGATATAAATGTACAGCTAAATATTTAATAAAGAGCAACTCTGATCAGAACGGGCACCAAATAATTAGGATACTGGATTCGTTCTCCGTTCACAAGATTATTTACAATAGTGTACAGTAGGTGTACATTGTGCTGGGTCATACAAACATCCATCAAGTGTTTACATAAAGTGGAGGTCAATAATTCTGTCCTGATCCGAATTATAAATCTCGTATAAATTGAAGTAATTCGGGAAGAGTGAGATGCGAGGTTGATTAAAAGAATGTATGTCTATCAAAACAGAATTATTGACTCCCAGTGTACAGTCTCCTATTCAACAAGTAGACTGGGTTGCCTGGTGATCTGCATGGGTAGGGAAGGGATGAACAGACTAAGATAAATAAACAGACTGAGATGGATAAACAGACTGATATGGATAAACAGACTGAGACAGATATACAGACTAAGATAGATAAACAGACTGAGATAAATAAACAGACTTGAGATAAATAAACAGACTGAGATAGATAAACAGACTGAGATGAATAAACAGACTGAGATGAACTAAAAATAAGTCATAATATTTTTGTCAACGAATATGATGGGTACTTAGACAAACTCCTTGGTATCTCTAACCTCACTAACCTTGAACTACAGGAGGACCAGAGTTGAGGGAAAGCTTTAATGTGCTGTATGTATTTTTGTTTAGTACCGTATTGACAAAGGAAGGAGTAAAAAAAAAACAGTTGGTAAAATATACACTTTATTCACACATAGTTTTACAAGGTTCGCAGGGGAGCTAATTAATTTTGCCTTTGTATTGTACGCCATCACCATCATCATCACCATTATCATCACCATCATCACCATTATCATCACAACCACTACTACCAACACTGTCAAGACCATCGTTACCACCACTACCACCATCTTCACCACCACTAGCCTACCAACATCACAACCACCATCACCACAATCACTACAACCAACATTACAACCATCACTACCACAACCCCATCACCACCATCCTTTTCACTATCAACACCATCCAATAATAGAATCATTAATCATTATCGTCAGTACCACACACACACACACACACACACACACACACACACACACACACACACACACACACACACACACACACACACACATCGTCGCAACCACTACTACCAACACTATACCATATCTCACCATCTTTTTAGTCATCATTAACACCATTATCAGTAGTGCCATTATTAAATCTATATATATATATATATATATATATATATATATATATATATATATATATATATATATATATATATATATATATATATATATATATATATATATATATATATTATACGATATGGTGTTAAGATAGTGAGCATCAAAGTTGTTTAACGAATAATATCATCATTTCATCAATTATTAACGTTATCTCCATCATCATTACCACCATCACAACCACCACTATCATCACAACCACCACAACCAATATATACGTCAAAACCATCTTCACAACCACTACCATCACTACTGTCTGTCACAACCACCATTACCAACTTCATCATCACAACCACCACTACCAATACCAACTTCATCATCACAACCACCACTACCAATACCAACTTTATTATCACAACCACCACTACCAACATCATAACCACCACCACCACCACCACCAAAACAACAACAACAATAACACCACCACCACCACCACATTCATTTCTTCCTTAATCATCAGGAAATATCGCATTGCAAAAATAAATAAAAGCCAATAATGAAATATCTTGATTAATTAACTAAGCCACATAATAATAATAATAATGATAATAATAAAAACAAAAACACCCACCAGTATTTTATCACACAAGAATTGGACTAAAGATATAATATTTTTTGTGATAGACTTCATTAAACACGATTCATGAAATGGCCACGAATTACAGTCAGTGAAGATGGAGAATATAGTATTATCACGTATAATAAACAACATGCAATATACACACAGTTAATATAAGTCCATGGTAGAGCTTTTCTGGCCTCTTCATCTTGAGGGGAGATTCTCTTGTTGGTGTGAAATGGAAGGAAGGTCTGTGATTCCTCCAAACTTATGCCCGGAGGAAACAGATGAACCTTAATTAAATGTTACTTTATTAAAGGATCTGTATCGTGGTATAGTTTGGTGGAATCAGTAGTCCTCCTATTTACCCTCAAACGAATACCATTTATATAATTAAGAATACGAATTTTGTATGTATATGTATAGGTATGTATGTATGTATGTAACCCTGAGATGGTAAAAATGTCCCCTTGTTGGAGCAAAATACCGTGAATAATATTTTAACTCTAAGAATGTAGCAATTTCCATACCAATTTGTCAACCGGTCCCCAACTTACAGTACAGATGTGACATGTTGTGTGGAGGTGGAGAGAACTTAACGTGGCTTCAGGTGAAGGTGGCGTCAGTGTCAAGACCATATATTGTTTTCTTGTGTACAGCACCTCGTGATGGAGAGTGAGGATGTTGAAAGCTGTCTTTTCGCGAGGCGTGTAAAAAACGTAAATCAATTTAGTACGTCAGTTGTTACAACAGCATACTGAGTTCATCATCCATTCATGTAAAAAAGTGGCATCAGACAAAGTGATAGTCGTGATTGTCATCACCACAGGCGAGTATACACACTGAAAGGCCTGGGAATCGAACTGACACCAAGGTGAAAGCCATTTTCCTTGGCTTGATGATGAATGACCATGTCCGGTAAGCAGATGGCTTCATAGACACTAGATGGAGCTATCGTTGTGTCATACCGGTCATCATCATCATCGTCCAACCATTGACTGTTGTGTGTTATCGATAAAGGTGTGGCGGTACGAGTAGGTGCCCAACCAGAGTCCTTCCTACAGTTTGTCACGGCTGCCGGGGAAAGTAGGGAATGGAGGAGGAGATATTTTATGAAGATATCGCTGAGTTATACACTGCTCAGACCTACAATCACAGATATAAGTTTAGGTTTTCCTCCTGAACCTCGAAAATGTGAAAGTTATCGTGTTTATCTAAGGGTTTGAAAAGTATATGTGTTAAAATATATGCAAACATAATTATTGTACCTGAATAAAATCGTACACGTAGTAGTAGTAGTATCTTATATGGTAGTATCATATGTTATCGGAAGTTATAGATATGTGAGCGTGACGAAACATCTCATCTGTCACCACTGTATTTTAATCCCTCCCTTTCCTCGTCTGTGTGAGTGAAGTGGTACAAGTCTACAGCACTGCTCTGGGATTGTTACTGTAGTGACGGTGGTACAAAATGTAGAGATTCGCTGGTACTGTACAATTGTGTCCAAGTAATGGGTTACCAGCCAGATCAAAGTGTTATGTAGATAGACAGTAATCCGGACACACATTATGTACACAAAGTTTAGCAACAATAACTGAGTGTTTGGCAACCTCTCTTTTTAAAAGTGTAATACTATGATGGCAAATTTGCAAGCTACTAATTTGTGTCACGGAACAGAGTAGCTCAGTATGATATTTATATAGGGGGATTTGCCTTGTCGCAGCCTGGAGGTTTATGTTGCAGTCACCTTTTGTAATTAGTTCTTCAAGTTTGTAATGCCTCCCATTGTGAGCGAGGGCAACATGGCACATGATCGGTTTAAGTTGTTTAGAACGGTCACGAATTCTTGGACTCACCTGTGTCTAAGCGCTTGATCCCTTCAGCGTCATGGAAGTGGGAGAGAAAGTCACTTAACAACAGGAATATACAGATTTACACTCGACGTATATACAGTACACAGTTGGTGAGTGAGTGAGGGTGTTGGAGAAGAAAGGTTGTAACTGAAGAGGTGTGATGGGGTAAGTTTTGGTGATGAAGTGGTGGTAGGAGTTGTTGTGGTGATTATGGTGGTGGTAGGAGGAGTGGTTGCATTGACTGTGGTATGAAGGGTGATTGTGGTGGTTATGGTGCTGATGGTTGAAGTAGTGGTTGTGGCGACGGTGGTGTAGGAGGAGTGATTGTGGTGATGGTGGAAGGAGGGGTGGCTGTGGTGGTGTGGTAGGTTGAATGGTTGTGGTGGTGGTAGGAGGAGTGGTTGTGGTGATGGTAGGAGTGGTTGTGGTGGTGGTAGGAGGAGGGGTGGTTTGGTGGCAATAGAGTGAAACAAACTGAGGTGGTGTGTGGTGGAATGGGTTGAGGTGAGGTATGATGTGTAGTAACTTGGAATGTGTTGAGTTAAGGGGAGGTGAGATACGCTGGAATCAAATTAGGTACGTTGTGTAGGGTTGTTGTGAGGTGATATGAGGTGAGTTGAGGTGAAGCGAGGTTGGTTTCAATTAAATGAGGTGACGTTTGTTTGTTTCTCTGAGGTGAAGTGAGGCGTTGTTTTGGATTGAGGTGAGGTGAGATGGGCTGGATTGTCAGATGATGGGGAGTGAGATGAAGTGACTTGGGTTCAGAGAGATATATTAATTCATCAGCGAAGAGGAAACTTACTGATTATACCAAGCTTTTACCAGGGAACAGTCGAGTACCTCAATAACACGAGTAGGGGATCTTTGTAGTATAGACAGAAGACATCAGAGGAATCAACAACTCTGCTGTTTCCCACACGACATATGGCCCCCTTGATTAGATACACACACTTGAGGTTTAGCTGATATAGAGTTGAGCTGAAGTTGAAGTTACAGTGATGGAGTGAAGGTTGATGGAGGTGAGACGAATGACTGAATGACGGCCTTAAGGATGAACGGGGTGACGGCGGTGGGGACACACACATACGAGTACCAGAAACATAGGTGAGGGATTTGAACGTACGAAGGGGGAGGAACAGGTGACGAGTATGAGGTTACGAAAATGAGCTATTTTATTGGATCGAGGGATAAGGGGGGAGCAGGGTGATCACGAGAGGAGGCGCCCCCCGCAGCAGGCCAGCACGAGGAGGAGGAGACGGGAGGGGGTAGAGTGGAGGCAGGACACTCCCCAAACGCCACTCCCCAAACGCTGGATTGCGGCTGTCTTGTCACCTGGAAATATTAACACCATGAATACATATTACATAGACACAACTCATACTGTGATATAGGAATGAAGGGGAGACTCTCTTGATGGCGAGTTATTGAGAGTTGGAGTGCTATTGATTCCTCTAAACTATGCCAGAACACTTACGAACTTAGAGTTACTAATAGGGGGATCTGTTTCGTAGCATAGCTTGGAGGAGGAATCAGCAGCCCTCCAAATCACCAACAAGAGTATAATTTTTATGTCTCCTCTTAAAAAATATACACATAAGGAATAAAAAGACAAAACAAATCCCTTGACAGAACTATATATTGTTGACCAAAAGAGACAGAGAATAGAGAGGCAGGAGGACAAGGGACTGGTCGGACATCCATAGCAACGTGCCTTTAAGAGAGTAATATATATTGTAAAGGAACTGGAGGGTTAGTGATTCCTCCAAAATACACCCAGGAAACAAGGCACCTCAGTATAAGGGTCGGGGATCTGTTTTGTAGCATTGTTTGGATGGTTTAATATACTCCAATATATTTATTTACCTACAACTATTATATTTCCCTACAACTAAACAAAGGTATCCTTGTATATTTTTTTTCCTTTAGAAGGTGACGTTTTATTTTGTTTGTCTGTTTGTGTTTGTGTTTGTTGTTTTATGTTAGCTTTCGTTCTCTGAATATTTTTTTGCGTTATTTTTTTTTCTCGTAACACAGACTCAAACACAGACAAAGTAACAAATACAAGGTTCAGCAATACTCTCCCGCTACAGACGTCACACACACATGCACGCTAAAACATTTTCAACTGTCAGTGTGTGAAACTCGAATCCACTGGAATCCATTTTCTGTTTCCTCAATTACCGGATTTCCGAATTGCAAGTCTTCCCAAAGTGTTATTGTAACAAAATTTAAAAATACCCAAACGAAAAAAAAAAATCTTATTCAGGGATTTTCAATTTTTTCCCTCTCCCTTTCGACTTTACATTCAGGGCGCTGGCAGGCAGTGGCAAAATAAACCCATTTCGAGAGAGAACAATGGATGTGCCCTGCCTGGGGTGTTCACTAACTCCTCTCTCAGCATTTTATCTTTTTATCCAATAGCCTAGATGTCGAGGGAAGGTTTAGGCTCCTATGAGGGAATACAGCCACGGTAGTACAGCTCTAGAAAAAGAAAAGTCAACCCAGTGACGATCTTTTTATGTGTAGTGTGTGTTGAGACTATTATGGTGGATGAACACTCGTTACCAAGGCCAAAGTCACTACACTCCCTCCTGGACACCCACACAAATACCCATCACTGTGTCAGTTTTACTATGGTCATACACACACACATTGTGAATACAATACACATACTGTATACTACGCCCGGTGTACTAGTACTAAGTTTATGTCAGCCAATACGTTACATTACGTTTGGTCATGGCAAATTTGGTAATGAGAACACACAAGAGATCACATTATATCTATATTACCAAAATATAACAAGAAATTGTTCATAGACAGTAAACTTCCGCCGAGAATTGTCGTTCCCAATAGCACAAATGTATTTAATTCCTGGATCCAGATCCGGATTTTTCCAAGATTTAAGGATTCGTTGCTTGTCACGAGGCTTACCCTTGTAATAACTTCGTTAAAAGTCTCACGTTTACCCCTTCTCGTGTGTGTTAGAGAGGGTTGTGTTGTGTTGCATTCACGTGGTAATACCAATATGCCAGACTCAACATGTAAGCCACACTCAACCTAAATACATTCTAAAACTAGTAAGGTCTTGACCTGCAAAATTTTCTAAAACCGACTAAACCAAGGGGATATAAATTGTAACTAAAGCAACAGCATCAACAAACACAACAATTACTTAATGCAACCAACCCTATGACGATGATAGTGTGACAGTTCATTAAACCATCAGAAAAGAACCCAAAAATATGTACACGGAGAACTCGACATTTCTTTAATAAAAAAATGTTGATACATGATATAATTCACAATAACGGCACGCGAGAATTATAGGAACACATGAAATGACACTCGGAAAAAATGAAAAGTTCTGCCACTGTAATATTGCCCCACATTTTGCTGCGAAAACAAAAATGAATTATATTTTTGGAAGAGAATCTTGATCCAGTCCACCACCACACATTGCTTCCTTTATTTATCATGAATTAATAATTATTTTCAGAATTAAAAACAAGCAAATTCCGGAGCTGGATCTCTATTTTTACCAACATTAAAAGTCTAATAATATATTCATGATGGTGTATACAAGTTGTTCATAACATTTCATTAAAAACCCTCGGTGAATATTTCATTATTTGGTTCAAAGACAGATATACAAATGATATACAAACAGCGGTGAACATAACCCTCTCACAGGTAGAGTACATAGTAATAATTAACGACAACGAACAGACATACACACCAAAAATAAAATAGAGAAAGTTAACAGAAAGAGACATGGAGAGGTAAGCATAACAATGTCCCTGATAGAATAAATAGTAATTATTTTCCACAGCGAAAGGGAGAGACGTGGAAAAGTAAGCATAACAATAATCCTGTTAAAGTATATAGTAATAATAATCCACAGCGAACAGACACACACACAGAAAATATAATAGAGAAAGTTAACAGAAAGACACGTGGAAATGGCAAAGGGTACAGGAGGTGGTGTTGTGTTAATGAGGCACCGTAACGACCCATCCTACCATCCCTACCTCCATCCCTCCCTCCTCTATTCCTACCATCCCTACCATCCTACCCTCCCTCCTCTATCCCTACCATCCCTACCTCCCTCCCTTATCCCTACCATCCTACCCTCCCTCCCCTATCTCTACCATCCCTACCTCCTTCCCTCCCCTATTCCTACCATCCCTACCTTCATCCCTACCTCACTCCCACCCTTATCCCTACCTCCCTCCCATCTCACCCACCCCCATCCCTCCCCTCCCTTTTTACCTCCCATCTCACCCACCCCCATCATCACTACACTCCCTACCTCCCTCACTCCCATCTCACTCACCCCCATCCCTCTGGTGACAACAACTAGGCCACAGTGCAGGAGGGAGGGAAGGGATTGCAGGGAAGGGAGTAGGGGGGAGTGACAGGGACATGGTCAGGGTTCACAGTTTAAACTTTTTTATATTATTACTTTTTATATTTCTGTCTTAATATTTTTTATATATTTTTATTTTATTTTTTGCTGACTGTTTATATTTCCGAAAGCTGTGAATACCATTAGGATTATTATAGATTAAATAATAATAATAATAATAATAATAATGGTTTGTGCTGAAGAGAAACAGTGGCATAGTCTAGTAATATTTTTCCTCTAAAACCCGGGACACTGGCTTAATTAAAAATGCCTTTGCTGCCCTAACATGGCATCTAGAGTATGTTTGCCATTTTAAGAACCCTGTGATCACGTATAAAAATTGGAGGCTTCTGATTCCTCCTGACCATGCCACGAGACAAGCTCCTTCCATATAGGTGTGTGTATGTGTGTGTGTGTGTGTGTGTGTGTTTCGGGGTAATATTTGAAGGACTCGTTTATCTCCAATTTACATCACTGGGTCCCTTAACTAATTTTCCAGGGCAGATTATTTATGCATGTTTCAGACGTGTGTTGTGAGCACGAGTTTGGTTGGTTTCTATGTGTGTCTACGAATACATCACGTCTTATTAGTTTACACATTTCCTCCCTATAAAGAAATACATCACTTTATATTTTACTCAAACAAATACATGCACCAGCAGAAACAGGGACTGCATGAGCATAGAATATAGGATGAGACGTTGTTTGAAGTGTCTCTGTTTCATGTGTCTGCAACTGTTGTACACTTTAGCACCACTTTGCACCGTTGAAAATTCGATAAACAGTTTGACGTCACCCCGAGCATATCACACACCCCTCCCCTCCCATCACCACAGCCTGCCTCTCATGCTATCTGTCGGTCGTGGGCGTGGATGGATTGACTGGTGAGGAGTGAGGGGAGATTGATGGAAGGAAGGGAAGCAGGACAAAATTGATGGATGGATGGAAGGTCTTTAAAGGAATAGATTGAAGGAAGGAAGGATGAATGGATGGAAGGTAAGATAATTGATAAAAGGAATGATGGATGGATGGACAGTAAAATAATTGATTGAAAGATGGATGAAAGGTAAAGGAATTTATTGAAGAATGAATGGATGGATGGATGGATGGATAGGAATAAAATTAAATTAAAGGAAGGATGAATGGATGAATGGATAGATGGAAGGTAAATGAATAGATTGAAGAATGGATGGATTGATGGATGAATGGATAGGTATAAGAATAAATTAAAGGATAGATGAATGGATGGATGGATGGATGGATGGATGGATGGATGGGAAGAAAGATGAAGAGAACGAAGGGAGTAAGAATGGATGAACTCGAGTAATTATAAAAGGAAGACTGGAAAGAAGGATAGAAGGAAGGAATGAAGAAATGAAGAATAAATGACGACTGGAAAGATAGACAAAATAGGGTAGATAAATAAATAGAAGGATAATTGGAAGTAGATAAATCAAGAACGAAAGAAGGGAAGTAGGAAAGAATAGATAAATGATACGACACAATGGTTGGTAGAAAGAATAAATGGCAAAACGAAAATAATAAATAAACTAAAATTAGACTACAGACGAAATAATACTAATATGAATCAAAGGAAGCTTCTATTAATAAAGTGATTCTTTTATTCATAAACTGTTAATAAAGTTGAACTGAAGGCGAGGAAGAGAAAACCAGAGGGAGAAATAATAGGAAAATGAAAATAGATGGAGGAATGATATATCTAATTGGAGACGAGAGTTTATTTATATATATATATACACACCGAGTTGGTTATATTTATATTAACATTTATGAATTTCTTATGAATATCATTATATATTTTTGTCGTTGTTTTTTTTGAGACAGCCTTCCCCACTGACTAACTGATAATAAGTGGGAATAACAGTTTGTTTATATTTTATTATAAATTATTATTGCTTTTATTTTGTAGTTATATATCACCATCATCATCATCATTGTTATTTTATTTTTATTTTTTTATCATGACTCTATTCATTATGGTATTTAGCCTTTAATTTCGTTTTTCCTTTTAATAATAATATTAATTTGTTATTCATAAGGTTATATTGTTGCTGCTCATTATACCCATACAGTACAGCAGCTTCCCAGCCTATGGTGAATATACTCTATATTTATTTATAATAGTGTGTGCTGGAATATGGCTTTTGTCAACACTATTGTCTGTGTAATGGGATGAAGGAGGTCATGTTTTGCCTCTACCTAAATACAGGGAACGATGAGGCTGAACACGGAGGAGCGACGCTGCTACACTTCCCTCCAAACATTTCGAGACACTACCTGCTAAACTCTAGCAGGTAGTGTCTCGACATTTTTGGAGGCAACTGTACAAAGGCCAAGACACATGTGCAGGATAAAACTTTACTTACACCTACAGCATAATGAGTTTTGGTCAAAATAATTCTCGTGTAATTTAGTATATAATTATGAATAACCCATAACCAAGAAGACAGCATGCAGCCAAAATTATATTATCGTGTTTTAAGTTTATTTTTCTGAGCCACACACTAGGCATTTGTGGTTATATAGAGTCATTTATATTCTTCGTGTTTATAATACGTATATATTTTTATTCTGATTCCAGGCCGTCCAAACAATATTGGATTTGAGTGAGAGGTTAGCTCGTCTATAGGAATCCGAAGTTTGTGGAGGAAACAGATGACGAAACTCCAAGTAAACAATATCCTGAACCCAGTCAGCCACTCACTCACTCACTCACTCACTCACCCACTCACTCACTCACTCACTCACTCACTCACTCACTCACTCACTCACTCACTCACTCACTCACTCACTCACTCACTCATTCACTCTCTCACTCACTCACTCACTCACTCACTCACCCACTCACTCACTCATTCACTCACCCACCCACTCACTCACTCACTCACTCACTCACCCACTCACTCACTCATTCACTCACTCATTCACTCACTCACTCACTCACTCACTCATTCCACCAGATAACAGTGTTTGTTAACATGTTGTTGTTGTTGTTCCATCCCAGTAAGGCTTCCATAGTCTCACGGGGTTGACACTCGACCTCTTTCCCGGCAGCCAATCCTCCTCCTCAAAATTAATGTCCACTATTATTTACCTCCTTAACAAGCGAACCGCACACGGGCAGTTAACGAGGGTATAATGTCGACAGGACTTGGAGAGGGTCGACGTAACGAGCCAATTAGACCTGTGAGTGGCTGTATGTTTCGTCGTCCCCCTTCCCCTTTCCCCCTCCCACCACCACCACCTTCCCATTAGGGTCGACAACACGGTATATCTTCTCCCACTCAAGTGATATAATCGTCGCACAACACACACACATGTTCACCTATAAAGCTTCACATGATTGGCTGCTTCTAGGGACCTTCTGTTATGGTCCCAGCGTATTCATTCCCACTCACTAAACCGTACCACAAGGCAGATTCCTTCAGTTTAGTTGTTATTATGGGCACAGTTTGGAGGACTCAGTAGCCTCCAATTTTCATCTACAACATCATGCCCATTTGTTACTCTCGTTCAATGAATAGGAGTTTATAGGAATATATTTTTTTAACACTCACCCTTGCCTTCGACTCGACTTCTTAAAATTGTGGTTTTCATTCCCAACTCTTAGGCAGGTAACTTTTTTTATTTATATTTTTTATCAGATAAAATTGTATAATATTTGTCGAGTTATGTATTCTGGGTCGTCAGCTGTTGTTTGCAGAATCAGTTGAAATAGTTGTTAACCTCAGAAATTCAGTAACGTTTCTCTTTGACGGGGAAACTCTTGTTGTTGTAGAGTCAGAGAAAAATGCCCCTCGTGTAACTGACAGCACACGTCTGTTGCAACCAACTCACAAATTCTTCCATCCACCTTTCTGTCTGCCTACCTGCCTGCTCTCCATCTTTTCCCTTTCTCTCCCATAGGAATTATGGTTCTGTACGTCATAAGAAGGTAGTGCCCCTCTTAGAACTGCTTAGAGTGTTAGAGTACATTTCTTGGATATCTATTAAGGAGAGACAAGGAAACCTCCAAAAAACATATATACTTGATATGGCCTGACGTGGGTTGTATTGATTTCCATGACACTAGTTATTCTTTTTTTTTTTCTTTTTGAATCAAAAGATCTATTGATCAAAATTTGTTCGTGATGCCTGAACAGCTCTCTTATGTACGGTACTACTCAAAATGCATGAAAATGGAGTTTACAGTTCAGTTCATTTACGATATGTTAACCTTTCTTGCTTCAGAAAATAAAGAGTGTATTTTGTAAGTTGTCTGAGATGCCCTGCCGTCTCGCTCCTCACCTCTACTGACGAAGACGGTGACGGAGGAGGGGGCGGTGTGGGGGGCGGTGCAGGTGTAGACTCCGGAGTGGTGGGGGCGGCGTTGGGGAGGACGAGGCGTGAGGGGGCGTAGGAGGGTTGTAGGGGGCGCCGCTCCACCACCACGCCCCCCGCCCCACCGCCGTAGTTGAGGATGCGAGAGTCGTGATGCCACAGGATGTACTCGGGGGGCGTAAATCCCTGAGAGTTGGAGAGAGAGGGGGGAGAGAGGGGGGCTGTTATTGTGAGAGTTGGAGAGAAGGGGGAGAGGGGGGCTGTTAGTGTGAGAGTTGGATAGAGAGGGGGGAGAGAGGGGGGCTGTTAGTGAGAGAGTTGGAGAGAAGGGGGAGAGGGAGGCTGTTAGTGTGAGAGTTGAAGAGGGGAGAGGTGGGAGTTTGGAACTGTTAGTGTGAGAGTTGGAGAAAAGTGGGAGAGGGAGACTGTTAGTGTGAGAGTTGAAGAGGGGTGAGGTGGGAGAGGGAGGCTGTTCATGTGAAGGTTGAAAAGAGGTGGGGAAAGTTTTGTGTGGTGTTGATGGCAGAGAGAGAGAGAGAGAGAGAGAGAGAGAGAGAGAGAGAGGAGAGAGAGAGAGAGAGAGAGAGAGAGAGAAGAGAGAGAGAGAGAGAGGAGAGAGAGAGAGAGAGAGAGAGAGAGAGAGAGAGAGAGAGAGGTGGGACAGGTGTGTGTGTGTTCCATAGGTATGATGTGGCAAGAGGGTATAGGTATTGATTGTCATGGGAAAAGAGTGGAAGTGACTTTGTGAAGAGAGGTTAAGTGGGCTTGTGTAGGGAGAAGAGAGAAAGTGTATGTATAGTCAGAGGCTGTACTGTATAATAATCGTGTCTGTGTTGGGAGAGAGTGTGGATGGAAGTGGGTTTGGATATATGGGTATACAGATCAAAGAGTATTACTGTACTGTACTACGAATTCATGTATCCAACTCCACAATGAATTACAGTATACTTGATTAGGATACAGTTACAAGCTTGTTTTGTAAGATAGATAGGGAGATACAGTTGGAAATATGAATACGTGGATGTATAAAAAGATAAATGGGAAATATTGTTTGGTATGAAGAAAGGGAGGAAAGAGAAATGGGGTGATCGTGTGAAGGAAGTACAAAGTGAATGAGACAAAGTGAAGAAAGGGAGGAAGGAGAGTCTTGAAAAAAAATAAATGGGGGGATGAAAACAGAGAGAGAGAGAGAGAGAGAGAGAGAGAGAGAGAGAGAGAGAGAGAGAGAGAGAGAGAGAGAGAGAGAGAGAGAGAGAGAGAGAGAGAGAGAGAGAGAGAGAGAGAGAAGAAGGAAGAAAGGAAGGAAGGAAAATAAGACGTTAAGATAAGAAAGACATAAGAGATAGGTTCATGGCAGTAAAGGGGAAAGAAGGACGCAAGAAACGAAAGAAGAATAAAGAGAGAATGGAGGAAGGAAATTAAACAGAGAGAAAAGAATAACATGTGTCAGTGAAGAAGAAAGGAAGCAAGCAGAGAAGAACAGAACAGAGGAAGGAAGTAAGGAAGAAAGATAAAGAAATACAAATTATAGATTCACAACGGTACAGAATAAAGAATAGAAGGAAGGAAGGAAGAAAAGAAGGAAGAAAGGAAGGAAGGAAGAAAGGAAGGAAGGAGAGGTAAAAGAGTAGACATTTCAGAAGGCAGAAGAGAGAAGAGTTACTTTAGGAAGAGGGGAGGACGACAGACGTGGAGGAGGAGGAAGGGGGAGGACAGAGAGAGAGAGAGAGAGAGAGAGAGAGAGAGAGAGAGAGAGAGAGAGAGAGAGAGAGAGAGAGAAGCTTCAAGCGTGTTGGAGTGGTGTTAGTTAAAGGAGAAAGAAGAAATAGGATTAGGTACAAAGGTGGTTGGTTGGTATGGAGGGAGATGGAGAGGAAAGAAGAATAGAGGTAGGTTGGTGGGTAGATAGGAAGATTGATAAATAGGTTGATAGGTATTGTATACTATGTAGGTAGAAAGCTGGGTAGGTAGGTGAGTAAATAGATGGGTGAGAAGGAAAGTATATAGGTAGGTAGGTAGGTAGGTAGGTAGGTAGGTAGGTAGGTAGGTAGGGAGAAAGGTAGGTAGGTAGGTAGGGAGGTAGGTAGGTAGGTAGGTAGGGAGGAAGGGAGGGAGGTAGGATAGGTAGACAGGAAAGAAGGAAGGTAAGTGGATGGACAGAGAGAGTCTGACGGATAGAGAATGGCTAATAGGTAAGCTGAGAGAGTGTGAAGTAGACTATCTGGAAAGTAGGGAAGTAGGCGGGGAAAAAGTGAAGTGGGTAAGTTGAGGGACAGGAAGAGAGGTAAG
>JAWZYT010000416.1:40000-49663 GCA_034508575.1 Petrolisthes manimaculis | reverse complement strand
GTCATGGCTTACGTCAACCTTGGGGGGGGGGGGAGATAGAGTAAGGGACAGGCTTTGGGGTGTTTGGGGAGTAGGGGGACAGGCTTTGGGGGGGTTGGGGTTTTTTTGGGGGGTGCGGACAGGCTTGGGGGGTGTTTGGGGAAAGTGGGAATAAGGGGACAGGCTTGGGGGTGTTTGGGGAGTAGGGGACAGGCTTGGGGGGTTTGGGGGGGTTAGGGGGGTGTGGGAATAAGGGGACAGGCTTTGGGGTGTTTGGGGGGTGCAGGAATAGGGGGACAGGCATTCTACCCACCCCAAGCCTGTCCCCTACTCCCACACCCTCTTAATGGGGTGTGGGAGTAGGGGACAGGCTTGGGGGGGGTGTTTGGGGGGTGCAGGAGTAGGGGACAGGCTCGGGGGGTGTTTAGGGGGTGCAGGAATAGGGGGACAGGCTTGTGGGGGGGGGTCCAACTGTACTTGTAAAATAAACCCAATTCAAAAAAAAAAATTCAACTTTCATAATTCTGTTTGCTTTCACGCACACTCTAATTTCGTTGTATAAAAAAACACGTCAAGAGTTACTTTTTTCAACACAGAATAATGAAATATAATTGAAATATAATACCACTATCGTTTTTACGTACAGTTGCCCAGAAAGTTATTGCGATAAATTATGATAACATTTAATTAATCCTAGTAATATTCACAACTATTTGTATATGGACTATAAACATGTATAACACAAGGAAATATACATATCCTTCTGTAATACATACTTATAAACATGTATTACATAAGGAAATATACATATCCTTCTGTAATACATACTTATAAACATGTATAACAGAAGGAAATATACATATCCTTCTGTAATACATACTTATACACATAATATACATATCCTTCTGTAATACATACTTATAAACATGTATAACACAAGGAAATATATATATATCCTTCTGTAATACATACTTATACACATAATATACATATCCTTCTGTAATACATACCTATAAACATGTATATAACAGAAGGAAATATACGTATCCTTCTGTAATACATACTTATACACATAATATACATATCCTTCTGTAATACAACTTATAAACCATGTATATAACAGAAGGAAATATATATATACAGCCAGAGAGAGAGAGAGCCAGCCAGAGAGAGAGAGAGAGAGAGAGACAGACAGAGAGACACACAGACAGAGAGACAGACAGCCAGAGAGACAGCCCGAGAGAGAGAGAGAGAGACAGAGAGAGAGAGAGAGAGAGACAGCCCGAGAGAGAGACAGCCAGAGAGACAGAGAGAGAGAGAGAATTAAATTAAGAATATTACTCACCCTTGCTTCTCCCTGCAATCCATATTGTCTGTGTGAGCCTAGGAAATATTTATTGGCTGCTACGACACTCCCTCCTCGTCCACTTTCACTCTTCTGTAATCTGTTCTGTGTCCTCCATTTCCTCCATCAACACCAACAACACCAAGAACAACACCACCAATATAATCACCACCACTATACCCTCTTCTCTGTCCACCACCACCACTTACAACACCATATCCACTACCCACACCACAAAACCACGTCCCATACCACCATACCCTCTTCTCTGTCCACTACCACCACTTACACCTCCTCCACCACCCCCACCCCCACCCCCTACACCACCTACACCACCTACACCACCTACAACACCACCTACACCACCACTTCTATAATTCATACCAGTATTTCCATAAGATACAATTTTCCTTCCTATTAATTTTCCTGAGCTTTAACAATAGAAGGCCATTTTTTTATAGGGAGTAAAATCTTTATTGACATTTTGGTAAGTCGTATGAATTTTGGGTTTAGGTTGATATTCACTACTACTACTACTACTACTACTATCACTATCACTGCCACTACCATATCTGTGACCGCTACTACCACTGCCACTACCATATCTAAGACCGCTACTACCACTGACAACACCATATCCACTACCATTACTACCATATCCACTACCACTACTACCACTGACAACACCATATCCACTACCAAAACTACCACTATCACTACCAAAATCAAAACTACCACCACTACCACCACTACCTACACCATATCGATAACCACCACTGCCAACACCACTGCAACACGGACAATACCACCACTACCACTACCAACACCATATCTATAACTACTACCTATTTTGTTGTATAGTGGCGAGTAGTAGGTAGTCTCAAAACTATTACTACTACCCCTACTACTACCCCTACTACCACTACTACCACTACTATCGCTTCTACTACCACTACTATCCCTACTATCGCTTCTACTATCACTACTACTACCAAACCTACCACTACTATCCCTACTATCAAATCTACTACCACTACTACCACTACTATCCCTACTATCGCTTCTACTATCACTACTACTATCACTACTATCACTATTGGAAACTAAACCTACCATTACTATACCTATACCTACCAATACTACCCCTACTACTACTACCACTACTACTACTACCACTACTACTACTACTACTACTACTACTACCATATCCATAGTTACCTAGTTGGTTATATAATGGTGAGTAGTAGTAAGATGTAGGATTATATCTACTACTACTACTACTACCACTACTACTACTACCATATCTACTACCACTACTACCATATCTATAACCACTACTACCACTACTACTACTACTACTACTACTACTACCACCTACTACATCTACACCACCTACTTCCACAACTATTCCACTGACAACACCACCTACACCACCATATCTACACCACCACCTACACCACCACCACCTACACCACCACCTACACAATATCTACACCACTACCACCTACACCACCACCTACACCACCACCACGAATATCAATACCATCACTAACCAACACCACCTCCATGTTCAACACCACCTACAACACCAATATCTACACCACCTACACCACTACCACCTACACCAATATCTACACCACCATATCCATCACCAACTTCAACACCACCAACACCACCACCACCAATATCTACAATATCACCACCTACTACATCAACACCACCTACACCACCAACTTCAACACCACCTACACCACCTACACCACCAACTTCAACACCACCTACACCACCACCTACACCACCACCACGAACATCAATACCATCACTAACAACACCACCTCCATGTTCAACACCAATATCTACAACACCAATATCTACACCACCACCCACATCAACACCACCAACTTCAACACCACCTACACCACCAACTTCAATTCACCAACACCACCACCAATATCTACAACATCACCACCAATGCCAACTTCAACACCACCACCTCCTACTACATCAACACCACCTACAACATCAACACCACCTACTTCAACACCACCACCACCACCACCACCATCAACACCACCACCACCAACATCACCACCACTAACAACTTCAACACCACTAACCTCAACACCACCTACACCATCACCACCACCACTAACTTCAACACCACCTAAACGATGTGCAAATCCACCACCACTATCAACACCACCACCAACATCACCACCTTCTACACCACCATTAACACCACCAACTTCAATTCCACCAACTTCAACAACACCAACACCACCAATACTAAGAATATCTACACCACCACCACCAACTTCAACACCACCACCACCACTACCTACACCACTATGAGCATCAACACCACCAGCTACACCACAGTTTCAACACCACCACCAACACTATGAACTTCAACACCACCACCACTAACTTCAACACCATCTACACCACCAACATCTACAACACCAACTTCAACACCACCAACATCACCACCACCAATACTAAGAATATCTACACCACCACCAACTTCAACACCACCACCTATACCACCACCACCTACACCACCAACTTCAACACCACTAATTTCAACACCACCTAAACGATGTGCAAATCCACCCCTACCAACACCACCTACATCAACACCACTACCACCAACTTCAACACCACCAACTTCAACACCACCAATATTTACACCACTACCAACACTATGAACATCAACACCACCTACACCACCAATATTTACACCACCACCAACACTATGAACATCAACACCACCAACTTCAACACCACCACCTATACCACTAACTTCAACACCACCAATATTTACACCACTACCAACACCACTAACTTCAACACCACCACCACCAATATCTACAACACCACCACACCACCATCTACAACACCACCACCAACATCAACACCACCTACACCACCAACTTCAACACCACCTACAACACCACCTACACCACCAGCTACACCAACAGCTTCAACAACAGCTTCAACACAGCTCCTACACCACCTCCAACACCACCTACACCACCTACACCACCAACATCAACACCACTACCACCACCTACACCACCTACACCACTAACTTCACCTAAACGATGTGCAAATCCACCTACACCTACACCACCACTAACTTCAACACCACCTACACCACCACCACCAACTTCAACACCACCTACACCACCACTAACTTCAACACCACCATGTCCAATACCACCTACACCACCACCACTAACTTCAACACCACCTACACCACCACTACTAACTTCAACACCACCTACATCAACACCACCACCACCTACATCAACACCACCACCACCTACATCAACACCACTAACTACACCACCATGTCCACTAACTTCAACACCACCACCATGTCCACTAACTTCAACACCACCTACACCACCACTACTAACTTCAACACCACCTACAACACCACTACTAACATCAACACCACCACCTACACCACCACTAACTTCAACACACCTACACCACCACCACTACCACTACCTACATCACCACCTACACCACTACCATCTACACCACCAATATCTACACTACCACTAACTTCAACACCACTACCACCTACACCACCACCTACATCAACACCACCTACACCACCCGATCTATGACTAAATACACTACCACCTACACCACCTACACCACTTAAATCAACATCATCACCAACATTTAAACACTAACACCAACACGACGCCTAAACCACCACCATCACCACCACTACCACCATCACTACCACCACTGTAACTATCACTATCTCGACTACTACTACTACTACCGCCTAGTCGAAATAGCTGGCGTTGGACTGTTATTTTTGAATCTCCTCCTACCACCCCGTGATGCCTTCGATAGCTTGTTGCAGTAGCTGGAACTGTATTTTCATTACACACTATCGCCGCTCCCAGTAATATTAGCCAGAGTGAGGTCCTCATCTGTGTAAGAGAGAGTTAGAGAGAGTTAGAGAGAGTGAGAGAGAGAGAGAGAGAGAGGAGGGGAGGAGAGAGAAGTGAGTATATTATCTCTTTCTTCACACACACACAAACAGAGAGAGAGAGAGAGAGAGAGAGAGGAGGGGAGGAGAGAGAAGTGAGTATATTATCTCTTTCTCTCACACACACACAAACAGAGAGAGAGAGAGAGAGAGAGAGAGAGAGAGAGAGAGAGAGAGAGAGAAAGTATATTATCATCTACACACACACACACACACAGAGAGAGAGAGAGAGAAAAATATATATTATCACACACACAAACACACACACACACACAAACACACACACACACACAAACACACACACACACACACAAGTATATCATCACACACACACACAAGTATATATCACTCACACACACACACACACACACACAGAGAGAGAGAGAGTGAGGTGAGGTGAGGTGAAGTGAGTTTTTATCAATTTAGTCCTATCAATTTAAAGGTCAGCAGAGAGGAACGAGGCATTTAATTAATAGCAAGAAAAAGCAGGTTGTGAAAGAGAGTGGACTAAACTACAGCTCCTCCTACTGTTAATCTCAATCTCTCACTCACTCACTTTCCCTCACTACAGCTCCTCCTACTGTAACTCTCTGACTCTCACTTCCCCTCACTACAGCTCCTCCTACTGTTAATCTCAATCTCTCTGACACTCACTTTCTCTCACTACAGCTCCTCGTACTGTAACTCTCAATCTCTCTGACTCTCACTTTCCCTCACTACAGCTCCACCTACTGTAACTCTCAATCTCTCACTCTCTCACTTCCCCCCACTACAGCTCCTCCTACTGTTAATCTCAATCTCTCTCACTTTCCTCACTTTCCCTCACTACAGCTCCTCCTACTGTAACTCTCAATCTCTCCCTTTCTTTCACTTTCCCTCACTACAGCTCCTCCTACTGTAACTCTCAATCTCTCTGACACTCATTTTCCCTCACTACAGCTCCTCCTACTGTAACTCTCAGACACTCACTCTCTCACTTTCCCTCACTACAGCTCCTCCTACTGTAACTCTCAATCTCTCTGACTCTCTCACTTTCCCTCACTACAGCTCCTCCTACTGTAACTCTCAATCTCTCACTCTCTCACTTTCCCTCACTACAGCTCCTCCTACTGTAACTTTCAATCTCTCACTTTCCCTCACTACAGCTCCTCCTACTGTTATCTCAATCTCTCACTCTCTCACTTTCCCTCACTACAGCTCCTCCTACTGTTACTCTCAATCTCTCACTCTCTCACCTTCCCTCACTACAGCTCCTCCTACTGTAACTCTCAATCTCACTGACACTCACTTTCCCTCACTACAGCTCCACCTACTGTAACTCTCAATCTCTCTCCTTTCCCTCAAACTTACACTTACCTACATGATGCAATAGAAGTATATATATATAAAAAATATATATATATAAGTTCTTACATGTTTCCCAAACTTTGTAAATAATTGGATCAATTTATTTACTGTCCAGCCACAATCAAATATCCACCACCTCATAATAATAATAATAATAATAATAATAATAATAATAATAATAATAATAATAATAATAATAATAATAATAATAATAATAATAATAACAATAATATAACCAGACATCATTGTATGGCAACACCGCCCCTTAAAGATGCCAGCCACCACTCGCCCTTTGCTATCTTTATTTTTTTGTGACCTTGACCTTCGATCGATTTTGCCCAAAAGTTAATCATTTTGTTTTATGATGAATATCTATCAATAGAAAAAAAATGACATCATACGACTAAACCTGTGGACGCTAGACTGTTAACAAACACACCAACAGATAAATAAATAAACTGTGGATGCTAGACTGTTAACAAACACACCAACAGATAAATAAATAAACCTGTGGACGCTAGACTGTTAACAAACACACCACAGATAAATAAATAAACCTGTGGACGCTAGACTGTTAACAAACACACCAACAGATAATAAATAACCTGTGGACGCTAGACTATTAACAAACACACCAACAGATAAATAAATAAATAAATAAACACACCAACAGATAAATAAATAAATAAATAAATAAACTAGACCATAAACAAACACACAACAGATAAATAAATAAATAAATAAATATCCGGCACCGAAAACAATACACCCTCTCCTTTCGGGGCTGTGTAAATATAATTATAATCTCTCACCTTGTACGAGAGATGAGGACGAGTTTGTAAGAGAGGAGACTACAGCAAAGTGATACAGATAATTTTATGTACCCGGGTATTTATATAGGCTAGGAGAGAGAGAGAGAGAGAGAGAGAGGGAGAGAGAGAGAGGGAGGTGCTGCTTGGAGAGAGAGAGAGAGAGAGAGAGAGAGATAGAGGGAGGGAGGTGGAGGTGGTTGGTTGGAGAGAGAGAGAGAGAGAAGGAGATGCTTGGTTGGTTGAGGGAGGGAGAGAGAGAGAGAGAGAGAGAGAGAGAGGGAGGGAGTTGGCTGGTTGGTTGGTTAAAGAGAGAGAGAGAGAGAGAGAGAGAGAGGGGGGGGGGAGGTGCTTGGTTGCTTGCTTAAAGAGAGAGAGAGAGAGAGAGAGAGGAGAGAGAGGAGAGAGAGAGAGAGAGAGAGATGCTTGGTTGGTTGCTTAGAGAGAGAGAGAGAGAGAGAGAGAGGGGGGGGGGGGGAGGTGCTTGGTTGCTTGCTTAAAGAGAGAGAGAGAGAGAGAGAGAGAGAGAGAGAGAGAGAGAGAGAGAGAGAGAGAGAGAGAAACACAACACATCACCAAAGTTCATCCCGTAATTTAAATCCAGTTTTTTTTTTTTACTTACAAAAAAAAAAAAAAAAAAAATTCATCTATAATCTAAAGTTGCCTGTAATTTTATATGATAATAATTGGAGGCTTCTAATTCCTCCTAACTATATATTGGGTTGATTCCACAGGGGTTTGGTTTGGTTTGTAAGCTCGCAAACGAAAGAATGTTTGTCGCGTAAATGCCTTATGGGTGAATCTATACAGTGATTATTATTATTATTATTATTATTATATTATTATTATTATTATTATTATGGGTGAATTATTTAATGAATTTGGTGAGTAATCTATACAGTGATTATTATTATTATTATTATTATTATTATTATTATTATTATTATTATTATTATTAAATGCCTTATGGGTGAATTATTTAATCAATTTGGTGAGTAATCTATACAGTGATTATTATTATTATTATTATTATTATCATTAATCTATACAGTGATTATTATTATTATTATTATTATTATTATTATTATTATTATTATTATTATTAATCTATACAGTGATTATTATTATTATTATTATTATTATTATTATTATTATTAATCTATACAGTGATCATTATTATTATTATTATTATTATTATTATTATTAATCTATACAGTGATTATTATTATTATTATTATTATTATTATTATTTAACTGTTGGATAGATATTGTGAATGTGGATACTTACCTTTTGCAAAATAATGACGTCTTAAAATTGTGGTTGGTTGGGGAGCTAACAAACCAATACCACTGTGAAATCAACCACCCTAAGCCACGAAACAAGCTCATTCAATATATATAGCGTTTCGTAGCGTTATTTGAAGGACTCATTTACCTCCAATTTACGGATTACTTCACAGAGTCCGTTAAACCGGTCATTTTTTTTATTTATGTGTCCGCTAAACCGGTCATTTTTATTATTTATTTTTTTTATTCGCTAACGTAACTTATTCGCTAACGTAACTTTTCTGGGTCAGAGAGTTAGGTTAAGTGAGTGAGTGAGTGATAAAGTGAGAGAGAGAGTGAAAGGAAGTGAGTGAGAGGGTGAGAGGAAGGGAAGAGAGTGAGAGGGTGAAAGGTTGGTTGTGGGAGAGAGAGAGAGAGAGAGAGAGAGAGAGAGAGGATGATGTTGGTAAATCTGTGGAGCAACTGATTCCTCCAAACTATTATTATTATTATTATTATTATTATTATTATTATTATTATTATTGGGTACTCGTGTCTGTACAATACACTACTGGTTTCCTTTCAAGTTCTAGATACGAGAATTCGGACGTGAAGGAAAAAGTGGAACCGAATTTTTTTTTAAGATATTTCTGTGTGTATCTGTGGAAATATTTGCTGTTATGTAATTTAATAATAATAATAATAATAATAATAATGATAATGATAATGATAATGATAATAATGATGATGATAATGATAATAATAATAATAATAATGATAATGATAATGATGATAATGATAATAATAATAATAATAGTAGTAATAATAACAATAATAGTAATAATAATTATTGTTATTCAATTTATATTATAACCACATTTGGTCATAAATAAAAATTGATG
>JAWZYT010000416.1:32500-37500 GCA_034508575.1 Petrolisthes manimaculis | reverse complement strand
CTTCAGTGTTTCGAATAGGGAATCTGTTGCCTGGAGTAGTTTGGAGAATTCATAGAGCTCCAGTAAGGGGGGGTGGGAGTAGGGGACAGGCTTGGGGGGTGACTGGGGGTGTGTGGGAGTAGGGGACAGGCTTGGGGTGTGTGGGAGTAGGGGACAGGCTTGGGGGGTGACTAGGGGTGTGTGGGAGTAGGGGACAGGCTTGGGGGGGGGGGGAGTAGGGGACAGGCTTGGGGGGTGACTGGGAGTGTGCAGGAGTAGGGGACAGGCTTGGGGGGTGACTGGGAGGGTGCAGGAGTAGGGGACAGGCTTGGGGGGTGACTGGGGGTGTGTGGGAGTAGGGGACAGGCTTGGGGGGTGACTGGGGGGGTGTGGGAGTAGGGGACAGGCTTGGGGGGTGACTGGGAGGGTGATGGAGTAGGGGACAGGCTTGGGGGGTGACTGGGGGGGTGTGGGAGGAGGGGACAGGCTTGAGGGGTGACTGGGAGGGTGTGGGAGTAGGGGACAGGCTTGGGGGGTGACTGGGGGTGTGTGGGAGTAGGGGACAGGCTTGGGGGGTGACTGGGGGAGTGTGGGAGTAGGGGACAGGCTTGGGGGTGTGTGGGAATAGGGAATCTGTTGCCTGGAGTAGTTTGGAGAATTCATAGAGCTCCAGTAAGGGACCTCAATTTTTTTTAAAACTACGGGTTTAAGTCTTCATGTTAATTTGCCACTATAGTCTGTTCAAAACTTGTGTTCCGCTGGCCTCTTATGCTTAGATAGATAGAAATAGATAGATAGACAGATAAGAGATAGATAGAAATAGAGATAGATAGAAAGATATAGAAAGATAGATAGAAATAGATATAGATAAAAATATATAGATAGAAATAGATATATATAGAAAGATATAGATAGAAATAGAGACAGATAGAAATAGATAGATAGATTGATAGACAGATAAGAGATAGATAGAAATAGAGACAAATAGAGATAGGTAGAAATATATAGATAGAAATAGATATAGATAGAAAGATATAGATAGAAAGATATAGAAAGATATAGATAGAAAGATATAGATAGAAATAGAGACAGATAGAGATAGGTAGAAAGATATAGATAGAAATAGAGACAGATATAGACAGATACAAAGATATAGATAGAAATAGACAGATAGATAGAGGAAAATGGAACACAAGTTTTGAACAGAGTCTAATTTAATTTCTGGGATAATAGTTAACAAAATAACTATCTATGTATAAGTATAATTAAAGTTATTCTAATTAATCAGTTGAATATATAATTATTAAGTATTGCATTAGATATTTGATTTCCATTAAATAACTTTGTAGTGAAATATTGTATGTAACATAATATATATTTTACTGTCTAATTTCACATTTATTTTATGGGGTGTGGGAGTAGGGGACAGGCTTGTGGGGGACTAGGGGGTGCGGGGATAGGAGACAGGCTTGGGGGGGACTGGGGGGGTGCGGGAGTAGGGGACAGGCTTGGGGGGGACTGGGGGGTGCGGGAATAGGGGACAGGCTTGGGGGGGACTAGAGGGTGCGGGGATAGGGGACAGGCTTGGGGATGGGGGGGTTTGTGGGGTTCAAGAATAGGGGACAGGCTTTTTACCCCACCACCACCAGCACCACACCAAGCCTGTCCCCATATTCCCACACCCCCCAGTCCCACCCCAAGCCTGTACCCGTATTCACGCACCCCCCAACCCCCACCCAAAGCCTGTCCCCCTATTCCCGCACCCCCCAAAACCCCCTCAAGCCTGTCCCCTACCCCCACACCCCTCCTTAATATTTTATATGACAATTATACAATGAAATATATAAAAATGGGGAATTCTGGGGATTTTTTTATCTGAGGATTTAGGGAATTCAAACGTCCTCACTCTTATACAAGTAAAAATCAGTTGGCAACACTGTAAGATCATAATAACAAAACTTGCCCCAATTCACACCTATTTTACCCATTTTTAACCTATTTTCGTCCAATTATGCCCGTTTTTTGTCACGTTAATGGGTGTGGGCGTATAGCAGGCAATTACCCATATAGAAATTTCTTTAAATTACCGAGTTATAGCAAAGATGGAAGCTTAAAAACATACGAACTGATTAGAAAAAGGAGAGAATTGTGGTTAAATATTTTACTAGGACGAAATGGCATTGAAAAAGATGATGGGAGTGTGGATAATGTGTATGTATGTAGCAGACATTTTATTAAAGGTATGTATGTGTGTATGTTTATGTATGTATGTATGTTGTTTTTTTGTAGAATGTGTATGTTCGTATGTTTGTTTGTATGTTTATGTGGGAGTGTGGATAATGTGTATGTGTGTAGCAGACATTTTATTAAAGGTATGTATGTGTGTATGTTTATGTATGTATGTGTATGTGTGTTTGTTTATGTATTATGTGTGTGTATGTTTGTTTATGTGTGTTTGTTTGTATGTTTATGTATGTTTGTTTGTTTGTATGTTTGTGTGTTTATTTATGTTTGTGTGTGTATGTATGTTTGTTTATGTATGTATGTGTTTTTTTTGTTTTTTTGTAGCAGACATTTCATTAAAGATATGTATGTGTGTATGTTTGTTTATGTATGTATGTTTGTTTGTGTATGTTTGTGTATGTGTTTTTTTTTTTTTGTAGCCGACATTTCGTTAAAGGTATGTATGTGTGTATGGTTGTTTATGTGTGTATGTATAAATAAATTTATGTATCAGTAAATTTATAATTATAAATTATAAATAATTAAATTTTGGTAAATATACATAAGTAAATTTATGGTATGTATATATATATGTTTTTTGTGTGTTTTTTGGGGTAAATATACATAAGTATGTATATTGTATATTTTAGTATCATTATTTTATATTTTATTGTATGTATTAGTATCATAATTTTATATTTATTGTATATATTAGTATCATTATTTTATATTTTATTGTATATATTAGTATCATTATTTTATATTTATTGTATATATTAGTATCATTATTTTACATTTTATTGTATATAATAGTATCATTATTTTATATTTTATTGTTTAAATTTGCCTCGTATTTTCCGCCCGCCGCTATCCGCAAAATTTCCCGATTTGCCCTATTTTCAAAACGCTCTCACTCTTCACCTATATAGCGTACCGACTTCAAAATTATCCATCCTTACCTTCAACTCTTCCTCTTTCGAATGGGACCATCGGGAGGTCTCTACCATGTGTAGTTATGGAGATAATGGGAGTTGAAGTAGACCAAGTTTTGAACGGGAAACGCCAATCGTTTGAACGCGTAAGGGCGACCGTGGCTATGGTGTTCAATTAACCGCTAAAACCTTCATATATTCACTATAGTATATTATTATTACTACTATAATTATGTATTACGTGTCACTATCATAGCACTAACTAAAAATAATACGTACACTTGTAGGAATATAAAAATTATAATTATTATCGTGTAATTTTCACGTTCAAAATTATAATCAGCCTGTAGTACCGTCAGCTAGTATATACACAGACACATACACACACACACACACACACACACACTCCACACACACTCACATACACACACACACACACCACACACACTCACATACACACACACACTCCACACACACTCACATACACACACACACTCCACACACACTCACATACACACACACACACACACACACACACACACACACACACACACACACACACACCACACACACTCACAGACACACACACACACACACACACACTCAATCTATATATATATGTGAAACTATTTACATTAATATATTATTTACATAAAAATCACTGGCTTTTATTTATGTATTTATCTATGTATGTATGTATTTATGTACCGACAGTATATGACATCGCCCCCGAACTGCAAGACATTTTTTCATGGTATTTGTATAGAATTACTCCATTCACTATATTGTATTTTTTCGTATTGTTACTCACTATTTTGGAACATTCTAACACACTTTTCATCTATGGTGGTTCTCTCGGAAATGCCCCGTTTTCGAGATTTGCCCCGTTTTACGAACATAATTTGGAAATATTGAATGAAATACCGTAGTGAATATATGTACGTGAAAGTGACACGCCGTAAAATCAAATCGATCATTGTTAATTAATTAGATCGTAAATATCCGTGGTCTTAAAAAAGTCTTTTAAGTTTGTGCTAATTCAGTATCCGGTTTTTTTTTGTTTTTTTTTCTGTGATAGTTTAAATTTTTGTTAAGGTGATCGTATTTTTTGTTTTTTTTTGGTAGTTTTTTTTTGGTACATTGGAGTGCCTTGATTCCTCCAAAGTATGTCAGGCAACAGAACCATATGAGTAAATATAATGGTGTTCTGTTGCCTGGAATAGATTGGAGAATTCAGTTGCTCCAGAGTTAAGATCAGATTTCTTAATTAAATCTCATACAAATATACTCTGTTCAAAATTTGTGTTCGTTTTGGCCTCTTATGCTTAGATAGATAGATAGATAGACCTAATCAGACCTAACCTAACCATACCTAACCTAACCTAACCTAGACCTAACCTAACCTACCTAACCTAACCTAACCAGACCTAACCTAACCAGACCTAGACCTAACCTAACCTATACCTAACCTACCTAGACCTAACCTAACCTAGACCTACCCTAACCATACCTAACCTAACCTAACCTAACCTAACCTAATTAAACCTAACCTAATCAGACCTAACCTAACCTAACCATACATAGACCTAACCTAACCTAACCTAACCACACCTAGACCTAACCTAACCTAACCACACCTAGACCTAACCTAACATAGCATAGCATACACATAATCAAACCTAACCTAGACCTAACCTAACCTAACCATACCTAACCTAACCTAACCATACCTAGACCTGACCTAACTATACCTAGACTACCTAGACCTAACCTAACCTAATCTTTTTTATTTTTCCCTCCCTCATTTCAGGCTGCCCGGCTCCGCTAAGTGAAGTTAACCACACAGACTGGGCCCCAACACAAGCA
>JAWZYT010000416.1:20000-27500 GCA_034508575.1 Petrolisthes manimaculis | reverse complement strand
ACATCACCACAACACACAACAACAACAACAACACACACACCGACAACAAAAACACCACCACCACAACACACAACAACAACAACAACACACACACCGACAACAAAAACACCACCACCACAACACACAACAACAACAACAACACCAACACACACATCAACAACAACAACAACAGCAAACACATCAACAACAACAAAACACACAACAACACCGACAACAACAACAACACACACAGCAACAACACCGACAACAACATCACCTGCGACAAAAAACACAACAACAACAACAAACACATCAACAACAACAACACACACAACAACACCGACAACACCACCAACACACACAACAACAACACCGACATCAACAACAACACCACCAAAACACACAACAACAACAAAACACAATACAACTTCAACAACACCACAACAATACACATCAACAACAACAACAACAACACCGACAACAACAACAGCACACACATCAACAACAACAGCACACACAACAACAACACTACCACAACATACAACATCACCGACACACATACCCAACACACAACCACACGTACACCACATACCCAACACACAAACACACACAGAACCACACATACCCAACTCACAAACACACACAACAACAAAACACAACACACAGACACACGTACCCGACACACAAACACACACAAAACCACACACACCCGACACACAAACACACACAGAACCACACATACCCGACACACAAACACACACAACAACAAAACCACACCCACAAACACAAACAACAAACTTCGAGACACTGGTACAAATAAGATGGCAACAATTAACGGAAGATGTGCGTTTAATTGAGGAAGACGGAGGGAAATTTTTTTGGTATAACAGAAAATTGGAAGAAGAAAACGAAAATAATAGTGAAGATGAGTCGTATAGCAGACAATTGGTAGAAGTAGAAGATAGTGAAGATGATGAGTCGTATGATAGACACCTGATAGACGTAGAAAATAGTGAAGATGAGTCGTATAATAGACACCAGGTAAAAAATAGTGAAGATGTGTCGTATAATAGACACCCGGTAAAAAATAGTGAAGATAAGTCGTATAATAGACACCCGGTAAAAAATAGTGAAGATGTGTCGTATAATAGACACCCGGTACGAAATAGTGAAGATAATGATGATAATATAGACGTTGATGAGACAATGATGGCGTTACCTGAACTGCGGTCCATCAAACGAGAGAAGGAAGACGCAACGATTCAACATTTACAGCAGCGGCGACAGCAACTTTCCTCTCTCGACCGGGTCATTTATAAAGAGATACGCCCGACAGAAATTCAAGGTGTATGTAGAGAAGAGAACGGAAGGGAAACATACACACAGGAAACAAACACACATACACAGACACACAACATACTGGAAACAAACGCTAACACGCAGAGACATAACAATACATACACAGAGACACACAACACACTGGAATCAAACGCAAACACACAGACACACAACACACTGGAATCAAACACACACACGCAGAGACACAATATACTGGAATCAAACGCTAACATACAGACACACAACACATTGGAATCAAACGCAAACACACAGACACACAACACATTGGAATCAAACACATACACACAGACACACAATACACTGGAATCAAACGCATACATACAGACACATAACAACACATATACACACAGACACAACACACTGGAATCAAACACACACACGCAGACACACAGCACACTGGAATCAAACACAAACACACTGGAATCAAACGCTAACACGCAGACACACAATACACTGGAATCAAACACACACACGCAGACACACAACACACTGGAAACAAACGCTAACACACACAGACATAACAACACATATACACACAGACACAGCACACTGGAATCAAACACAAACACACTGGAACCAAACACAAACACACATGAATCAAACACAAACACGCAGACACACAACACACTGGAAACAAACACAAACACACAGAAATCAAACACAAACACACAGAAACCAAACACAAACACACAGACACACAACAATACATACACAGAGACACACAACACACAGGAATCAAACACAAACACACATGAATCAAACACAAACACAAACACACAGAAAACAAAAACAAACGCGCAGAAAACAAACGAGGGGACATGCAGCAGGACCGAGCCGTTTGTCGGGAACATGAGAAGAAGAAGCACACGGAAAAAACGCAGAACGGAAATACAAAGCATCTATACATACACACAGCACGAACTCAATAAAATAATACAAAAACGCACAAATGCACACGCAAACAAACACAAAAACACAAATACACACGCAAACAAATGCGGTGGGACGGAACCGCAAAACGCAAACACACACGCAAACAAACGCGTTAGGACGGAACCGCAAAACGCAAATACACACTCAAACAAACACAGTAAAACGGAACCACAAAACGCAAACAAACGCGGTAGAACGGAACCAGAAAACGCAAACACACACGCAAACAAACGCGTTAGGACGGAACCAGAAAACGCAAACACACACGCAAACAAACGCGCTAGAACGGAACCAGAAAACGCAAATACACACACACACACAACAATAGCAGAATGGAATACACCTATCATAAAATCTAATACCCCAATCGCAAAATTAAATACCCCAATCGCAAAATCAAATACCCCAATCGCAAAGTTAAATACCCCAATCGCAAAATTTGATACCCCAATCGCAGGTAGTAGAATACATAAACTCACAAAATATAATACCGCAATCGCAAAATCTAATACCCCAATCGCAGAATCTAATACCCCAATCGCAAAATCTAATACCCCAATCGCAAAATCTAATACCCCAATCGCAGAATATAATACCCTAATCGCAAAATATAATACCGCAATCGCAAAATTAAATACCCCAATCGCAAAATCTAATACCCCAGTCGCAAAATCTAATACCCCAATCGCAAAATCAAATACCCCAATCGCAGAATATAATGCCCTAATCGCAAAATATTTTACCCCAATCGCAAAATCTAATACCCCAATCGCAGAATCGAATACCCCAATCGCAAAATCAAATACCCCAATCGCAAAATCTAATACCCCAATCGCAAAATCTAATACCGCAATTGAAGGTCGCAAAATACATGAATTCGTAAAATATAATAACCCAATCGCAAAATCAAATACCACAGTCGCAAAATCTAATACCCCAATCGCAAAATCTAATACCCCAATCGCAAAGTCAAATACCCCAATCGCAAAATCTAATACCCCAATCGAAGGTCGCAAAATACATGAATTCGTAAAATTGAATATCCCAATCGCAAAATCTAATACCCCAGTCGCAAAATCTAATACCCCAATCGCAGAATCAAATACCCCAATCGCAAAATCTAATACCCCAATCGCAAAATTTAATACCCCAATTGAAGGTCGCAAAATACATGAACTCGTAAAATTGAATACCCCAATCGCAAAATCTAATACCCCAGTCGCAAAATCAAATACCCCAGTCGCAAAATCTAATACCCCAGTCGCAAAATCTAATACCACAGTCGAAAGTCGCAGAATACGTGAAATCGAAGAATCGAATACGGCCATCATAGGTCACAGAATACACTCACGCAACCGTTCACTCTACCTCGCAGGAAACGCGGTGAGATTAGAACACAATTACAGTAGTTGCACTGATAGAGGCACATACTACACCGGTCACTACAGGATGTTGATATTATTGGAAGAACAGCAGCAACAACTGAGAGATTTGTACGAAAGTGACGATAGCGATGGTGGCGAGGGTAGCGAGCTGAGAGATTTGAACTACAGCGATGGTGGCGATGATGGCGGTGGTGGTGGCGAGGGTAGTGGTGGTGGTGGTGGCGAGGGTAGTGGTGGTGGTGGTGTGGGTAGTGGTGGTGGTGGTGTGGGTAGCGTTGGTGGTGGTGTGGGTAGCGGAGGCAGTGGCGAGGGTAGTGGAGGCAGTGGCGAGGGTAGTGGAGGCAGTGGCGAGGGTAGCGGAGGCAGTGGCGAGGGTAGCGTTGGTGGCAGTGGCGAGGCTAGCGGCGGCAGCGGCGAGGCTAGCGGAGGCAGTGGCGAGGGTAGCGGAGGCAGCGGCGAGGCTAGCGGAGGCAGCGGCGAGGCTAGTGGAGGCAGTGGCGAGGCTAGCGGAGGCAGTGGCGAGACTAGCGGCGGAGGCAGTGGCGAGGCTAGCGGAGGCAGCGGCGAGGCTAGCGGAGGCAGCGGCGAGGCTAGCGGAGGAGGCAGTGGCGAGGCTAGCGGTGGAGGCAGTGGCGAGGCTAGCGGAGGAGGCAGTGGCGAGGCTAGCGGAGGAGGCAGCGGCGAGGCTAGCGGCGGTGGCGATTTTCCCAGCGAGAATGAAAACACAGCACCGTGGCGATTCATAAAGTGGCCGACAAGAACCGAATTAAGGAAACTGAATTTACCTCTATATCATATGAACAAATACCAAGGGTGGAAATAATAACACAGGGGTTGTTATTGTATACAGCTGAGTCATATAGCACCAGAGAAAGACGATTAAGAGGTGAGATGGCAAACATTTACTAATCTACCTATCTACCTACTTACTTACTTACGAATCTACCTACCTACCATACTACCAATCTACCTGTCATCTACCTACCTACGAATCTACCTACCATAGTACCTACCTGTCAATCTACCTACCAATCTACCTACCAATCTACCTACCAACCAATCTACCTACCTACCTACCAAACAACCAATCTACCTACCTACCTACCAATCTACCTACCTACCAACCAATCTACCTACCAAACTACCTACCTTCCTACCATTCATTTTTATCATGTTTTCATTGCAAAAACTTGTAGAAAATAGTTTTGGGTATAAAATAATAATAATAATAATAATAATAATAATAATAATAACAATAATAATAATAATAATAATAATAATAATAATAACAATAATAATAATAATAATAATAATAATAACAATAACAATAATAATAATAATAATAAATAAAAATAATAATAATAACAATAATAATAATAATAATAATAATAATAAATAAACTCTGGTAAAATTAAAAGAAATATAATTATGTACTGTATAATGCAAGTGTAGCCAACTCAGTGGGGAAATAAGACAGGTGATCTATGTATAATTTTGTTCTATCTCATAATAATAAACACTGCCATATATATATAAAAAAAAAAAAAAAAATATTAAAAAAAAAAAAATATATTAAAAAAAAATATATATATATATTAAAAAAAAAATATATATTAAAAAAAAAAAAAGGCGACTTGCGATTTTATGTTAATTTTCCCCGGTCAAAAAATCAATACTTAAATTATGTATGTATGTATGTGTGTATATAGTGTAGGGCTACATGTATGTATGTATGTATGTATATAGTGTAGGGCTACATGTATGTATGTATGTTAAAATTAAAATATTGTTAGTTCATATATATATCACTGAAAATCCTCAGTCTGCCAAAAAAAAAAGTTTTGGAACCACTCCTATTACTAGTGCTATGTAGGGTTGGTAAGCCTGTTCCACTGGTGATAATACTTATTGTATACTTATTGTATACTTATTGTATAATAATATGTTATAAATAGGTGTATTATTAGTGTATATTGGTGTATTATGGGTGTATTATTGGTGTATATTGGTGTATAATGGGTGTATTATTGTCCCTGTATATATACACTTGGGCTGACTTAGCAGGTGTACCAACCCTACCCAGATAAAAATTAATGGAGGGGTGGTTCCCAAACTTTTTTTACAGTTTGTACTTCTTTATTGCATTGCTATAACCACTCCCCCCCTCCAGTCGCCCCCCAAGCCTGTCCCCCTACTCCCGCACCCCCCCAGTCGCCCCCCAAGCCTGTCCCCCTACTCCCACACCCCCCCAGTCGCCCCCCAAGCCTGTCCCCCTACTCCCGCACCCCCCCAGTCGCCCCCAAGCCTGTCCCCCTACTCCCACACCCCCCCAGTCGCCCCCCAAGCCTGTCCCCCTACTCCCGCACCCCCCCAGTCGCCCCCCAAGCCTGTCCCCCTACTCCCACACCCCCCCAGTCGCCCCCAAGCCTGTCCCCTACTCCCACACCCCCCCAGTCGCCCCCAAGCCTGTCCCCTACTCCCACACCCCCATAAATTTGTATATATATATGTTTCCAGATATTCAATGTATTAAAAATGTATAAATAGAAATAAGATACTTGCAATTTAACAAACACTGCCCCGTAAATTTGTATAAATAGGCCTATAATTACTGATTTTTGATAATATACACAGACTCATGTAAATCTGTTTATTTATTATCCTAGAGTTTTAATATTACACATACGAGAGAGAGAGAGAGAGAGAGAGAGAGTGTGTGTGTGTGTCATAGATAGTGTATGTGTGTGTGTGTGTCATAGAGTGAGAGAGTGTGTGTGTGTGTTGTAAAGCGAGTGAGAGT
Source organism: Petrolisthes manimaculis (assembly GCA_034508575.1). Classification (NCBI taxonomy): domain Eukaryota; kingdom Metazoa; phylum Arthropoda; class Malacostraca; order Decapoda; family Porcellanidae; genus Petrolisthes; species Petrolisthes manimaculis. The sequence goes on along the minus strand of JAWZYT010000416.1, from coordinate 21,044 downwards.
GTGTATGTGTGTGTGTGTCATAGAGAGAGAGAGTGTATGTGTGTCAGAGAGAGAGTGTATGTGTGTGTCAGAGTGTGTGTGTGTGTGTGTGTTCCATGGTAATATATATTTGTTGTTTTGTAATTATAACGTGACATTTTTTTTCTATACCATTTTTTTCTCCATTTCCAAGATTTTTTTTCCAAGGTCATTTTGGAATTAGCCTGACCTGACCTAGCCTATCCGAGACTACCGGGACCTAACCTGGGCAGCCTACTGGGACCTAACCATGATAAAACCTGGGCATATTACTGGGACCTAACCTGTACAGACTACCGAGACCTAACCTGTACACACTACAGGGACCTAATCTGAGGAAACTACCGGGACCTAACCTGTACAGACTACAGGGACCTAACCTGGGCAGCCTACTGGGACCTAACCATGATAAAACCTGGGCAAATTACTGGGACCTAACCTGTACAAACTACCGGGACCTAACCTGTACAGACTACTGGGACCTAACCTGGGCAGCCTACTGGGACCTAACCATGATAAAACCTGGGCAAATTACTGGGACCTAACCTGTACAAACTACCGGGACCTAACCTGTACAGACTACTGGGACCTAACCTGGGCAGCCTACTGGGACCTAACCATGATAAAACCTGGGCAAATTACTGGGACCTAACCTGTACAAACTACCGGGACCTAACCTGTACAGACTACTGGGACCTAACCTGTACACACTACTGGGACCTAACCTGTACACACTACCAGGACCTAACCTGTACACACTACAGGGACCTAACCTGTACACACTACAGGGACCTAACCTGTACAGACTACAGGGACCTAACCTGTACACACTACTGGGACCTAACCTGTACACACTACTGGGACCTAACCTGTACACACTACCGGGACCTAACCTGTACAAACTACCGGGACCTAACCTGTACACACTACAGGGACCTAACCTGTACAAACTACCAAGACCTAACCATGGTAAGTCTGGGCAAACTACCGGGACTTGACCGTGGAAATTAACCTACAGGGACCTAA
>JAWZYT010000416.1:5000-10000 GCA_034508575.1 Petrolisthes manimaculis | reverse complement strand
AGAGAGAGAGAGAGAGACTATGTGTGTGTGTGTGAATTATAAATTGTTGATTATATTAGACAAATTAATATATATATATATATATATATATATATATATATATATATATATATATATATATATATATATATATATATATATATATATATATAAAACACACATACACAACATATATAAACACACAAACACACATACACAACATAAATACAAACACATACACACACACACACATACACACTAACAAACAAATATTACCCAACAAACACAAACACACACACAAATAACAAACACACACACACCTCCACTTTTCAATACCCATATTCACAAAAAAAAAAAAAAAAAAAAAAAAAAAAAAAAAAAAAATCACACACACACACACAGATGCCGACACCCGGACTTCATCTCCATCGTACCGCACCAACCCCATCGTACACCCGACAACCCCGGCGAAGTGAGGCTGGGTTTCGAAGCGTTCATGTTGGATACGAGACACGCTTCGAGCAGTTCGGAACAGTTGTGGATTCACGCTACTATTAAAGCCTGTATAAGCGATGTGGATTGTAAGCCGGTGAGTGTGTGTGTGTGTGTGTGTGTGAGAGAGAGAGGGGGGTGGGGGGGTGGGGGAGGGAGAGAGAGAATGTGTGTGTGGGGAGAGTGGGGGGTGGGGCAGGCAGAGAGAGAGAGAATGTGTGTGTGTGTGTGTGTGTAGAGAGAGAGTGTATGTGTATGTGTGGGGTGAGAGAGAGTGTGGGGGGAGGGAGGGAGAGAGAGAGAATGTGTATGTGGGGAGAGAGAGAGAGAATGTGTGCGTGTGTGGGGGGGAGGGAGAGAGTATATATATGTGTGTATGTGGAGAGAGAGAGAGAGAATGTGTATCTGGAGAGAGTGTGGGAGAAGAGAGAGAGAAAGAGAATGTGTATGTGTGTGTGTGTGAGAGAGAGAGAGAGAGAGAGAGAGAGAGGGTTCTGTTGCCTGGAGTAGTTTGGAGAATTCATAGAGCTCCAGTAAGGGTCTGTGAGAGAGAGAGAGAGAGAGAGAGAGAGAGAGAGAGAGAGAGAGGGTTCTGTTGCCTGGAGTAGTTTGGAGAATTCATAGAGCTCCAGTAAGGGACCTCAATTTTTTTTATATAAACTACAGGTATAATAATAATAAAAAAATTGTAACACACACACATTACATAAATAAAATGATACAGCACATTGAAGTACAAAATAATAAACCTGTAACTGTAGCTGTACTCTCTTTGTATACTCGTGATATGTATGTAATCCCTGTATGTGTGTATTGCTTGTTGTAGTGTAGGGGCAATACTTACAGGGTTTTGGCGCTCCTTCGGTCCCAGTCACTTGCTTTTAGATATTCAACTGTTCCCTCTTTTTTTATTATTTTTTTCTCTCTCTTTCTCTCTCTCTCTCTCTCTCTCTCTCTCTCTCCTTGTTGTCACCTCTCTCTCTTTCTCTCTCTCTCTCTCTCTCTCTGCTTGTTGTCACCTCTCTCTCTCTCTCTCTCTCTCTCTACACACACACACACACACACACAACATTCCAACTCAGCCTCTATAGGTGTACTGAGTGGGAAAATGAACACACACACACACACACACACTTTTTTTTTTATCTTAGTTACTCATTTGACCACCAGGAGTTTATTTATTTACATATATATATTTTATTTATAGTTTTATTTACAGTTTTATAGTTTTTATAGTTTTATTTACATATATATATAGTTTATTTATAGTTTATATATATGTAGTTACTCATTTTTTAGTTACTCATTTGACCACCAGGGGTTTATTTACATTTAATAGTTCCTCATTTGACCACCAGGAGTTCTGCCTCGACTTGTTCCAACCTTCTGGACACGGTAGAAGACGACGACACAACAACAACAACAACGACAACAACAACAACAACAACAACAACAACAACAACGACAACCACAACAACAACAACAACAACAACAACAACAACGACAATAACAACAACAATGGCTTCAATAGTCACGTGATCAGGGGACGCCATTCACAACATGTAGAGAACGTGTTTCAACATGTAGAAAACGTGTTACAAAATCAATACCGTATTTACAATCACTCTTACGATCATTATAATCTTTTTAATGACACACAGACAGACACAGAGGAAGATTCGAAACTTAGGCAAAATGAGAAGGTAATAATAATAATAATAATAATAATAATAATAATAATAATAATAATAATAATAATAGTAGTATCATTATTATTATTATTATTATTATTATTATTATTATTATTATTATTATTATTATTTATGTAATTTTTATTGTTTTGTTGTCATAATTATTAGTTATTGCTATAACTATTATTATTAGTATTATTAGTATTAGTATTATTATTATTATTATTATTATTATTAATATTATTATTAGTACTATTATTATTATTATCATTATTATTATTATTATTATTATCATTATTATTATTATTATTATTATGATTATTTATGTAATTATTATTGTTTTGTTGTCATAATTATTAGTTATTGCTATAACTATTATTATTATTATTATTATTATTAGTATTAGTAATATTATTATTAGTAGTAGTATTATTATTATTATTATTATTATTATTAGTATTAATATTAGTATTAGTATTATTATTATTATTATTATTATTATTATTATTATTATTATTATTATTATTATTATTATTATTATTATTATTTTCTCAAAACAGCAAAACAACCACAACTACAACCGTGATGAGAATACCACACTCCCCAGACCACAACCACTCATACAACCACTACCAACAACCACAACTTCAAATACTACTACTACTACTACTACTACTACTACTACTACTACTACTACTACTACTACTACTACTACTGATATTGATGATAATGTTGGTATGACTGTTATTATGCCTCAAGGTAATTATATACATACATACATACATACATACATATATACATACATATATATATATATACATACGCTGAAATATATACATACATATATACATACATACACTCAAATATATATACATACATACATACATTGATTTAAACAAGCTTACATAATTAGGATCCTATATACATACATATTTATATATACATGACTGAAATATACATACATATATATATACACACAGAAACATACATACATACATATATTCACTTGTCTGTCTTATTTCAATAGAGTTATTCACACAAACTTAATAAAAAGTTAATAAAAACTTAAATTTCTCTTAAAAACTTGATAAAAACTTACCTTTCTATTAAAAACATAACTTTAATTCAATTTTATTTGTCTTTTTAACAGAGTTCTTCACTTAAGGGGGTGTGGGAGTAGGGGACAGGCTTGGGGGGGGTTTGGGGGGTGCGGGAGTAGGGGGACAAGCTTGGGGGTTGGGGGGTGAAGGAATAGGGGAACTTAATACAATTTTATTTTATCTTTTTAACAGAGTTCTTCACACAAACCTCCCCATCTTCCATTCTCCACGCCTCCTGCCACACGTTCCTCCTCCTCTCCGCCGTATTGGGTGTGTGGGAGTAGGGGACAGGCTTGGGGGGGGGGGTTTGGGGGGTGCGGGAGTAGGGGGACAGGCTTGGAGTGGGTAGAAAGCCTGTCCCCTATTCCCGCACCCCTTTAAAAACTTCTACACACTTCACAACTCATAAAAACTTAACATTCTCGTAAAAACTTAACTTAATTATACTTTTTTGTCTATTTTTTAACAGAGTTCTTCACACAAACCCCATCTTCCATTCTCCACGCCTCCTGCCACACCTTCCTCCTCCTCTCCTTCTCATAAAAACATAATAAAAACTTAACTAAACACACTTTCTTTTTGTCTTTTTAACAGAATTCTACACACAACCATCCTCATCAATACTCCACAACTCGTAAAAACATAATAAAAACTTGACTTTCTCATAAAAAACATAATAAAAACTTGACTAAATAGACTTTTTTAACGCTTTTTTTTGTCTTTTTTACAGAATTCTACACACAAACAGAGTCGTCAATACTTCACAACTCATAAAAACATAATAAAAACTTACCTTTCTCGTAAAAAACATAATAAAAACTTAACTTTCTCGTAAAAACATAACTTTAATTCAATTTTATTTGTCTTTTTAATAGAATTTTTCACATAAACATTTAATAAACTTTTTTTTTAACGCTTTCTTTTGTCTTTTCAACAGAATTTTTCACACATACAAAATCTTCAATTCTCCACGCCTCCTGCCACACGTTCCTCCTCCTCTCTTTCGTATTGGGTGTGGGAGTAGGGGACAGGCTTGGGGGGGGTTTGGGGGGTGCGGGAGTAGGGGGACAGACTTGGGGGGACTTAATACAATTTTATTTTATCTTTTTAACAGAGTTCTTCACACAAACCCCATCTTCATCCATTCTCCACGCCTCCTGCCACACGTTCCTCCTCCTCTCTTTCGTATTGGGTGTGTGGGAGTAGGGGACAGGCTTGGGGGGGGTTTGGGGGGTGCGGGAGTAGGGGGACAGGCTTGGGGGGTGGGTGGGGGGGTGAAGGAATAGGGGAACTTAATACAATTTTATTTTATCTTTTTAACAGAGTTCTTCACACAAACCTCCCCATCTTCCATTCTCCACGCCTCCTGCCACACGTTCCTCCTCCTCTCTTTCGTATTGGGTGTGTGGGAGTAGGGGACAGGCTTGGGGGGGGTTTGGGGGGTGCGGGAGTAGGGGGACAGGCTTGGAGTGGGTAGAAAGCCTGTCCCCTATTCCCGCACCCCTTTAAAAACTTCTACACACTTCACAACTCATAAAAACTTAACATTCTCGTAAAAACTTAACTTAATTATACTTTTTTGTCTATTTTTTAACAGAGTTCTTCACACATACAAAATCTTCAATTCTCCACGCCTCCTGCCACACGTTCCTCCTCCTCTCTTTCGTATTGGGTGTGGTGGTGGTGGCTGCCGGGTGTTTACTTTGTATCATGACGTCACGTGTTCACAAGATGGCCG
>JAWZYT010000415.1:27500-45805 GCA_034508575.1 Petrolisthes manimaculis | reverse complement strand
GTGTGTGTTGGTGGTGGTGGTGGTGTTGTGATAATATTATAATGATGGGTGAAATTATTTAACACACAGCCTTCCTTTATGTTTCCTGTGTGGTATAGTGTCAATGGTGAATTACTTATTATGATGTAGCCTGGAGGTGTGTGTGTGTGTGTGTGTGTATGGTGTGTTGTGAGTGGCGGTGGTGTGTGTGTGTGTTGTGAGTGGAGGTTGTGTGAGTGGTGAAATGTTTGTGTAGTTTGTGTATGTATATGGTGTTTTGTGAGTGTGTGTGTGTGTGTGTTGTGAGTGTGTGTGTGTGTGTGTGTGTGTGTGTGTGTGTGTATGGTGTGATGTGTGTGTGTGTGTGTGTCAAGGTCTCACTAGATGACATACAAACTCATTCGCCCTTTCCCCACTTTTATTTTTTCCCCAGTCCTGATCAGCTCCACGACTGAATCTATTCCTCTCACTCGTTCAGGCGTCAAATTATTTTTTTCTCTGTCTCTTTCCCTCGTGTTGTGAATGCTTTTGATTCTGAACAGGCGGAAGATAGAGTCGAAAATAGTTTTTTTTTTTATAACTCGATGGCCTACAGCGAAATTAGAATGACATAACTAACATATATAGGATTTAATATACGTCTTGAGGAAACGCATCACTGAGCACTGAGATAACTTTATAATTATGATACGTTTGTATTTTGTTTGTTTCTTTCAGATCCCCAGAAATCGAAGTACCGTATCCTAAATGGTTACAGACAATGACAAGGGAATCTAAGTTTATATTTTATTACTTAACACACACGTGGAAGTTGGCTTATATTGTGAGTCAGACACCTGGTGCTTACTTTCTACCTACACACACACACACACACACACACACACACACACACACACAGACACACACACACACACACACACACACACACACACACACACACACACTACCCAGAGCGACAACACGTCTGTAAAAAGCAAAGTCCTGGATGATGCTGGTGGTGTTGGTGGTGATGATGATGACGGTGGTGGTGATGGTGGTGATGGTGAAGGAGAGTTAATAGGAACGGAAAGGTGAGATGATGAATAAAAGGAGCTGTTGGTGATGATGATGATGGTGGTAAAGATGGTGATGTTGTTGGAAGGAGAGTTGATAGGAAGGGAAGGGAGAGTGAGAGAAGGAATTAGAGGAGCAATGGTGTGTGTGAGGCTGGATTGGGTTGGAGGGATTGAGAGAAGGGTGCGTGAAGTGGAGACATAATCTGGTGTGACATTGGATTCCTACCCTGATCTCCGTGTGTGTGTGTGTGTGTGTGAGAGAGAGAGAGGGAAAGTGGAAGGGCAGGGTCACGAAAGGAGAGGATTGACAGGGCAGGGCAGAGCTTGGCAGGGTCATGAAAGGAGTTTGTTGGCAGGGTAGGGTCAGGAAAGGAGAGGATTGACAGGGCAGGGCAGAGCTCGGCAGGGTCAGGGAAGGAGTTTGTTGACAGGGTAGGGTCATGAAAGGAGAGGATTGGCAGGGCAGGGTAGAGCTCGGCAGGGTCATGAAAGGAGTTTGTTGGCAGGGTAGGGTCAGGAAAAAATGTCACAGTGTTGGGGGAGTAGACATGTAATGGTGGGAGGAGGTGTGGAGAAAAAATTCATTCTTCTCAAACGGATATTGGTGAGGCGTGGAAGTGAGTGAATGAATGAATGGTAAAGGAAGGAAGGGAGTGATTTAAGAGTGGGAGGTGAAGTGAGGTGAGGGAGTGAATGAATAGTAAAGAACGGAAAGAGTGATTTAAGAGTGGGAGGGAGAGAGGGAGGGAAGGGGTGGAGGGAGAGAGGGAGGGAAGGGGTGGAGGGAGAGAGGGAGGGAAGGGGTGGAGGGAGAGAGGGAGGGAAGGGGTGGAGGGAGAGAGGGAGGGAAGGGGTGGAGGGAGAGAGGGAGGGAAGGGGTGGAGGGAGAGAGAGGGGAAGGGGGGGAGGGGAGGACCACTACCAACCCAATGCGGACAGGCAGAAAGTCGTACTTGAATGTTGTTATTCCCGGGGAAAAATATGAAAAAAATATATTATTTTCAAATGAATGCAGGTGAAAATTACTGACATGTCCAAATGTTGCACGCTGATATCCCTGACATAAAAGCCAAAGGATTATTGAGCTATATAAATTAAATTATTTAGTTAAATGAACACGGTGACATAGCGAACCGAACAAATGTTTCACCCGTGGATCAATCACACGTTTTGTACACGAAGAAATACATTATTCAATTTATACTGTATTAATTAAGCAGTACAGAAACCAATAATTTCAAATTATCGAATTATTTTTTTTATAGTTTATTAATGTAGCATTGTAAATTACTATTACTGACATTTTATTATATAGTTTGAAAATTGATATTGTAACAAACCGATAGTCACACGGTTCTTGTCACACGGTTCTCACTTAGAATTCGGACATGTGAACGCTTCATATTTTGCACACAACAGAGTTTCAATATACATTTTTAGCAAATATCAAATTATTATATCACAGGTACACGGAATATGATAGACAGATTATATGGGCAGCAATCAAGTAAAAAAAAAAAAAAAAAAAAAAATAATAATAAAAAAAAAAAGCCAAATGGAGGTGAGAGTTGAGTGTGAGATTGAGACGACACACACACACACACACACACACACACACACACACAGTTTACACCTTCTATCCGCTGACCGGTTGGGGGAATAAAACGGGCACAAAATAAAATAAATTCACTCTGGGGGCGTTATCAAGTTTTCCCCGACACTCACTCACTCATTCACTCCCTGGCTCAAATTCTGATGTCACACCGATGCAGCTCACGAGTCCACACACTTCAGCCTCGTTTTGCGGCGTTGGGTTGAAGAGGAGAGATGTTTTTTTTTTTTTTTTTTTTTGGTAACTTGGAGCAGCGTCTCGAGTCCTCCAAAGTAGTGCCAGGAAACGAGGACCACATGAACAAAATAATAACAAAATAAATAACAAAATATTAACAAAATAATTAATGGTGTTGTGTTGTTGCTTGGAATTATTTGAAGGAAGAATCATTTAGCTTGTTCCAGATTTACCAACACTGTATTCCCCCCCTTGATTAAAATAATATAGTATGTACAGTCGCGATCAGTAGTCCTGTAACACCTTGGATTTTATTAAAAGTCTCGAAATTTGATGCGAAACTCTATAATGTTGGTTCATAAGGTTCATTCTCAGGGTTCACTTTCATATCCCCTATACTAGACTTTTAACCCTTATAATATACATAAAGTGGTTGACCTTACTTGTTTCCCTTCTGTAACTCGTAACTTTCTTGATTGTGGAACTTGAGAGAAAGAGAGAGATAGAGAAATGTGGGGGGGATGGCAGTACCTACTGTGCATTGAGAGAGAGAGAGAGAGAGATATGTTATCATTTTCATTGAAATATCAGACGTGTTGCCGCCATATTCATCATTATCATCATCATCATCATCATCACCACCATCATCATCATTATTATTATCAAGGTCTTTTATTTCCGGGTTTACATTCATTTCTTGCTTGATCGGCCGAAGAACCCAAACCGATAAATTGTCCTAAGTGGCTGTGAAGTCCCCGAGGCGACCCACTCCTCCTCCTCCTTCCCCCACACACCATCCCGGGGTTACCTGCCCTATTGATTCCGCCAAAGACTGTAACAGAGATGAAAGCGAGCCAGAAGTCGGCCTGAGGCTCTCTTGAGGGGAGGGAAGGAGGGAGGGAGAACTGGGGATGGGAGCTATATAGGGATGGTCAGAGGGGTAGGATACTGGGGTTGGGAGCTTTATAGGGAGGGTCAGAGGGGTAGGATACTGGGGTTGGGAGCTATATAGGGAGTCAGAGTAAGGAGGGGGTGGGAGGGAGTTGTGGTATAGGAGAGGGAAGACGAGAGAGGTCCCTGCATATTATTTTGTTGTCTGTTTGTGTTATATGTATATTTATATGTATTTATATTACATTACATGATATATATTGGTAGAAAGATGGGAAAATGGTTAGACAGAGAATCAGTGTCAAACAATTTAGGGTTAGGGAAAGTCAGAGGATTTGGTGGTTGGAGAATTTGAGAGAAGGTAAGGGAAGAGAAACTAAGATCACAGGGCTATTAAGTACGTTTAGGAATTGGGGAAGGAAAGGTGACCCAGAGACGAAAGAGGAAACTGGAGGATTGAAGAAGTGTAGAGTATGAAGTGGTGAGATTGTATGAGAAAGGATGGTGGACAGGAGGAGAGAATTTATCGTTGGAAAGAGATGAGGGCAGGTCAGGTCAGAGGTCTCGGTTGAAGGGGAAAACAGTCTTAGGTTATTGGTGGGTAGCATGTTGGGTTGAGAAAGGCTTTGTGTTTGTGTGTGTGTGTGTGAGTGAGTGAGTGATACTTGTGTGGGTTAGAGAGAGAATATGTGTCTGTGATGTGAGCGTGGTATCTGTGTGTATGTGTGTGAGAGAGAGAGAGAGAGAGTGTGTGTGTGTGTGTGTGTGTGTGTGTGTGTGTGAGAGTGAGTGTGTGTGTGTGTGTGTAGCCTGAAGGTGAGGCAACTTTGTCTGAGGTATAAGTTTGTTGTAACCCGTGGCGCCCGGCATTATTCCCAAACTCTCTCGCGGCACGGGGAATTATTTTCTCTTCTGTAGACGGGGGTTACCGAGGTCAGGATAAAGGCTGGGTCAGGTCGTCACGATTCGGGTAGGTTAGGGTAGATTAAATTAAACTTTGGCATGTAAAAATTTAACTTAGGTTAGTTCACATCAGGTTGAAAGATTAAAATTGGTTATGACAGATTAAGTTAAGCAGTCTAGATCAGGAAATTATAACTCGGAATACATTTTGATCAGGTGTGTTAGGTCTGATAGAGATGATTTAGATTAAGTAAGTCAAGTCATATTATATTGGAAGAGTTAAAGACTGACGTACTAAGGAAGGAAGAGTGAGTATGTTTCCCCATGGCTTGAGAAACTTGGGAATGAAAGTGGCTGAGCTGGACAAGGTTGGTGGTGGTGGTGGTGGTGGTGGGTTGGTGGTGGGTTGGTTAGTAAGGCTTCTTGGAGTTCTCGTGTGGCCTAGACTGTTGGTGGTGGTGGTGGTGGTGGTGGTGGTGGTGGTTACTAAGTGCATAGTGATGGAAGGTATATGTACAGTTGCCAGCACTTGTTCGTTTACTTCTCCTGTACCTGTTTTAAAGTGCTGGTAATTGTACACCCTGAGTAGGTTACTTTAATTAAGGGTTTAATTAAAGGTGCTGGTAAATCTGTGGCAAATGACTCCTCCAAACTATTTCAAGCAACAGACAGGCCACCATTATTTATGTTAATCTGGTCCTGTTTCCTGGCAAACTTTGGGGGAATCAAGGCACTCTAATGTGTACCAAAAGTATACAACCCCCTTTCCTCATAGACCCTGTGATCGTCTATGAAAACTGGAGGCTTCTGATTCCTTCTGACCACGCCATGAAACAAACTCCGTCCATATAGGTGGTGTTTCGTGGCAATATTTGAAGGCCTCATATAACTCCAATTTTCTGACTACATCACAGGGTGCCTCAAGATGATGGAGCATGGTTGGTGGAGGCAGGGATCATGGTCTAGGCTTTGTTCACTTTGACTACACAGGAGTTACTACAGGGAATAACAACACTGGGGGATCAAGTTGAGCCTCACTTTTGTTTACACGGGTAATGGATCTTCCTGTGGGCCTCACCGCGGAAACTTTGAACGCTGGAAATTGTGGAGGAGATGAGTAAAACCAAGGCCAAGAGATATACTAGGTCGGGACACTAACCCCCCCATACAGGGTATCAATTTCAGGGGGAGGAGCTTCCTACCCTTTCCAGTACGTCACAGACCATAGAAGGAAAACGAGAGATTGAAGTAGACATTAGAGGGCGAACAAAAATATTTGCCAGGAAATCTGTTGAGAACTTGAGAGATAATTATATTTTGTATTTGGAATTCGGAGAGAGAGAGAGAGAGAGAGAGAGAGAGAGATGCATTAGAAGAAATTGACACATAAACATTATATAAACAATTCATACAGACACACTATATATAACAATAAGTCATATGCGTATTAACAAGTGTCTGTTAATAAAAATACTATTAATAATAAAAGTAAGAATAGTAATAGAAGAGAATCAAACAGGCAGAATAACAAGAGAGAAAGAGAGAAATTGTGTATGTGTGGATGTGCAGAGAGAGAGAGAGAGTGGGTGTGTAGAGAGAAGAGAGTGAAGGAAAATCTGATAATTATCCCATGGGAACAGAGTCACATGCATTAATTCCTATTAATGATTTTGAAATACCGCCCTACACTGTATATCCATTTGAAAGCAGAGCGGGAAACCTTCACTGATGGACAGCCAATAGTCAACTTCCCTTATAGCTACGTCACAGATTCACTCACCCTCCTGGTGGGAGGTGAGGAGCGCGAGTGTCCCGACCTAGTATATCTCTTGGCCTTGAGTAAAACCGTCTTAAGAGGGCCAGCCGAATTTCTAAATAGGGATGATCGTACTAAAAAAAAGATTAATGTAAATATGTTGCAAATGGCTTGAACTTGGGAATAACTGTTTGCGCTCTTTCCACTTGGGTTGTGTATTACAGTAAGAGAAATTGTAGTCTGCTGCTTACTAAGTGGAAATAATGTTATGAAATATTTCCACACACGAAAATTATTATTGCTGCTTTGGATGGTGTGTGTGTGTGTGTGTGTTGAGAAAAGGTTGGGTTCTTGGGAATGGGATAATTATGTAGTAAGTTGCTAAGGGAAAAGAATGTAGTGGAGACCTGTGTACAGAAGTAGTGGTGGGGTGTTTATAAGCAAGGTAAATGATAGGTGTGTGTGTGTGTGTGTGTGTGTGTGTGTGTGTGTGTGTGTGTGTGTGTGTGTGTGTGTGTGTGTGTGTGTGTGTAAAGAGAAAGAGAAGTGAGAGGAGAGAAGAGGACAAAGAGGATATATATATAGAGAGAAACGGTAGAGGGGCGAAGAGAAGATCAGAGAAGAGAAGAAAGAGGAATATAGTGAAACGGTAAAGGTGTATGGAGAAGAGAAGTGAACAGAGGAGAAGAGTAAATAAACAATTGTCGAGGAAGGCTGTGGTGGAGTGGGTAGAGGAACGGTATGCAGGGTGTGTGTGTGTGTGTGTGTGTGTGTGTGTGTGTGTGTGTGTGTGTGCCGTGATGCTGGCGGGGTTACTTGTGTGTGTGTGTGAGAGAGAGAGAGAGAGAGGGAGAGGGAGACGATGAAGACTGGAGGGGAACTTACTTGTTGGCCTCGCAAGTTTTACACAGAGGAGCCACAAGTTGGAGCAGCTAACAAATGCGGTGGTGGTGGTGGGATGGGGTTGGCTGGCTGGCTGGCTGGCTGGCTGGCTGGCTGCAGAGGCTGAATAATTTCATAGCATCAGAGGGGAAGGTTGTACTTTAAACAGGGTGCGATGTATGTATGTTTGGTGTGTGTGTGTGTGTGTGTGTGTTGTGTTTATGTTTGGTGTGTTGTTGTGTGTGTATAATGAGATGAGTTGTTAGTGGTGGTCGTTAGCTGTGAAGAGACTAAGGAAGAGAATGTTTTGGACGTAATGAGAGAAAGAGGGGGATTTGGAAGGCAAGAGGGAATTCGTAGAGTCAAGAAAGTAAAAGTGGATGAGGGTAGAGAGTGAATAGTCGAGAAATGAGTGAAGATAAATGTGGTAAGTGAGGACAGAGTCGAATGTGTGTGTTTGTGTGTGTGTGTGTGTGTGTGTGTGTTTGTGTGTGTGAATAGAACAAGAAAGTAGAGAGAAAAGACAAGGAAAAGTGAACAAATAAACAACAACAAGAGCTTTAGGCAACAAACCTCAAAACAAAAAATATATAAAGTCTACGGACATTGTAACCACTATTTCACTATCGTTATTAAGTGAATCGAGTGTGTAAGAAGAGAGGAGTGAGAGTGGGTGGGAATGAGAAGAGATGGGTGAGAGTGGGTGGGACTGTGAGGAGATGAGTGAAAGTGGGTGGGAACGAGAAGAGATGGAAGAGAGTGGTTGGGAATGAGAAGAGAGGAATGAGAGTAGAAATGAAAGTGGATTATTGATAGGTTGAAAACACAGAAATGAGAACGGGTGAGTGAGGAATCGTATAGAGAATATGGGAGAAGAAAGTCTGACCTCTGTTGCCTCCAGGAGTGTAAATATTGTACGTGGTGTTGTTGGTGATGGTGGTGGTAGTGGTAGTGGTGTTAGTGGTGGTGATGGTGGTGATGGTGGTGGTGGTAGTGGTAGTGGTATAGGTAGTGTTGGTGGTAGTGGTAGTGGTAGTTGTGGTAGTGGTAGTGCTGGTGGTAGTGGTAGTGGTAGTGGTGGTAGTAGTGGTGGTGGTGGTAGTGGTTTGGTTACTGTATTCTGATATTCATATTCATTTAATTTTCAATATATTCCGATACTGAGGATATGCATCATTAATCCTGTTAGTGAGAGCCAGGTCAAACACACACACACACACACACACACACACACACAGACACACACAGACACACACACATGAAGAAACACACACACACACACACACACACATGAAGAAACACACACACACACACACACATGAAGAAACACACACACACACACACAGGAAGAAACAAACACACACACACACACATGAAGAAACACACACACACACTATAACTCAGGTTTTACGCTGTTACACTCACCCCCCCCCCCCTGCCATCCTTCATTCAGACCTGCCCCCCACGAACCCTGCCCATCAGTCTTTTGGGGCGCGGCGACCCCTTCACGCACGCCACGAGTCACATGTCGCTAAATTCTTCTTTCCTGTTTACCTCTTTGACTGTTTATTTCAGTCATTGTTTGCCTCTTTCACGGTTTATTTCAGTTATTGTTTGCCTCTTTCACGGTTTATTTCAGTCATTGTTTGCCTCTTTCACTGTTTATTTCAATTATTGTTTGCCACTTTCACTGTTTATTTCAATTATTGTTTCCTTCCTTCCTTGTTTACATTTTTTGCTGTTTATTTCCTTCCCTGTTTCATTCATTGTTTGCTTCCTTCCCTGTTTACGTCTTTCACTGTTTACTTCCTTCCCTGTTTACCTTCTTCATTGTTTACCTTCTTGTTTACCTCCCTCACTGTTTACCTTCTTGTTTACCTCTTTCATTGTTTACTTCCTTCATTGTTTACCTCCTACACTGTTTACCTTCTTGTTTACTTCCCTCCATGTTTACCTCTTCCTCATGAGACTTGTGATACGATTTACACTTCACTAACCCTTCTAATTAATTAACGTGGACAGTACAGGGAGCGTCAGAAGTCCCCGGTCACCTCACCTGCTTCACAGAGACAGACAGTGTTCATGGACTCGAGAAATAGGTCACGTTTTTTACACCCAATTATCTCGAGTCTGTGAGGAGAGCCAGGTCAAACATACACACATATACAGATGAAGACATACATACACACACACACACACACACATTTGAAGAAACACACACACAGATGAAGAAACAAATACACAAACACACACACACACACATATGAAGAAACAAATACACACACACACACACACACACACACACACACACACACACACACACACACACACACACACACACACACACACACACACACACACACACACACACACAAGTGTATTGATTACCCCCCCATCAAGGACGTCGTGTAATATTTCCATCGTATAGTAAACATAAATGGAATAGTTAATGAATAGAGGATGGTGTCATTCAATATCTGATATAGTTGGTGGTTCGGTGGTTCGTGATGCTTTTCAATACTTTTTTTCAATACTTTTTGTCTATACTTTTTTTCTATACTTTTTTTTTCTATACTTTTTTTTCTATACTTTTTTACAATACTTTTTGTCTATACTTTTTTTCTATATATTTTTTTTCTATACTTTTTTTTTCTATACTTTTTTTTCAATACTTTTTGTTCAATACTTTTTTTCTATACTTCTTTTCAATACTTTTTTCTATACTTTCTCTTTTTTAACTTTTTTCAATACTTTTTTTTTTTTTTTTTTTTTTTTTTTTTAACTGCAGGAGGCGCCATAAAGTTTGGTCGTTGCCTTGGCCTCCAGTTACGCTACCAGATATATTGCTACCAGATTTTACCCCTGCGGAAATAGGGTACAACAACAACAACAACAATAACAACAACAACATAGCCAAGAGTAGGACGTGGAGGGGTATAAATAATTCGTCTCTACTGGTGGTGATGTCTCTGTATTTGTATTTATGTCTGTCTGTCTGTGTGTGTGTGGGTGTGTGTGTGTGTGTGTGTGTGTGTGTGTTTTATACTGTCGCTTACTTTCTGGCTGAATGTTGCTGTGTGTGTTTCTGTCTGTCTGTCTGTTCGTCTGTGTCTGTATTTTCTCAACTCTCATTCTGAAGATATGATATTGTGTGTGTGTGCGTGTGTGTATGTGTGTGTGTGTGTGTGAAGTATGTGTGTGTGTGTGTGAAGTGTGTGTGTGTGTGTGTGTGGCTCTGAATGTACGTGTATATATTTGTCTGTCACTCAAAGAATAAATACTTGTCTCCTTTACCTGAAAGAGAAACCACCGTCACTCAAGGGGTTAATATTTGTGGCAAGTTGTCCCCGAGCACCGCAACAACTCCTGACAACAGTTGGCGAAGAAGACGACCACGACCGCCTGGAGAAATCTGGACAGAATCTTTATTCATCGCTCTTGGAGACAAGTTTATTGTTGCTGGTATTTTGTGAGGAGGAGGAGGAAGAGAGGGAGAGGGAAACGAGAAGAGAAGGAGGAGAAGGAGGAGGAGGAGGAGGATAAGGATAAGGAGGAGGATAAGGTGAGGAGAGGGAAAGGAGAGGAAGAGAAGAAGGAGAAGGAGGGAAAGGAGGAGGAGGAGGAGGAGGATAAGGTGGAGAGAGGGAAAGTAGAGGAAGAGAAGAAGGAGAAGGAAGAAATGAAGAGGGAAAGGAGGAGAAGGATGATGATGATGATAAGGTGGGGAGAGGGAAAGGAGAAGAGAAGAAGGAAGAAATAAATGAAGAGGGAAAAAAGGTCGAAAGGTGGGGAGAGGGAAAGGAAAAGAAGAGAAGGAGAAAGAAGAAAGGGGAAGAGGGAAAGAAGAAGGAGGTGGAGGAGGAGGAGGAGGAAATGTGGTAGTAGAGGAGAGGACGAGGATTATGAATATGAGCGTTTTTGTTTGATAGTTTTTGTCTATTTTTCAGACTTGTGAAGCAATATAAAAGTGTATTGACTCACACGTGTCCCATGATTATTAACCTTCTCGTCAACATTAAATTCTATGATACTCAGGATTCAAACCAGAGAAATTTTCACACTAAAAAAAAAAAAAATCATTTGCATTACATTTTCATCAAGGTTTCTTTTCCGTTATTATTAAGAGTGGAAAAATATTCAGTTAATTAAGCTTAACTGGGAGCAGGTAGATCACCACGGAAACACAATTTTACTCTTATATATCAGAGAAAGTGAATAGTGAATTAAATGCATCTGTTAGGAGATCGTCTGTAGGCCACTATACCAAATACCCATAAAATTATATGTATCATGACCGAGTCGAGTTTGTAAGAGTTTTTAACATTCGTAACCCAGACTTGTTGACTTAAAATGACAAGGGCTGTTATATAGACGAATATAATTATAAATAATGATGATAAACACCACATGTGTATCGAAAAGCCCTCATGGTACTTATCAATGTTTCGCTCATATTAAGGTGAATCGTTAATTGTGTCTGCAAGTGTTGACCAATGTAATAGTACTTATGAGTGAGTGGGTGAGTGAGTGAGTGAGTGAGTGAGCCTTGTGAAGGATGTTTGTAATTAAGTATTCTCCACCGGTCCAGCTCGTGTTGACTCGGGTGTTTTCTCCCTCAATCAATGTATGTTTGATTGTTTTTTTCTTCAACGGATGACACCTGCCATTTTACTTGATATTTTGGTATAATTCAGTACGAGTTGTGAGCTTCAGTTAAATGGTGATAGCTTCATCTGTAGCTAACATCTTGTGATCAGGGATTTGTATTGTTACCAGAGAAGAGTGACATTGTTGAATGAATGATGGGGCTCAATCATTGTCAACACTTTATAACTCTTCATTCCAGTGGTACTCATCTGAATGTATTAGTCGATTGAGACGATCGAACACTAGGAATTATGATCATTCACTTTATGGAAATGTGAAGCGTCAGTGACTGAATCTCTGTTAATATAAAGTCTTTCCAAATCGCCATTTCTGAACCTGAGAATCCTAGGGAAATCTGAAATATAAAATTACGAATATTAATTTGAATGCGAAATTGCACTGACAGAATAATCAGACAACATCAGTGCTTCTTTAGCAGCAAAAGCCTTGTTTAATTAACTTTGTTTCCCATTTTTTATATGCAATCGCCTTTTATACTTTTTTTCCCGGATCTTTTGATCTAAACTTTCTGTTCTGTAATCAGATTGGGTTATAGCATCGCTATATGTTTGCCTCAGTTGTATTATTATACTTATCGATAATGATTTTATTTAGATTAATTATATATGCATATATATGTAGATGTGTTGATATACATATGCACACATAATTATATAGGCCTAAAGTCAAGAGTCAAAACATCTGATATTCATAATGTTGACAACACCATCGGAACAAGACACTGGGAGGCGACTGTACTGTACACACGAATACACGTTCTCTTACTCTTCCTCAATATCACTTTACCTTTTAATATTGTGAAGGATTATTCCTTTGTGTGTACATACATGAAGAACCATCATTGCATGAAATTAGTGAGTTTTTCTAAAATTTACTATACCTTCATTCAAACCAGCCTCCCTCTTAGTGTCCACCCAACCCAACCTCACCCCACCACGGCCCTCTCCCACTAACACAACACTCCCTACCAATCCCCTTCCCCCCTCTTCTCTCACTACCCCTCTCTGCCCCGTCTCCCTCTCCCGCTCCTCCCATTCCCTCACCACCACGGCCCTCTCCCTCTAACACAACACTCCCTACCTACCCCCTCTCTCCCTCTCCTCTCACTATCCCTCTCTGTCCCGTCTCCCTCTCCCGCTCCTCATATTCCCCCTCTCCCCCCCCCTCGCATTCCAGGGAGAGTGGGGCGGTGAAAGAGGTTCTTTTCATGTTTACCTCACGCCGGTAATGGATGGAGCTCATCTATCTCTAAAATTTCTCCCAGACGAGAATATCGAGCTGTTCTATCAGCGTCAGGTCCTGCTGTCCGGCACCAGGTATTCCCAATTCTCTTACCGTGTGGGGAGAGACGCCCCACTCCCCTTGATCTTCTCTTTACTACGGTGTTCACGCTAGATTATATTTTTACCGCTCAAGATGTACAGGAGATTGATTTAACCAGGTCTCACTGTATTGGCCTAAACTAACCTGTTTATATATACAGTACTGTATTGTCCTATTCTGACCAGAATTGTCCATGTTTGACAAATAAATCCTGTCGATATTTTCATGAGATTAATTATTATATTATGTCAATATTATTAACCGTGGCTAATTTGACCATATTATCTAACCAAATCAATTCAAAATCAATTGTAACTAACCCAGCCAGACCTAAACTAATCTAATGTTGTACACAAACCAATCCTCTTCCCTTGAGACGAGAATCAATCTTCCCCGTACCATGATACACTTTGGGTTGACGCTTCCTGGCCGACACCTGCACCATAATGGTATTTGCTTCATCAGGTCTGGATAAAAGGTTCCAATATATCGGCTGTGTCCAGGTTCTTGGGTAAGCTCCTAATCTCTCATCTAGCCCGAGATTGACCGCCAGTGTGTGTGTGTCTGTTTGGTATGTTGTGTGTGTGTGTGTGTGTATTTGTTTGTCTGGTATGTTGTGTGAGTGTTCCCACGTCTTCCTCTCATTGACAGTGTGTGTGTGTGTGTGTGTGTGAGTGAGTGTTTGTTTGTTTGTCTGTGTGTGTGTGTTCCCACGTCTTCCTCTCATTGGCTGAAGGAATGAAGGAAAGAAGGATGGCTGGAGGAGGTAATCAAGTCGTAACAATGGTCAATCATATCACCAGTGTACACGCCTCGTGGTGATGTGTACGTATGTGATAGAGGCCTTATATATTACGTACAGTATCTCATAGAGGCCTTATATATTACGTACAGTATCTCATAGAGGCCTTATATATTACGTACAGTATGTCATAGAGGCCTTATATATTACGTACAGTATACAGGGATACCTTTACACATAATATAAACACAACAACAGTCACTACCTCAGTACATAATTATGGTCTGTTACATGGAGCCCCTTTCACCTATCACAACACACAACACAGAACCCATCCTTTATATTCCCTGTGGCCATCTTTTCCCACCTATACTGGTAGAGGGAGTCACCGGGACCCAAGGTAACCAAGGCAGTGTTGTCAGGCGGTCCTATAGGAGGTGTCTTACGGCCTCATTCCTCCCAGGGGACACAAAGGCTCCCCAAACGCTTATTTTCATAAATTTGATAGTATGCAACAGAGGTGACTTAAGTACACATAAATCTACACTTAAGAGAACCTGGAGGACAAAGAAGACTTCTACTGGGACGTCAATGGAGGATGTAGTTAACGTTCCCTTGACGCTGTTACTCTCCTCACTTACATAAAGTCATCACCTCAAAGCCCACACGTATATTCAGTGATTTTAGAGATTGTGATGACCACCTCCACCACCACCACCACCACACTCTCGAGGAAATTATATACATATACACCATACTTTTTTTTTTTAATGTGCATGCGTGAAAATTTTATATACCTAAAAATAGTAAATAAAATCTTTCTCGCTTTAAAAATAATTGTGATGGTGATAAGATTCCTTGTGGTCTAATTGGGTTTTTACTCGTTACCTCAGGCCATGGACACACTCATGAGGCTCGTCACTCACCATTATAACATATTATTATGAACGACTTTCCTGACAGAGTAGATAATTATTCTTCGTGAAGATGAAATATTCTACACACTAAGTAATTGGGAACAGAAAAGCTGAAACACAGAATTCGAAACTCTCAATATATATTAAAGAAATATAAAATCGCGCTGCTCATAGTCAGCTAAAGTCTTAGTCTTATTTGGACACACACACAAAAACACACACACACAGACACACACACACACTCACAAACACACACACACACACACACACACACACACACACACACACACACACACACACACACACACACACACACACACACACACACACACACACACACACACACACCAATAAAACAATAAAACTAATAATAAGAACAATAATTACAGTCAATATTTCTGGATGGTGGTGAGTGAGTTGGGTGGGTCGAGAAGCACCTCAAATATTTCAAATCCCCGAGGTGGCCATCACGCCCCAACCTCTAATTTGACGCCCTCGTGCCGTGCTTGCGTGCCTTTGATTTCCGTCGGTGCTTTGGTGAGAGTTTTGCACCTCCTGCGGCAACGAGTACACGACACGGGAGGCGTAGTGGATGAGGGTTCCTTTTGCCTTTATATAATTTGTAGTAAGTTTGTGTTTGATGGGACTTTGAACTTTTAAGAGGGACAATTGTGATGTATATATTATATAGTCGGATATTTGGATGTTTAGTGAGTCCTTCAAATAATTATTGCCACGAAACACACACACACACACACACACACACACACACACACACACACACACACACACACACACACACACACACCTACAGTATATTGATTGAGCTTGCTTCGTGGCATAGTCAGGAGGAAGGAATCAGAAGCTACCAAGTCTCATACACGATCACTGGATACTTAAGGAGATGATTGTGTATACTTTTGGTACAGTTGCCCCCCAAAATTTCGAGACACTACCTGCTAAAGTCTAGCAGGTAGTGTCTCGAAATTTTTAGAGGCAACTGTACATTGTGATGACGAAAGTGACGACGAGACAAGTGTATTAATTCAGTGATTATCAAACTATGGTCACTACATCTTGGAATTCACTTGTAAAGATACCGTGTCCAGTAAAGGTTAGAATGAAAGCGTGACTCCAATGTGAGAAAAATTGATGGTGTTTCTAGAGCCAAGCACAAAAAAAAAAAAAAAAAAAAAAAAAAAAAAAAATTGACGAGACATTCCATCTGGCACAGCCGTGGATGGAAGACGCAGTGTCAGCAGCAATGGAAGGAGAGCTGCCCCCCTCACCCCCCCCCCTCAACACACACACACACACACACACACACCAGACCCTGAGCTTTCACGGGTTTTACACTCTGGTTTCTTACTATCCTTTCCTCCCACTGTTCTGTGTCTGTATGTGTGTGTGTGTCTGATTTTACGTTGGTTCTGTGGTTGTCTGTGTGTCTGTCTGATTTTGTGTTGTTGGTTCTCTTACGTCTCTTTAAATTCTGTCTGGTCTGTATTTTATGTCTGTCAAAACTCAGATTCTCTCTCTCTATCTCTCTCTCTCTCTCTCTCTCTCTCTCTCTCTCTCTCTCCTCTCCTCTCTTCTCTCTCTCTCTCTATCTCTCTCTCTCTCTCTCTCTCTCTAACTATCTACTTCATCTCTCTCTATCTACTATCTCTATCTACTCTATCTATCTCGTAAACCATCTCTCTCTGTATAATCTCTCTCTATATATATCTCACTCCATTCCATCAACCCCTACAGTAACCTCACTCACCTACTAACTCACTCACTCACTCGAACTCACTCACTCACTCACACACACACACACACACACACACACACACACACACACACACACACACACACACACACACACACACACACACACACACACACACACTCACCTACTCACTCACTCGTATACCCTGGGGCCATCTTTGTGACTATACTCTCCCTGCTTCTAATTAAACCCTTCCTTCAAAGACCAGTTCATGTATTTAAGCCATAAGCCGCCACAAGAGCTGGTCGACTAGTCCCCTTCTTTCACCCCCATCTCTTCCCTTCCTCTTCATTCTTCTCGTCCCCATAATTGCCTCCTCCCACCCTCACCCTCACCCCTTCCCCCTCCTCCTCCTCCTCCTCCTCCTCCTCTCCTCCTCCTCCTCCTCCTCCTCCTCCTCCTCCTCCTCTTCTTCTTCCTCGGTTCCTGCTGCTGGTGTTCCATTCTTCCACCTCGTTTTTTTTACTTCCATCTCCTTTTCTTCCACCGTCCGTCATTTCCACGTCTTCCTCTCATTGGCTGTGTGTGTGTCTGTGTGTCTGTGTGTGTTTGTGTGTAATATATCTTTGTGTGTGTTTGCGTGTTTTTTTTTTTTTTTTTTGCTTGCACAGTACAACCACATAGGATATCTTCATCACATCACCACCACCACCACAACAACAACATTCTCCACCATCACCACACCATCACCACCACAACAACATTCTCCACCACTATCACCACTACCCACATCACCACGTTAAACCTGGAATAACTGGAGTCTGCCGCCGTCTGCCGTTGCTGCCGCCGTCGCCTCACATTTCACACGCTTTAATGAAGGAAATAGAACAGCAACGTTTCATGCATATCTCGGAGGATTTGCCTTTCCACCACAGCACCTGCCACACCCCACAGTCTGGTCGCCAGCTCGGTTTGGTCAGACCTTGTTCCCTGCCTCGCCATGTGTGTTGAGTTTGAGTAAGAAAACATAATATTAGGAAGGAAGGAAGGAAGGAGGGGAGCCTTTATTGACGATTTTTCACTCCTATTTCTATAGATTTGAAGACGACAGCAAAAGGGAGTCGTTATAATTTTATTTATGTTCTTCATCCAATGGTATTTTCTAATTAATTCAAGTTAGGTTTTGTGAGTAATAGTTGATAGTTAACACATACAGACTTGGTTGGTTTGGGGTTCCTATGAGGCGTCTTTTATAATTATAAGCTTCCTAAATTGAGGCTCTCTTTTCATTGTATTTGGTTAGGCAGCTTTACAGAGTAGTCTATACATTGTGTGTGTACAGTATTGGTAGATAAAGGGAAGCAAAACAGCACAAAATAAACAAACATCAACATACTAGAAAAAATACAAAACAAAAACAACGTAATCTGAAGCAAAATCCCCTAATACCAGAAGCCACTATTGGGGAAGAAAGAAGCAAACAGCGGGAGGAAACGCACACACCGACACTCACTCAACGATGGGACGACACGAGGGAATCTGAAATGGGTGTGTTGAAGTAGTAGTAGAGGTAGAGGTAGTGACGGTGGTGGTGATGGTGGTGATTGTTGTGGTAGTGGTGGTGATGGTGGTGGTTGAAGTAGTGGTAGTGGTGGTGGTGGTGATAGTGGTGGTTGTGATGGTGGT
>JAWZYT010000415.1:2500-22500 GCA_034508575.1 Petrolisthes manimaculis | reverse complement strand
CCACTCTCCCTCCCTTCCTCCCTTCCTTCCACTTATCCACCCCCTGTCTCCCTTCCTTCCACTTATCCACCCCCCTGCCTCCCTGCACACCCTCCACATATTCCCCTGCCTCCCTGCACACCTTCCACATATCCCCCTGCCTACCTCCCTCCCTCTGTATCTCATTCTGACACCCAACTTCCCTCCACCCCTTTCATTCCAGCATCTCACCCTCTCCTCTACAACCCTTCTTTCACCCTCCCTACTCCCTACCCCACCTACCCTCCCTCTCCCTAGCTCCTCCTCCACCTACCCTGTCCATATAGCTCTTCCTCCACCCCACCCCCCTCCTTTCCTCCTCTCCTACCCCTCCCCACCCCCCTACCCCTCCCCACAGCATCAGGGTAAAGAATGCGTTCACAACCCAGCTTCAGATTTAATACACATCCCTGGGACTCGTCGGGTGTACATGTGATAAATTCTGAAGCCACACACAGTACAGTACTATAGATGGATGGTACACACACACACACACACACACACACACACACACACACACACACACACACACAGACACACACACGCACACAAACACATAAAGAAATACACATACTTATTTGGGTGATTGTTAGTTAAGTACACACACACACACACACACACACACACACACACACACACACACACACACACACACACACACAAACACACACACACACACACACACACACACACACACACACACACACACACACACACACACAAACACACACACACACACATGCAATCACCTTAATAGACGGGTTACTAAACTCGGGGAAACTGTTGTTACTCTTGTTATTACAGTGATAATAATTGTAATAATAATTCAATTTGAGTTATTATTATTATTATTGTTATTATTATTATTATTATTATTATTATAATTGTTGTTATTATTATTATTATTACTATTATTATTACTATTATTATTACTATTACTATTACACAAATACAAATATATATACGTCACGGAAGCTTGGGGGACGAATAGATTACGACAACTTAATTATGGTTACGGTTGATGCACTTAAGTTTTCTTTCCTGACTGTGCACCAGAACATAAAAGAATATCCGCTCAGAAGACAGACGCGCCAGACAGGTCCAGAGATAAAAGTGGTAATTGTGTTTCCAGCCATCAACCATTTCATAAATTAGCGTCCCTTGGTCCAGGACAGGGTGTCAGGGGGTAGGGGGGCGGGGCAGGGTGTCAGGGGGTAGGGGGCGAGGCAGGGTGTCAGGGGGCTGGGGTAGGGGGACGGGGAAGGGTGTCAGGGGGACGGGGGTAGGGGTAGGGGGGCAGGGCAGGGACGGTATAGGTACTGTAGAGTGTATAGAGGTTTAGGGTGTATAGGTAAGGGGGAGAGTAAGTTAGTCTTGCAATGCATGTTTGTAATCAACTTGTCCTTGCAGCTTTAATTAAGAACAATCTATATCAATTGAGTTAAGTGAAGGTTTGATTACTTTTAATTCAGGAATCTATTGTTGGTGAATAGAAAGGCTGCTGATTGATTCCTCCAAACTATGCCAGGAAACACACGACTCCAGTGTTACATATAGTGGGATCTGTTTCGTGGTATGATGTGGAGGAATCACTAGCCCATCACTGTACCCTAAACAGATTTCCTCCCTAAAGTTAGCTAGGGTGAAAAAGGAGAACTTAGATGAAGAGGTGCAGAAACAAACTTCGACTTATAAAAACTGAGAAATATTAAGTCTATATACGAATGAATAATAATATTAATAATAATCGTAATAATAATCATACTAACGCTACTGCTACTAAAACTATTGCTAATAATAATAATAATAATAATAATAATAATAATAATAATAATCGTAATAATAATCATACTAACGCTACTGCTACTAAAACTATTGCTAATAATAATAATAATAATAATAATAATAATAATATAATAATAATAATAATAATAATAATAATAATAATATAATATACCTGGCGTAATATGGCCCTAAAAATAAAAAAAATAAAAATACACATATTATAAAATGCAGTACCTACCTAAAATAATGAGCCCCAACTCGAGTAGAGATCCAAAAATGGACCTAATAGTCAACATAGGGTGACGTGGACTCAGTGCTCTGGCAGCTTCCGTGCTTAGAGGCAGTAATTGAATAGCGCGCCAACAAAGTCTCGCTGATTAGATTAAACCTGACAAGCCGGCAACGATGAAAGTATAAATTGTACGCGAAAAAAAAAATGAATATAAATTGAAAAAAAATAAAAATTAAATTAAATTGGGGAAAATGTTTATATATAATTCTGGTTGGAGAAAAAATAAAAATAAATAAATTGGGGAAAAAATGTTTATATATAATACTGATTGAATTTTTTTTATAAATAAATATATTGGGGAAAATGTATATATATATATAATTTTGGTGGATTATTTATTTATGTATTTATTTATTTATGACTCGGTGCCATTCACTTTCTTTTATTGTTTTATTAATATTTCCTTGTTTCGGGTATTTCTTTATTTCTTTATTTTTTATTTTTATTGTTTCCATTATTCTTTCATTTATTTTTTATATTTATTGTTTCCATTATTCTTTTATTTTATTTTTATCTTTATTGTTCACATTTTTCTTTTTATATTTCTATTTTTCTTTTTCACATTATTCGTTTTATTTTTATTAATTTTCCTTTTCCGATTATTCTATCATTTATTGTGTTCTCTTGTTTCTTAAATGATGCAATACGGGTAGAAATTAATGAATCAATGTTATATTCCGTTTCGTATTGTATAAGATTTAATGTGTTGAAGATTTACACTTTATTTATATTTTGATCTTAACTCAACCTAAACCAACTTAACCCAACCCAAACCAACTTAACTCAACCCAAACCAACTCAACCCAATCCAAAATAACCCATTCCATTCCATTTGTTGTCATTGTCAGCCGTATAGGATTGACTGAGTAGAGTGTGTAAAATGAGAGAGAGAGAGAGAGAGAGAGAGAGAGAGAGAGAGAGAGAGATAGTTAGATGGATAGATAGATAAATATAGATATAGTTAAAGAGAGAGAGAGAGAGAGAGAGAGAGAGAGAGAGAGAGAGAGAGAGAGAGAGAGAGAGAGAGAGAGAGAGAGTTAGATGGATAGATAGATAAATATAGATATAGTTAAATAGAGAGAGAGAGAGAGAGAGAGAGAGAGAGAGAGAGAGAGAGTTAGATGGATAGATAGATAAATATAGATATAGTTAAATAGAGAGAGAGAGAGAGAGAGAGAGAGAGAGAGAGAGAGAGAGTTAGATGGATAGATAGATAAATATAGATATAGTTAAATAGAGAGAGAGAGAGAGAGAGAGAGAGAGAGAGAGAGAGAGAGAGAGAGAGAGAGAGAGAGAGAGAGAGAGAGAGACGCCACCACCACCACCATCACATTCATCCCCTTTAACACCACCACGCTCTTGCTTACTTTAGTGTCACCAGGTAGCGGTACTCTGGTGGGGGGGGGTGGGGGAGAGCTGGGGGGGTTACATATATGGTAGGGTGCTTTATATACACACACACACACACACACATTGTTTATAATCAACACACTCACATACTGTACATACATACACATGTGTATATAGTACCGGTACTTACACAGTTGATACATTTATGGACACACACACACACAGACACACGCATTCCAGTATCATAGCTAGTCCATTTCACACACATACTGTATATACAACACACACACACACACACACACACACACACACACACACATGTTCAACCATTGTGACCCACGCACCAACATATGCACTCATTCCATCACATTCTAATACACACACTGAGAGAATTGGGTTGAGCTAATCTAGAGTTGAGTGAGAAAGCATATCAATCTGTCCTTCTCATTAGGATATCCTCTCCCTTTACCTGAAGCTCTTTTGACTGAGCAGTGGTGGTGGTGGGGTTAGGTTGTTGGGAAAGATAATTTACTATTGGTATATTATGAAGCCTTCTGATTCCTCCAAGTGCCCCAAAGATGCAGAATTATTTCGGTGTTTGGCTGTATGTTATTTGAAGGAATCGGTAGTACTCAGTCTGTCACCGATAGTAAACTTTAGACCTATTTAAAAACAGCACTTGAGGCCACTTAATTCCTCCATGCAGACTGTGACAAGAAGCAGCAAACAACTCATCACTGCAGCCGTTGTGTGTTTTGTGGCAGAACCTGGATGAATCAATAGTCCCCCTCACCTGCCCCAGACCACATCATGCACACCCTGAACCCCCCCCCCCCAGACCACATCATGCACTCCCTGAAACTCCCTCCTCCCCAGACCACATCATACACACGCTGAAACTCCCTCCTCCCCAGACCACATCACACCCACCCAGAAACTCCCTCCCCTCCCCAGACCACATCATACACACCCTAAAACTCCCTCCCCCCCAGACCACATCATGCACACCCTGAAACACCCTCCCCAGACCACATCACACCCTGAAACTCCCTTCCCAGGCCACATCAAGCACACCCTAAAACTCCCTCCTCCTCAGACCACATCATGTACATCCTAAAACTTCCTCCTCCCCAGACCACATCATGCACACCATGAAACTCCCTCCTCCCCAGACCACATCAAGCACACCCTGAAACTCCTCCCCCTCCCCTCCCCTCCCCCCGTTAAGTGGAGGAAGAACCAACCCAAACATAAAGAAACTTGTCTCATTAACATAGAAATTGAACTGGTGTCCTGATGATGATGCAGCCTCTGACGACGACGCCTCCTCCTCCTTCACCGCCACCACCATTGCAGTTGAAAAAGATTGAGCGTGACCAACTTTACACCGGAGTTCATCATCACTTGAGGTCTATAGTCCCACCCTCCCTCTAATTGATATTTTCCACTCGGAGTGCATCTGGAAATTACCCCAAAACTTCTTTCTTATTATTCCTTCATATGCATCTGCTTTCATGTTCTTAAAAACTCATTATATTTGACACGAATATAATTATGGTTTTGTTCTTAGAGGACCTGTAATTTCCTCTATCTTCCTTCTAGAATGTGTTGTTGTTGTTGGTGGTGGGTGATGGTGAAATGTCAGTCACTCGTGGTTGGTGGATAATGATGGTGGAATGTCAGTCACTTGTTGTTGGTGGATGGTGGAATTTGAGTCACTCTGGACATTTGCTGACGAGTGTACTACCTTACCTTACCTACCTTACCTTACCTACCTTAACTTACCTACCTTACCTTACCTTACCTACCTTACCTTACCTACCTTACCTTACCTTACCTTACCTTACCTACCTTACCTACCTTACCTTACCTTACCTTACCTTACCTTACCTACCTTACCTTACCTTACCTTACCTTACCTTACCTTACCTTACCTACCTTACCTTACCTTACCTTACCTTACCTTACCTTACCTTACCTTACCTGCCTGGGAATCCTGTTTCATGGGTCTCCGGGTCAACAAAGGACGGCCTGGATTCCGGTCCCGTCGTATGTCAACACAGGAGGTACACGGACGACCTCCATGACACACACACACACACACACACACACACACACACACACACACACACACACACACACACACACACACACACATACACACACACACACACACACACACACACACACACACACATTGGAGAGACACACACTCACTCACCCTATTCCTCTTTTCCTCTAACCCTTTTCATTTCTTCCTCTTTTCCTTTCCTCCTTCCCCCCCACCCCCGACACACACACACACATTCTCCCCTCTCCCCCTTCCCACCCCCCGCCCCCCGCTCCGCCTGTACCCTAAATGGCACGTCCCCGAGGGAAGCGTTTTCATGGTTCGAAAGCGAAATTTCTAACCTCTTAACTCGATTTCGTGCAATTTTCACTCGGCTCTAATTGAATCTCAGCCAGACTCGTATTTCTTGGCCTGTTTATTTTCGACTGGAGGGCGCATATGCTTGGCTGGGCGAGCTCAAGTTAAATATATATATACAGTTTATTATTATGTGCCATTAAGTGTCGCTTGTATAATACTTAAAAGGGCGGGGCAGGGCTTGGCAGGGCTGGGTAGGACAAGGCAAAGCAGGGTAAGCCAGGGCAGGGCAGGGCAGGACAATCCAATTCATTATCAGGGTAAAACAGGACAAAAAAACAACAACAAAAACACACACCAGGAAACCGGACCAGATGAAGAAATAAGATTAAAATGAATGGTCTGTTTATTGGAATAGATATAGTAGTAGTAATCAGTTTCTCCAGATTGAACAACAATGTACTTCCTCCTTAATGGTGGTAAGAGTAGGGTGAAGATTTGATGATGGCGGCTTATTTGCAATCGTGGGGGGGTTGGTGATGGTAGTAGTGATGATGGTGGTGATGTTAGGTTGAGGTGAGGTGTGGTGTGTGTTAATAATAGCTTAATTGCAGTGGTGTGATCATTGTAGTGGTATTATTAGTAGAGTTGGTGAAATTGAGAGTGTGGTAAGTAATGGGTTCATAATTTGGGGAATGCGTTTAAGATTAGATTATTCTATTGTGTGTTTGTATGTGTTCTAGCGAGTCCTGGTGTGTTTTTACGTGTATTCTTAGGTGTTCCAGTGATTCTTTGAGTGTCCTGGTGTGTGTGTGTGTGTGTGTGTGTGTATGTGGCTGGTGCTGTATTATGGGTGTTATTTTAATCCCGAATTATTCCCATTTCAGGTGAGTGTGTGTGGCAGCATCTGTTCAGCCTTCCCCTTCAGTGAGTAAGTACTGTACATACATACCTTCTTCTCATGCAGTTGATATATTACAATTTTGTCCATATGGTAACACTCAGCCAAGCATAAACATAAACTTACTTGCATTTATCAAAACTTAAAGTGGGAAGGGAATAATGAATAGTACTGGTGGTGTTGGTGGTGTTGGTGTAAATGCAGTACTGTGGTGTTGGTGGTGATGGTGTAAATGGAGTTCTGTGGTGGTGGTGGTGGTGTTGGTGGTGGAGTAAATGCAATAATATAGTGGTGGTGGTTTTGGTGGTGGTGTTGGTGGTGGTGGTGGTGGTGGTGGTGTTGGTGTTGGTGGCAGTAGTGGTGCTATAAACAGTAATTGAGTTGAGTATTGTGAGGAGAGTGACAGTAATATACCGAGTGTAAGATTAAACACTTTTACGGTAATGTTGTAGCTTAAGACAAGTAACAAGTAATTAGAAGGGTGGAGACGCGACCCCTTTAATCTCTCCACTCCCTCCCTCCCCTCCCCCCTCTGCCATTTCTCCACTCCCTCACTACCTACCTTCACCACCACCTCCACTACCTACCTACCTACCTTCACCACCATTCCTCCACTCCCTCCCTCCCCTCACTACCATTCCTCCACTACCTACCTACCCTCACTACCATTCCTCCACTACCTACCTACCTACCCTCACTACCATTCCTCCACTCCCTCACTCCCTCCCCTCGCTACCATTCCTCCACTCCCTCCCTACCCTCACTACCATTCCTCCACTACCTACCCTACCCTCGCTACCATTCCTCCACTCCCTCCCTACCCTCATTACCATTCCTCCACTCCCTACCTACCTACCCTCACTACCATTCCTCCACTACCTACCTACCTACCTACCTACCTTCACCACCATTCCTCCACTACCTACCTACCCTCACTACCATTCCTCCACTACCTACCTACCTACCTTCACCACCATTCCTCCACTACCTACCTACCCTACCCTCACTACCATTCCTCCACTCCCTACCTACCCTCACTACCATTCCTTCACTCCCTCACTACCTACCCTCACTACCATTCCTCCACTCCCTACCTACGCTCACTACCTTTCCTCCACTCCCTCCCTCCCTACCCTCACTACTATTCCTCCACTCCCTACCTACCTACCCTCACTACCATTCCTCCACTCCCTCACTACCATTCCTCCACTACCTACCTACCTACCAGCACCGCAATTAAAGCCAGCAAGTCCATAAAAATCCGGTTAAAGTACAACTTGCCTTTTTCCGGCCGGAGCAGCCCCTTTGTAAGTGGCTAATGGAAAAAGCGGTTTCTTTGCACGCTGTTCCCTTGACTCTAAGGCGGCTTTTATGGAATATGGAATTCAATTAGTTGGCAGAGGATCCCACTCGTGAGCAGCGCAAAGGACGACAATTGTCATCTTAAGAGGTAATTCAAAAGTTATTTCCCAGACTAGAATCTTTACACGGACGGAACAAAATGAATAGACTTTTTGTCCTCATCCTTCTCCTCATCCTTCTCCTCCTTCTTCATGTTCAGTGCCGGGAGAAAGTTACTTAAGATGTGTTAGTAGTTGGTCTTGTCTTGTCCATGGCTGTCGTCTGTATGTCTGTCTGTCGGTCATATTAAAAAAAAAGGAAAAACAAATAGAAAAAGAAAAAGCTTCATGTGACCATACCTAGCGGTTGTTTGTGCCAGTTGGTTAGACATCAAATGAAATAAATAAATAAATAAATATATATATAGATAAATACATACATACATACATAAATTTGTCTCGATAACTGTTAATAAATCTACCCTCTGGGCCCCATTTAAAGTACCAGGGTCTGTTTTTGCTATATAACTTTGGCTGGTGTTTATCTAGGTGTGACCTCACGCGCGTCTGTAAATACTATGACGAGAGAGGCACACACAGACGGATAGACAGACAGACAGACAGAAAGAGAGACAGACGGAAAGACAGACAGACAGACGGAAATACAGACAAAAAGAGAGACAGACAGAAAGAGAGAGTCAGACAGAGGGACAGACTGAAAGAGACAGAGACACAGACACAAACAGATAGACAGACATATAGACAGACAGATAGAGGCAGACAGAGACAAAGATACAGACACAAACAGATAGAAACAGAGACACAGAGAGGCAGAGACACGAAGAGACAATATATTAGCGAGAGAGAGGTTGGTTGAAAGAGAAAGCAGCTGAGATTAATCTGTTGAAGTGTGAGTGTGGTCTGCCGGCAACACATACGAGAAAAATTCCCTGTTGAGAGTTAAATGAAATATGTGTATGTTGTTCACGTTCAGGGCCAAAGATTGTTGCTCAGATTATTGATGTTAGGTTTGGAGGAGAAAGTGGCGAGAGACTTGTTGCTTTTTCTAGGCAAGTTATTACATTATTTAAGATTTTTATTACACTATTGGTACGTACATTAGAGCTCCTTGATTCCTCCCTCCTATGTTTGTCGAGAACAGGATCAGGTGAATAAAAATATTGTTGGGTTGTTTGTGTAGAGTAGTTTGGAGGAGTCACTTGTTCCAGATTTACCAACAGTACTCCATTTAAGTGAATTTGATAATATATTTATGTGTGTGTGTGTGTGTGTAAATTGCGAGTAGAGGTGAGGATTGGTTGAGCTGGATAGACAGTGGTGCGGTGTCCCCCTTTTCATATTCCCCCATTTCTCATACCCCCATTTTCTCCCCCCTTCCCCCCTCTCCACTTCAGGTCTGCTTCAAGTCGTACTCAAACAAGTCCTCTTCTTCTCCCTTCTCTTCCTCCAACTCATACTGGTAGATTAGATAGAATAAATTTGAGTAGCCTAAGGACGTAAGGATCAGTAGAGTTATTAGTTTTTATATATTCGTTTGTAGACTCTATGTTGTCTAGATGTATCCCCTTCCTTCCTTCATTTCCTTCTTCCCTCCTTACCTTCACCCACCTCTTCCCTTCATCTTCCCTCCTTACCTTCACCCACCTCTTCCCTTCCTCTTCCCTCCTTACCTTCACCCACCTCTTCTCTTCCTCTTCCCTCCTTACCTTCACCCACCTCTTCCCTTCCTCTTCCCTCCTTACCTTCACCCACCTCTTCTCTTCCTCTTCCCTCCTTACCTTCACCCACCTCTTCTCTTCCTCTTCCCTCCTTACCTTCACCCACCTCTTCTCTTCATCTTCCCTCCTTATCTACCTTCCTCCCTCTTTATTCCTCATTCCTTCCTGCCTTCCACTAACTCTACCCTTCTTCCATCACTTCCATTCCCATCCACCACCTCTTTCTCTCCCTTCCTCTCTCACTCCCTCTTCCTTCCTTGCCTCCACTATATCAATCTACCTCTTCCCTCCCTCCACCACCTATGTTCCTCCCTGCCTCCCATCCCTCTACCTTCCTTCCTCTACCACCTCCTCCTCATCCCTCCTCAGCACCAGATTGCCACTTGAGACGATGGCCCTTGGCGTCATACAAAGCTTCCTCGTCCTTTTTAACTCCTTGCTATTTTTCTTTCATCCTGGTAACTATTTAATGTATTATATATCTTGCCACTGTAATTGTATTTGCGCTCTGTATCTTCACCTTCAACTCAGTGTATAAGAGATGATACACACATGGTTTACAACTTTACACACGTTTACAAAAGAGCTTCACCAGAAATACTAATAAATGTCTTGTGATGCTTGTGATTGTTGATATCTTTGCAATGGGAGAAAATATATAAATGTTTTGCGTAAACTAGGGTGCATCAATATTGGTACTATATTATTTAAATCAGTATACTTATATTTGATACTAAACTGAATATTAAGAGCCATATTACGTAGGTACTATATGATTTAAATCGGTATCCTTATATTTGATACTAAGCTGAATATTAAACAAGAGTAATATTATATAAAATATACCGAGATT
Source organism: Petrolisthes manimaculis (assembly GCA_034508575.1). Classification (NCBI taxonomy): domain Eukaryota; kingdom Metazoa; phylum Arthropoda; class Malacostraca; order Decapoda; family Porcellanidae; genus Petrolisthes; species Petrolisthes manimaculis. Next base: position 11,854 of record JAWZYT010000415.1, on the reverse strand, counting down.
AAACCTGGTAATAATATATATGCGTCTGCTCAAGTGGGTAGGTTAAATTTAATTCTCGTGAACATGACATTTCGGTGTGTGTTGGTTGGTTGGCTACATGAATTCTTACACAGGCTATGGAAAGAGAGGTCATTATTCTGAAAGTACTGGAATGAATGGTCTACCAAGTGACTCGGTGATTAGTTAAACAACAAACCTAATAATCATCTTGTTTTGTAGTTACATAGTCTTACATTTTCTGTATGTAATAAACCCTCGAAAACAACCAAATTCTTGTTTTCAATAGTACTTAATTTATGAAGTCTCCTGGTGCTCTGAAATTACTTAGGGTGTAAACTGATCGTAATATATCATAACCAATATGAAGTTGCAGTAAAAGTAATAATTTCACTCGTTTCTTATTTTTAGGGCTTCAGATATCCAATTCCTGAAATATGAGCATAGAAGGATAATAACATGGAGTCTGTGAAGTAGTGACCTAAAAAATATATAATACTGTATGTCTGTAGTGATCCTCGGGGAATTTTCATAAGGGGTAATTATTATTATCATCCGTCACCTTAGCCAGCGAAAAATAAATTAATTATCCACGAGTTATAGAGTTTAGATAAAAACTCAATATAAACTTAAGGGTCTCGGTCATGTAGTAAGAAAATTGGATGTTAACGAGTCCTTCAAACATTGCCACGAAAAGAGCATTTTTTTTCGTGGCATAGTCTGGAGAAATCAGAAGCCACCAACTTATTATTAGAGTGCTTTGATATCTCCAAAGTATGCCAGGAAACAGGACCAGTTTAACAAAAAAATCGGTGGCCTGTTGATTGGAATAGTTTCGAGGAATGAGTTGCTCCAGATTTACTAACATTGCTGTCCCTTTAATGATCAAAGAAAGTGAAAAAGCCAGGTCGGGAAACTAGTCAAAACATCGGACCAAACAGACAAGCCACTTCTATTTTACATCCCCAGAAAATACCCAAGGTTATAGTGCCCATTGCCTGCTAAAATGAACACTAAAATAGCTTTATAGTCTCTGCTACAGTAAACCTTAAAAGCTGAAAGCGGCAAAAATCCTCCCAGCCTACAGTTTCCGGGTTGGAGTGGTGTGGTGTTGTGGTGTAGTGTGTGTTGTGTGGTCTTGTCTGGTTATATATCGTATGTTGTTGGGTGATGTAGTGTGGTGTTGTGCTGGAGTTGTGGTGTTGTGTTGTCTCGTCTGGATATAATTATAACGTGTGTTGTAGGGTGGTGTTTTGTGGTGTTGTATCCTGTGTTTCCTGTATGGTGAGATGTCGTGTGGTGTTGTGATATGTTGTGCCTTGACTGTGTCGTGTCTGGTGTAGAGTTTGCTGTTTAGTCCTGCAACAAGAACCCAACTTTCAACAGGAAATTAAAATGAATATGTGTTGCTTCAGTTCATGAGTTTGTCAATTTTGCAACATCATGTTTGGTACTGTACATGACCTGGTATTTTAAGACGAAAGCACATTTGTTAGTGGATGAACGGTTGCAGTCATAATTTCCCAAGCAATTCCTGGAAACCTTACATTATGAACTGTGTATCTCCTGTTGCTTAGAGTGGACAGTAATTAATAATCTCTTGAGTGGAGTTAAGTATTTGTGCATGAGAGAGAGAGATAAAGAAAGAAAGAGAGAGATAAAGAAAGAAAGAGAGAGAGAGAGAGAGAGAGAGAGAGAGAGAGAGAGAGAGAGAGAGAGAGAGAGAGAGAGAGAGAGAGAGAGAGAGAGAGAGAGAGAGAGAGAGGGAGAGAGAGCTTGTGCGTGCGTGCGTGCGTGCGTGTGTAAGAGTAGGAGGAGAAGGGTAACATCGACGCCCATCCCATCCCCTGAAGCAGCTTTGTACACCGTAAACCCGAGGCTAGTGGTGGTGTCTGGCAGCATTATTACCAAGGGTTAATAGCTGGGGCAGGCCTGGCTGGCTGGCTGGTTGGCTGAGTGGGTGGGTCGGGGTCAAGGGATGTGTTGGGGTGGGAGGAGGAGGGAGGAGAGTAGCAGTGTTGACTAGGGTGGAAGAAGCGTTAAATACCCATAATTTTTGTTTATCTTCGTTTCTTTATGGCGAATTAGTAGTTTCTAATATTGCGTATGTTTATTTAATTTATATTTGATATCCCATAGTCAATTTCCATATTAAAAGCTGTGAGGAAGTCGTTATCTCCAATCTTTCTAAAATCACCACCTCCACTAACCCCTTATGCCTAGTTTGAAGTCGTGTTCGTGTACAGAGGAGCCAGTGTTACTTGGATTAGGTCATTAGAATATATAAATGATTCAAGTGTGTCACCGAACACACTCATCCAATCTAACACTACCTTCCGTCCTCACTCATTAAAGTCTACGGTCTTTTGTATCCACGTTTCACTAACACGACTCTTGGCACTTGACCTTACCATGGTGGGTGTGTGTGTGTGTGTATGTTTTAGTGCATGCTTTTATATATGTGTGCATGCATTCGTGCGTCCGAGTGTACTATATGTGTGTGAAGTGCGTGTGCATTGCATATGTATGTATATCTGTGTGTGTGTGTGTATGTGTTTGTCTCGATTTTTGCTTCGTAAACTACACTTTATGACTCGATGTATTCCTCCGCCAACAACAACAACACACACACACACACACACACACACACACACACACACACACACACACACACACACACACACACACACACACACACACACACACACACACACATTACAGGTAGGACGAACCGCTACCATAATACACCATCAGTTTATATATTCAGAGGTCCACTACATTTTTAAAAGAGCCTGTGTGACGTCCCAGTAACATGGAGGTTTAGGTACAGTGACACAGAAGTAATTTAATGGGTCAGTATAGAGGTTGTGTACATGGTTGAGTTGAATGAGTGAGTATATTACATGTTTCAGGTGGGTAGGTATTTATTTTACTTGATTTTGGTGGTGGGTGAATATAGATGTGTACATGTTTGAGGTAGAGGAGTGTATATTTTGTGCTTGAGGTAGAGGAGTGTATATTTTGTGCTTGAGGTAGGTATATTATGCTTGGTTTTGGTGGTTGGTTGGTTGGGTATGTTAGCTTGGTGTGATACGTTTCTATCGAGTTAAAGAGAGGTACATGTATTGAGTAGAGGGAAAGGCATGTATATAGGGTTAAGGCAGGTAGTTCTCTCTCTCTCTCTCTCTCTCTCTCTCTCTCTCTCTCTCTCTCTCTCTCTCTCTCTCTCTCTCTCTCTCTCTCTCTCTCTCTCTCTCTCTCTCTCTCTCTCTCTCTCTCTCTCTCTCTCTCTCTCTCTCTCTCTCGACATTTGCCTCTGCACAATATGCTCAATAAAAATGCAAATCAACTTTACTGGCAATTTCGACTTGGCGAGGCGGCGTGTTAGGGAGAGGGGGCCAGGCTATATCAAAGTTATTAAACCAAGGGGGCGGTCGCGAAAAGGAGACTCAAGGCTTATATAGTTCTCGAGGCACACACATAATTGTATTGCCAAGATGTTTCCTGGCTGGGTTCTCTCCTGCATGCTCACTTGGCCCGGCGAAATTGCTTGCTTGTTTTCCTTGCTTGTTCGACGTAGAGGAATTATTGTGTGCTTGCTTTGCTTATAGGGTGAACACGTTTGTGGTTTGCTAGCTTGCTTCCTTTGACTGATAAAAGCATATTGTCGGTAAATTCTTAATATTTTCATCTTCATTTTCATTTTTTATGAATAATATTATTTATAATCAATCTAATCATAAACACCAAGATTGTAGTTTTTAAAGTGAAGAAAGTGTTGTTATCTGAATACAAAAATTACTGTGAGTTCAGAGTGTCATATGAGATAGGGTTTCCATTTAAATGTTTTAAAATTGTATACATATTGTGTAAGGCTGCATTAAATTTCAATCAAAATAACTATTATTGTGTGGCATCAGGGCGAGCAGCAACACCATCAACTAATAACAACAACAACAGCATCAACTACTGGAAAATCTTAAACTGCAACGTTAAATCCTAAAGTGTCAATATTGTTACACTTTGGAAACTCAGTCAGTCAGGCAGTTAGTCAGGCAGTCAGTTAGTTGCCAGTGTTAGGCCACCTCACATAACACATTTCTCCCTCGCACTCCATATTTCAAACGTTCAGTACTCACACACACAACATTTACAAACCATCACTTGTATACTTGGACAAAACGAATTTAGGTCAGATTCGCAAGAACAGGTATTCCCAGCCCATCATCACTTGTTGTTGTTGTTGTTGTTGTTGTTGTTGTCGTTGTTGTTGTTGTTGTTGTGGTTGTTGTTGTTGTAATCACCTCAATGCACTTTATTTACGGGTCATACATTGACCTACACACACACACAGACATAAAATCATCCCCATACATTATTTTTACAGGATATACATTTTAAACACACACACACACACACACACACACACACACACACACACACACACACACACACACACACACACACACACACACACACACAAAATAAGAAATTAGGTCACTCAATAGGCTGTGACCCTTGCCATCATTCACTGTTAACCCCACACAACCCCACCCCCACCAAAAAAAAAAAAAAAAAAAAAAAATAGTAATAAAACGAAATATAAAATAAATTGGAATAAAAATGAAAGTGGCCCACAGGTGTTTGCATCAGTTGGTGCCTCCATATATAAAATAACTACAGTGAGTATAATTCTTCACATATTTTTGCCATTCCAATTTTTTTCAATCACTCTCACCTCTTCCTACCTACCTACCTACCTACCCACCCACCCACTTCCCCTACCCACCCCTCCTCTATCCCTTGACCTACCCACCCGCCCACCCCCTCCCATTCATTCATATCCACCCATCCACCCTACCCATCCCTCCTCCTCTATCTACCCCTTGACCTACCCACCCATCCCACTCCTCTCCTTCGAAACCTATCCACCCCACTTCCCCTGCCTCCCCTCACCCCCCCTTCCCCTTCATACCCTCCCACCCCACTTCCCCTCCCTCCCCTCACCCCACCTTCCCCTGCCTACCCACCCATATCATTCCTCTCCTTCGAAACCTCCCCCCCCCCTCCTCCCCGCCTTCCCCTGCCTTCCCCTGCCTTCCCCTGCCTTCCCCTGCCTTCCCCTACGCCCGGATTTAATTGAAATTTGCCGGCGGGTTAATATACAGCGCTCATCGACACGCGTACATTGTTGTCGTAATATTTCCACACGTATAAAAAAATAATAATATATATGTTTAGCTCGGAATGTTGGTCAGACACCCCAGCTCTCTATCTACACACACACACACACACACACACACACACACACACACACACACACACACACACAATTTTTTATATCTCTCTATATATATTTTATTTATTTGTTGCCGTCAGTGTATTGTTGGTGAAGCCTAGAGGGACGGGTGTATGTTGGGTATTATGTCTGTATTATAGGTGTATGTGTCAAAGGTTGATGATATGGAGAGTGTTATTATGCATGTTGGTGCTGGTGTGGTGTTATTATTATTATTATTATTATTTATTATTATTATTATTATTATTATTATTATTGTTATTTATTAATTATTATTGTTATTATTATTATTATTGTTATTATTATTATTATTATTATTATTATTATTATTACTGTATTTTTATTATTATTATTGTTGTTATTATTATTACGGTATTATTATTATTATTATTATTATTATTATTATTATTATTTATTATTATTGTTAATATTATTATTATTATTATTATTATTACGGTATTTTTATTATTATTATTATTATTATTATTATTATTATTATTATTATTATTTATTATACATTATAATATTCTGCTTGTAAATGATTCTTCCAAACTATTCTAGGCAACAGGCCACCATTATGTATGTATGTATGTCAATGTGTTCCTGTTTCCTGGCATGCTTTGGAGGAATCGAGGCACTCCAATGATCCACAAGTGATTTTTTTTTTTTTTTTTTTTTTTTTTTTTTTTTTTTTTACTGTACAAATTCCGTCCTTGACCTCGACTCGCCTCAGGTAAACAATTATTCTTGACAAGGGAGACAAGCTTCCTTCATCAGCGATACTTATATAAGATTAATGTATCACTCACCTCGTCCATCACCATTACAGCTTTATTGTTATAATTTTTTTCTATATTTTTTTATGTATAATTTTTTTCTACATTTACTTATATGTTTATTATAATTTTTTCTACGTTTATTTATATGTTTTTTTTTTTTTTTTTCGTTTTCCTTTTGCCTTTATAATTATTTTTTTTTATATACTTTTTTCCTGTTTCTATGCCAATTATTTTAATTTTGTACCGGTAAGTCATCATTATTCATTTAACAAACTTATTATAAATACTCTATGACAATCACAGCACCCAATTATCCACCACTAATATGTTCAAACAACTACGGTATATTTGGCTTGATAAGTTTGTTGATAAATATGTTCAAAACTAAGATAAAGATTAACGAACGGTAACAAAATAATTTAATTAATGATGCGAGGATTTTTTTTATTTATTACGTGATCGATGACGAAGACATTTACCGACACTCATATTGTATCCCTTTATTGAGGTTGTTATTGTTTTTGTTGTGGTGGTGGTGGTTGTTGTTGTTGTGGTGGTGGTGGTTGTTGTTGTGGTGGTGGTGGTGGTTGTTGTTGTTGTTGTGGGTTTTATTATTGTTGTTGTGGTGGTGGTGGTTGTTGTTGTTGTTATTGTTGTTGTGGTGGTGGTGGTTGTTGTTGTGGTGGTGGTGGTTGTTGTTGTTGTTATTGTTGTTGTGGTGGTGGTGGTTGTTGTTGTGGTTTTTGTTATTGTGGTTGTTGTTGTTGTTATTGTTGTGATGTTTGGTTGGTTGGTTGGTTGTGTTCCTGACCGACTAATAACACACATTGTTGTCGTCAGGTTCCCAAGGCCAGGGTAATGCACCTTCGTTACACCATAAAATGTCACGTTAATTGCGTTACCGGCTACATACACGCCGCTCAAATATGCAGTATCAAAGACAAGCGAGCCAGCAAGCAAGCAAACAAACAAACAAACAAACAAACAAACAAAACAAGGATATGGAAGGCTGGATTTGTTCACGTGGGGGGGAAGGAAAGGGAAAGAAAGTGATGCTTGGGAAGGCAGTAGTGGGCAAGCAAGCAAGTAAACAAAGAAAACAAGGGCAAGGAAGGCTGGGGTTGTTTAAGGGGGGGGAAGGAAGGGAAAGAAAGTGATGCGTTGGTGGAGAGACGAGATCAGAAAACATTGGCTTGTAAAATTTCACAAGACACACTTTTATGTCCAAGTAGCAAGGGGCCGAATTAGCAACGATATACCTACCTATTGGACATAATATTGACTCATTGGACATACCTACTGTAACACAACTTAGCGTTACCTCTTTGTCCAGTATTATGTCCATACGGGGTAAACCTCATAATACATAGAGTATCCAATGCACACACACACACACACACACACACACACACACACACACACACACACACACACACACGGACAACTACACTCCCAAAGTCAGCGTGGTGTACTACTCACAGACACTGGCCCTCCATTCTAATCATACAAACAATTCAGGGAAAACACACACACGGGTAAATGGCTGACAGGAGGCTTCATCCCCTACTCTCTCAAAGTACGGGGAATAGAATAGGAACTCAGGTGGTTGTTCTCGTGACAGATCTCTCTCTCTCTCTCTCTCTCTCTCTCTCTCTCTCTCTCTCTCTCTCTCTCTCTCACGAAAACGTAACCTATACCTATTTTTTTCACTGTTTTATGATATAACATAACTTCACTTTGGTGTAAATTACTCTGAACTATTTTATAAACTACAACTAACTTTTACTTAGTATTAACCCAATCAAAGTTAACTTATCCAGTCCTATCTTTATCTTAACCGAGCCAAACCACTCTTAGAATTACATATATACTGTGTATATATATATATAAATATGTTAATCCTCCCTGTACCTGGGCAGACTTTGGGTCAACGCTGTACTGAGTAAACACAAAGGAATTATTATATCCCATTTACGCTGCGGCTGCATCCAATCAGTTTTCAATAATTTGCCTGACGAGCAATATGGGGGGGATTTGCATTTCTGTTGATAGTTTTATTAGAGGATGTCCATGAACCTGTGCACTTCAAAGGCAAAACTCCTGCGGCGCCTATTTGTGTGCATATAATATAATCCCGTGAGGTCAGTGCAATCGTCCCCGTCACGCCAATTTCACTGTAAAAGAATTATGTTTTTTTTTCTCTCAATTTTGTATATATTATCCATTTTTATCTGAGGAGTTTTTTTTTTTTTTTTTTTACCAGAGACACTTTTTTTTTTGTATAGAAATGTTACCGAGTTAGGTGGCCAGTACAGTATAGGCCTATAGAGTCAGTCGTCCCCTTCACTGTCAAACTTGCTGTGAAATAATTGTCATCGTTGTTGTTTGCCTCACTGAGTTTTGCTTGTACTTTGCATCAGGGAATTTAACCTGAGCCATCATCTATACATTGTGCTCTGTGTTTTACGGCTGTGTTGATATATATTTTACATGTACCCCGACCGAGCCCAGCCAGCATCAAGCAAGCAATCAATCAAATAGTTTATATATAGGAAGGGGTGTGTGTATGTGTGTGTGTGTGTGTGAAAGTCGTATACATTAACCATTAATATAGTTTATGGTTTTATAGAGGCGGCGGTGCATGTGGTCCGTGATGACTAATTAAGCACCAGAGGACATTAATCTTGGCTCGGGTCACCTCCAGCCCTCGCCACCACCCGCCTCTGCTGCTCCCCACACACCCACACAATTAGTCATCCTCGTTTCGCCGAATTTCCTGTTGTGGTGATGGCTGTGGTGGGAGGAGGGAGAAACACTAATGGAGGTGGGAGATGGGGGAAGGTTGGTGGCGGCAGTGATGGTTGTAGTGGTGGTGTTTGTGAGGATGGGAGTGGGTCAGGTGTTGTTGGTGTTGTGAGGGAATGGGAAAGGTGTTGGTGGTGTTGTTGGGAGGAAGGGAGTGGGTCAGGTGTTAGTGGTGTTGTTGTGAGAATGGGAGAGGGTCAGGTGTTAGTGGTGTTGTTGTGAGAATGGGAGAGGGTCAGGTGTTGTGGTGATGGTGTAGTGAGGAGGGGAGAGGATGCAAAACATTTGGCCTTGACTGAACTAGGAATTTCTGAGTCCAACTGCACGTCACAGCTGCCGGCCAGGTTACAGACAGAGCCGACAGCAGCCGTGATATGTGGGTTTTCACACAATGTATTGAGTTTAAGAGTATCGAGGGTTTGCCTTTAGCAGATTCCGACAGAGCTTACACTACTTCAAAGAGCGAATGTGGTA
>JAWZYT010000414.1:57500-65572 GCA_034508575.1 Petrolisthes manimaculis | reverse complement strand
CTTGTCGTAGTCCATCCATGCTATAAGGGCATATAAGATAATAATAATAATAACAAATCATGCCTCACTCTGCCTTAATCTCTCTCTCTCTCTCTCTCTCTCTCTCTCTCTCTCTCTCTCTCTCTCTCTGCCTCTCTCTCTCTCTCTCTCTCTCTCTCTCTTTCTCTCTCTAATTCTATATTTACTATCTAATTATTATCAGTTTATGTATGCAAATTAAATACAGTCACAATCTATAATAAATATACAACCTGTATGATCCTGTATATATTTAAGGTTGTAATTATCTGTATTATTATTAATTATTATTATTAATTATTATTATTACGTTATAACAATAAGTTTATCTAAGGAGTTTGTATATATGTGTGTATATGTAGTGATATATTTACCAACCGTCCTCTTCTTAGCTGATACTCAATCTGTAAAGAAGAAAACGAACGTTAATATATTTTGGTTTTTGACTTTACGAGGTTAAAAAAAAAAAAAAAAAAAAATTGAAAAAAAAAAAAAAAAAAAAAAAAAAAATTATATATATATATATATATATATATATATAAAAACAAGCAACATTAATGTGTGTGTGTATGTATAAATAAATGTTGAACACATATGGAATACATATAACACACACACATACACATACGATAATATTCAAATACAAAATGCATATATAAATACATATAAATACATATAAATAAATACATATTATACACCTCACATCAGAATACATAAAAAGTATACATATATAATAATAATAATACATATATAATAATAAAACACGTATATATATAAAAAAAAAACACGAATCATTAATTAGAAAAAAAAAACACGTATATATAATGAAAAAAACACACGAATCATTAGTTAGAAAAAAAAAAACTAATATATAATAAAAAAAAACACGAATTATTAGTTAGAAAAAAAAACGAATATATAATGAAAAAAAAAAACGAAAATATAATGAAAAAAAACACGAATATATATATATAAAAAAAAACACGAAGCATTAGTTAGAAAAATTAACACGAATATATATATAAAAAAACACGAATCATTAGTTAGAAAAAAAACATGAATAGATAATGAAAAAATAACACGAATATATAATGAAAAAAAATAACACGAATCATTTAGCCTCTGGCGTTGGATCCTTGCTCGGGACACTGTTAAAAACACCACTGATGCCAGAGGTTACCCCCACCCCCTGTGAGCAGCAGGGGGTGGGGGGTTGGAGTCAGCTGTCTGAGGTCTTCCTGCTTAGTCAGCCATAGCCGAAGCTGACTCGGGTCTCACGTGGGTGGAGTGGTCGCTGAGCCATACATTACATCCTTGTGATGTGTGCTATATTGTGTTTCATACACACTGTGTGTGCTACACTCTGTCCCAGTGACTGCCACTCACTGCCACCTTTAATAACCTTTAATTAGAAAAAACACACGAATATATAATGAAAAAAAAGCACGAATCATTAGTTAGTAGAAAAAAACCCTAATATATATATAAAAAAAAACACGAATCATTATTTAGAAAAAAAAACATGAATAGATAATGAAAAAAAAACACTAATATATATAGAAAAAAAACACGAATCATTAGTTAGAAGAAAAAAAACGAATATATATATACATATAAAAAAAAACGAAGTAAGCATTTGTTAGAAGAAAAAAAACCCACAAACATACACAAACACAAATTAAAATTATTATTTTATCTATTATCAATTAATAAAACAAAATAAGGCATATAAATAAATAAATATACAGTGTGCATGTATGTATGTATGTATGTATACTGCATGGTTATAAATTACAGGACAAACACACACACACACACACACACACACACACACACACACACAAACCATAGCAGTTCGAATTACGATGGTGTTGCCGTCAAGCCAAGCCGTTATTGACGTCCACACCGTCACGTTTAATGACGTCGGCTGTAATGTGAACCAAGGATATTTTTTGCACATAGAAATATAAATTAAATAATATTAGTGAATTAAATATTGACATTTGTTATTGTTATTATTATTGTTATTGTTATTGTTGTTATTATTGTTATTGTTGGTTATTGTTATTATTGGTTATTGTTATTGTTGGTTATTGTTATTATTGGTTATTGTTATTGTTGGTTATTGTTATTATTGGTTATTGTTATTGTTGGTTATTGTTATTGTTGGTTATTGTTATTGTTATTGTTATTATTATTGTTATTGTTATAGGTTAGTGTTATTAATATTATAGTTATATATATAAAACTACACACACACACACATCTATACACACACATCTACACACACACACACCTACCTACACACACACACACACACACACACACACATATACACACATCTACACACACACACACACACACACACACACACACACACACACACACACACACACATATACACATCTATACACACACACGCATCTACACACACACACACACACACACACACAGGGGTGATGATGTCTCTATCTCTCTCTCTCTCTCTCTCTCTCTCTCTCTCTCTCTCTCTCTCTTGTACAGGTATCTGAAAATATAAATAATACATTATTTATTTGTGTGTGTGTGTGTGTGTGTGTGTGTGTGTGTGTGTGTGTGTGTGTGTGTGTGAATATTTATTACTATTTATTTATTAATTTCATTATTTATTTAGTTATTTATTCATTTATTTGTCAGTGTAAACAGAAGGGAATAATTATTACCTTATTGTTGATTAATTAGATGGTGTGTGTGTGTGTGTGTGTGTGTGTGTGTGTGTGTGTGTGTGTGTGGTGGTAGTAGTAGTAGTAGTGGTAGTAGTAGTAGTAGTGGTAGTAGTGGTAGTAGTAGTGGTAGTAGTAGTGGTGGTGATGGTAGTAGTGGTGGTGATGGTAGTGATGATGGTGGTAGTGATGATGGTACAGCCATAAGTTAATCATTTCTGCGAACAAACATGTAATTAAAAAAAAAAAAAAAAAAAAAAAAAAATTATATCATTAATATCACACATACACAATTTCACAATACAATTATTAACTTCGCAGTCCATAGGTTAATATTTCTTAATAGTCGGACTTTCGGTTTTTAATTTAACATTCGCTGTAACTACATCTTTAACACACAAATTAATATTAATAATGCCTAAATGATTAATTACAGTAATTAAATGATTAATTACAGTAACTAAATGATTAATTACAGCAACTAAATGATAACAGAATATTATTATTATTACAAAATAAATACTAATAAATATAATTATATACTCACCAAATTGTATCCCTTTCTCCTGGTTAATTAATAGTCACAGTAGGCCTAGGTGGTGGTAGGCCTATACTCTGGACTCTTGAAGCACCTCTCTCTTCACCAGCCAGGCCTAGGTGATGGTAGGCCTATAAAGCAATAGTTATTTTTTAAGTTAGGAAATATTCGTAAACACTTTTAACACGAATAAACCCAAAATTAAACCAAATTAGGCCTTAATAAATTCAATAAATATATCACTAATAAACCCAAAATTAAATAAATTAGGCCGTAATAAATTCAATAAATATATCACTTCAATAAACCCAAAATTAAATTAGATTAACCCTGAAAGGACCGGGCCGGATTGCTAAAATTTCCCAAGGTTAAGGAATTTTCCCCAATTTTTTTTACTCCAGACGTTGGCTACACTGGTTTATGGTAGGATGGGATGCTCAGACGTTGGCTACACTGGTTTATGGTAGGATGGGATGCTCAGACTGAGTACACACACACACACTGCCTTTTCTAGGGTAAAGTTGAGGAATACACACTGCCTTTTCTAGGGTAAAGTTGAGGAATACACACTGCCTTTTCTAGGGTAAAGTTGAGGAATTATTGATGTTGTTATGTCCGAGTGTGTTGGTGAGTGATTTAGCTGACGAGCGCCTATCCCCATTTTCTACTACCTCGCCACGGCCTATCTCCATTTTCTACTACCTCGCCACTGCCTATCTCCATTTTCTACTACCTCGCCACGGCCTATCTCCATTTTCTACTACCTCGCCACGGCCTATCTCCATTTTCTACTACCTCGCCACGGCCTACCCCCATTTTCTACTACCTCGTCACGGTCACCACACACACACACACAAACACTAGCACTCAACGTACGGTGACAGTACCTCATTCAACTCGTCGTAATTCTGTAACCATTAAACTTACAGACTTCCCATTGGTACCAATCGAAAGAGGAAGAGTTGCTCGTTCTCATGGCACTAAAATAATTCACTCGTTCGTTGTAGGTTAGGAGTACAGAGCATGTAAACACAGGCTATTTTACGTGTTTTCTGGGAGGCACAGTAATTTCACTATCCCCGGTCCTTTAGGGATTAAGTCGTAATTAATTCAATAAATATATCACTTCAACAAATATACGTATCACTAATAAACCCAAAATTAAATAAATTACGCCACAATTAATTCAATAAATATATCACTTCAACAAATATATCACTAATAAACCCAAAATTAAATAAATTACGCCACAATTAATTCAATAAATATATCACTTCAATAAATAAATAATCTCTACTTAATCCTGGTTAAGGTTTGAATACGAATTAACCCAAAATTAAATTAAATTAAGCCAAAATTAATTCAATAAATATATCACTTCAATAAACCCAAAATTAAATTACGCCATAATTAATTCACTAAATAATAATAAATAATAAATAATAATAAATAAATAATAAATAATAAATAATTCAATACTTAATCCTGGTTGAGGTTCTGTTAACACTGATGGTCGGCTGTAAACTGAACTAACCATTGGCTAGATTACTCCCTCACCGACACACACACACACACACACACAGACTGACACACAGACACACACGAGAGGAGAGTTGGGAGAGGAGGTTGTCGGTGTGTGTAAATTATGAGTTAACATTTTTAGTTCTCCCAACCTTAGTTTTATACCTAGATTAATCATTTTTTTACCCTATATGCAGGGATAGGTGATGCATCTATCCTATAAATTTCATCAACGTATCTCTTATAGATTTTGTGTAAAACGGTAATTAGTGAGATAATTGGAGGTTAGCGAGTGCTTCAAATATTACCACGAAACACAACTTATATAGAAGGAGCTTGTTTGGGGGGAACTGGGGGGTGCGGCAATAAAGGGACAGGCTTGGGGGGGGACTGGGGGGTGCGGCAATAAGGGGACAGGCTTGGGGGGGGACTGGGGGGTGCGGCAATAAGGGGACAGGCTTTGGGGGGGACTGGGGGGTGGCGTAGTGAGGAGGAATCAGAAGCCACGAAAAGGTTCATATTATATACACACTGTAACGTACGTCAGTGGTTGTCTAAGGGGGATTACTAACGTTACGTTAACAAAGATGTTTGATAAAGGATAAAGAAGCAGTAATTTTAACAATTATATTATTACTATGATCAAACATGAATAGAATATTAACAATACACAGTTATTACCCAAGAACAATAATTATCAAAGAACAGTTACTACCCAAGAACAAAGTTATTTACATTATATACAAGAACAAGTTACATAAAATCAGAAATGGTAAATAGTGATTGGTGATCCATCCGTCTTTTCTAACACACATATATATACGTTACCACACCATACAAGAAGGGAAATGTTGTCCAAACTCAGTTAATCCAGGAGAGAGGTAACACCACAACTGCTTTCAGGATGAGACTGACTGTGTGGCCTCTCTCCAGAGCTTACAATACTTAGTATGAAGCCCGGTGTGCTTCAGAGACTCTTAACTGGATAGAATATGATGTAGAGACAGCTTCGAGAGGAGTACAGGGTCGGAGACTCCTGACTGGATCGAACCAGATGTGGAGATAGCTTCGAGAGGAGTACAGGGTCGTTACAACACACACACACACACACACACATACAGACACACACATACACACACACACACACACATACAGACATTATATACACGATCACGAGGTTGTGTGTGTGTGTGTGTGTGTGTGTGTGTGTGTGTGTTTAATTAAGTGGTAGTTGTGACTCGTTAAGGGAAGGGTAAACATTAGTCATTTTAGGAGATAATTATTCCTCCAACCTATTCTGGGGGGGTGCGGGGATAGGGGACAGGCTTTGGGGGGGGACTGGGGGGTGCGGCAATAGGGGGGCAGGCTTGGGGTGGATACAAAGCCTGTCCCCCTATTCCTGCACCCCCCTAAACCCCCCAAGCCTGTCCCTCTAACACCCACAAACCCCCCCAAGCCTGTCCCCCTATTACCACACCCCCCAAACCTGTCCCCCTATTCCTGCACCCCCCCCCAAGCCTGTCCCCCTATTCCCACCCACCCCAAACCAGTATGTGAACTAAACTATACACTATACACTATACACTATACACTATACACTATACACTAAACTATACACTATACACTATACACTATACACTATACACTAGACTATACACTATACACTAAACTATACACTAGACTATTCACTAGACTATACACTATACACTACACTATACACTATACACTATACACTATACACTATACACTATACACTAAACTTTACACTATACACTATACACTAGACTATACACTATACACTAAACTATACACTAGACTATTCACTAGACTATTCACTAGACTATACACTATACACTACACTATACACTATACACTATACACTATACACTAAACTATACACTATACACTATACACTATACACTATACACTATACACTATACACTATACACTAGACTATACACTATACACTATACACTAGACTATACACTATACACTATACACTATACACTAGACTATACACTATACACTAAACTATACACTATACACTATACACTATACACTATACACTACACTATACACTATACACTATACACTATACACTATACACTAGACTATACACTATACACTAGACTATACACTATACACTAGACTATACACTAGACTATACACTATACACTAGACTATACACTATACACTAGACTATACACTATACACTAGACTATACACTATACACTATACACTAGACTATACACTCGTAATACATCATTTCTGACCAGAGTGTGAGGAACAGAAAGCTTCGAATCACCTGCTATTGTTCATTGTGTGTGTATGTATGTGTGTATGTGTGTATGTGTGTGTGTGTGTCTCTCTCTCTCTCTCTCTCTGTGTGTGTGTGTGTGTGTGTGTGTGTATATTCTCCAGCCACATACACCCACACACGTACACACACACACACACACACACACACTTTCTCAGTACTTTTCGAGAAACCAAAATTTTGACCGACTAAAAAATTTCAAAAATCCATATATGTTAATTTTGAGTAATGGATATGAGATGGGGGATAATTTTGAGGAGGGGTGTGGCTCCAAGGGGGGGGGGAGAAATTTGCCCCGTTTTGCTCTCAGATTCACCGTTTTCGAGATATATGCAAATTTGTATCCAAAATTTTGAGTTAAATTTTGAGTGGGTAAATATATATGGATTTTGATGAAATTTGGTGAGAAGGGAGAATATAACATTAGGTAAAACAAACTTTTTCAGATTTATTCTATTGTTTATATTTTTCGAGTTATAAACGTTTTTTGAGTTGAAAATTTAATCCAAAAAACGCTCATAAGTCAAAATGTTTTCGTTATAAACCAAAAGTAAAAACGGGATTATGTGTCAATTAATAAACTCTACCTTCACACAAAGTTAGAGAAATTAGCCATAATATCAAATATAAAATAATAATAGTTACCCTTTCAATGAGATTATAACAAAATAATTCTTACAAACTATGGAAATTTTCAAAATTTAATTAATCAAATCAAAATCTAATTACGTCATTAAATAGCCAAATAAAGTAGTTAATTTATGTAATAAGGAATTTCAAAAATATTAATAAATAGTTAAGGAAATTGACCACAATATAAATAAAAAATAATAATAGTTACCCTTTCAATGAGATTATAATAAAATAACTTTTATAAACTAATCAATCAAAATAAATCAAAATATGCAAGCAAATAGCCAATAAAATTATCTATTTTCTGTAATAAGTAAATTCAAAAATATTAATAAATAGTTAG
>JAWZYT010000414.1:37500-52500 GCA_034508575.1 Petrolisthes manimaculis | reverse complement strand
AAACAATAAATAAGAAGAATTTGTACAGGTTAGGTCCAGGTAGTCTGATGTGGTCTAGGTTAGGTTAGGTCAGGTCAGGTTAATTTCAAAATGCCCCATTTGAATATGCCCCATCTTGAAAATGGGGCATTTGTAAAGAAAATGTCATAGAATAAAATAATCTTAGAATGTTGTAAATAAATGGTTTGTAATAGTTAAATATAAACAATGGTAATAGTAAATTTTTCGAAATGGAGTTGTGGCAACTTGTAAAAATATTCCGAAATGTTCAATATTATTATTTAATTCGAAGCTGATTTAAGTTTATATTATTCTGTGATATAGTTTATAAATATATCTATCGTTATATCATACTGTGGAAAGCCATTGAATAATAATATACCAGGAAATAAATAAATAGATAAATAAATAAACAGTGTGAGGCAACAGGTGTTAAAATTTCACTTCGTTAATTTATCCATTTCTGTGGTATTATTTTCTATATGACTTTCTTTGGGGGGTGCAGGAGTAGGGGACAGGCTTGGGGGGGAACTAGGGGGGTGCAGGAATAGGGGACAGGCTTGGGGGGGTGAGGGAATAGGGGTACAGGCTTGGGGTGGGTAGATATGCAATAGAAAATTTTCCTTCTCTCTCACTTTATCTCTCTTTCTCTCCCTTTCTCTCTCTCTCTCACTCTCTTAACTTACCTATGATATGTAGTATATAATCTCCCATCTCTCTGGATACACATATATACTAAATAAATCGACATTATTGCACAAAAAAGCAAAATAAAGAATGAATTTGACAATACCACCTGATCAGCCATCTTTGTTTTGAAGTAAATAAAGTAAAGTTTACACCACACACACCATCGTATCGTACCACACACCATCGTATACACCACACACATCATCGTATCGTACCACACACACCATCGTATATACCACACACACCATCGTTCTAGAATAAGGGCAATTAAACTTACGAACACACGAGGAGAGGAGAGAAAATTCGTATGTCTACACTCCCCCGTGGCTCGAAGGTGACTGAAGGCGTCCCTAAAATTCCCCACTTATAATTGGGTTGAAAAAAAAAATCCCTAGATTGATCCACTAAAAATTTACCTTAAATATTGAATTAATTATTTATATAGGATATTTTTATGTATTTTTATAATTTGTTATATTAAAATATCCTTTAAGAATATCATATATTATTTTATTTTAATAACACACACACACATACATACATCCTCACTCTATCTCAAATAAGCCTTCGTGGAAATTACCTTAGATTGTCCAAAACTTTACCTTAAATAATCCCATATGTACCCAATCTAGAGTAATTACCTTAGAATTTAACCAGTGCTGGTTTATAAAGTTAGATCTTGGGTCGAGTCCATTCTTCCCTTAGCGGGGGAGTACACTATAGAAGCCATCTTGTTTTAAGCATATTTTGACTATAATTATGACTATATATGATGTAATTATAGTTATATATAATTAATTACATATATAAATATATAATAATTACCTAATAATAACTGTAATGCCATTTAAATAAATATAAGGATATGTTTACTCCCCTACCAGTCTGCCATCTTGGATTCGACCAGAATATTATTGGAACGTAATTTTTTTTTTCATTTTTTTCAACATTTAAGTAAAAATTATTTATATATAATAATTTCCCATTAATATTATAGATTTAATTTAATTTCCTACGTAATTTAAAATATCAATTAGTGTAAATATATCGTTTATTTACGTATTTATATAATTTATTAAAGATACCCCTTAAAAAGACACACACACACACACACACACACGTAAACACACACACGTACACACACACATACACACACACACACACACACACACGTTCTCAGTCCTTTTCGAGAAACCAAAATTTTGACAGACTCAAAATGTCAAAAATCCATATATGTTAATTTTGAGTAATGGATATGAGAGGGGGGATAATTTTGAGGGGGGGTGTAACTCCAAGGGGGGGGGGAGAAATTTGCCCCGTTTTGCTCTCAGATTCACCGTTTTCGAAATATATGCAAATTTGTATCCAAAATTTTGAGTCCAATTTTGAGTGGGTAAATATATATGGATTTTGATGAAATTTGGTGAGAAGGGAGAATATAACATTAGACAAAACTAACTTTTTCAGATTTATTCTATTGTTTATATTTTTCGAGTTATAAACGTTTTTTGAGTTGAAAATTTAATCCAAAAAACGCTCATAAGTCAAAATGTTTTCGTTATAAACCAAAAGTAAAAACGGGATTATGTGTCAATTAATAAACTCTACCTTCACACAAAGTTAGAGAAATTAGCCATAATATCAAATATAAAATAATAATAGTTACCCTTTCAATGAGATTATAACAAAATAATTCTTACAAACTATGGAAATTTTCAAAATTTAATTAATCAAATCAAAATCTAATTACGTCATTAAATAGCCAAATAAAGTAGTTAATTTATGTAATAAGGAATTTCAAAAATATTAATAAATAGTTAAGGAAATTGACCATAATATAAATAAAAAATAATAATAGTTACCCTTTCAATGAGATTATAATAAAATAACTTTTATAAACTAATCAATCAAAATAAATCAAAATATGCAAGCAAATAGCCAATAAAATTATCTATTTTCTGTAATAAGTAAATTCAAAAATATTAATAAATAGTTAGAGAAATCAACAAAATTAAAAAAGATAATAATACATTTTAGTTACCCTTTCATTGAGATTATAATAATAAAAAAAAGTTTTACAAACTATGGAAAATTTCAAAAATTAATTACTCAAATCAAAATCCAATTACGTCATTAAATAGCCAAATAAATGATCTAATTTCTGTAATACGAAAAGTGAAAAATATTAATAAATAGTTAGGGAAATTAGCCATAATATAAATAAAAAATAATAATAGTTACCCTTTCATTGCTATTATAAAAATAACTTTTATAAACTAGGGAAAATATATATAACTATTCAATCAAAATTAACCCGTTGTTTGCTACAAGCCACCATCCAGGCATTAGTGAGCGAGTGCGGCAAGCCACTATACAGCCAGCTACCTGCCGACCCAGTTGAGTTAATTAAGGTCATAGCGATATCCGTCAACTCTTTCCATATGTCAAATTTTCATTAACTTAGTGTCTTAGTCAGTCACTCCACAGACACCATGGAAGGAGGAAGTAGTGATTTATTTGATTGTAGCCAGCCACACACTCTCATTATCTTACATGTCATAATATGCCTCTAAATGCTCCTCATTTTGTTAGAACGTGGTGTCTTCCCTAATCAGAGAAAGAGCAGGATTACACACACATACAGAGTGTTGTAACAGGACATTTGCGTGATGTTTCTCACTCTCTCAGTATTTCAGAGAGAGAGATGGGTGGAGACGCTATAGTATTTATCTACTATAATTATAGTTTCCACATTTCCTGTACCGTGACTCTAGAGGTACTAAGGATTATAAAAGCAGAAAAGGAATGGGGAAGAGAAAAGATACTCCTAAGATATAATATAGGGTAGCCTGTTATAACAGGTTATCTATAGAGATGGATTCAACATTATGGAAAAGTTGTACAGTAGAGGAAATGTTATGAAGGAAATGTAGAATGAAGTGTAGTTTTGGAGAGAGAGAGAGAGAGAGAGAGAGAGAGAGAGAGAGAGAGAGAGAGAGAGAGAGAGAGAGAGAGG
This sequence comes from Petrolisthes manimaculis, assembly GCA_034508575.1. Taxonomy (NCBI): domain Eukaryota; kingdom Metazoa; phylum Arthropoda; class Malacostraca; order Decapoda; family Porcellanidae; genus Petrolisthes; species Petrolisthes manimaculis. Next base: position 48,794 of record JAWZYT010000414.1, on the reverse strand, counting down.
AGGGGTCTGATAGTAAAGGTGAGAGAGGTAGGTAGGAAGGAAAGAAGGAAGGGAGAGGGGGGAAAATGAGGGAGAAAGGAAGGGAGGAAGGAAAGGTGAGAGAGGTAGGAAACATGGAAGGAGGAAGAAAGATATGAGGAAGGAAGAGAGATAACAATTTTGTGTTGGAGAGAGAGAGAGAGAGAGAGAGAGAGAGAGAGAGAGAGAGAGAGAGAGAGAGAGACTCAAGGGAGGAGAGAAGCGGGAGTGTGGTTTAATATCTGACCGTGTGAAGTGAGTCAGGTCGAACTGCTTTATCTCGATTTGCATGTAAGCGGGTAGTGTGTGTGTGTGTGTGTGCAATAATATTATTCTGTATAGACAAGGGCCTTCCAAAGTTGTCTTCGACAATTATTTGTATGATGAAGGATATAATTATTTCAAAAGAAGTAAACCCATCCGATACAATAATTTCCTCACCTGAGTCAGTGAAGAAATTGCCGCCATATGCCTTTGTTTGTATGGGGAGAGAGGACTGAGAGGGAGGGGGCGGGAGGGTAATGTAGAGAGTGAGGGATATTAGTTGGGGGAGGTAAGGGGAGGGGTGAAAGAACAGCTAATGGGACATGCACTCACACACACACAAACACATACAGCTTACTGTCACATACAAAACAAGTGTGTCATTGTGTTTTTAGTCATAAATAAAATATAGCTCGAATTGTAGATAGATATGGAAAATAATTTCTCAATTTTATGTATGAAGATACACACACACACACACACACTATAGGCCTACATATTTCATTTTCTGATTTGTAAATATATAATCTGATAATTAGACCAGAAAGTACAGCCTCCCTCATTGTCCTCTCGTTTATAGTGACTCACTCTCCCCAGGGACACAAGGTGGGTAAAGGGCTCGTCATTGTATGTATGTGTGTGTGTGTGTGTGTCAAACTCTCTCTGCGCTTGTGTGTGTGTGCACAAAACATAAACATAACATATACATAACTGCGTATACAGTAGGTAGTGAATGGAAGTAATGCGTGGAAGTAGGAGAACGTTTACCACCAATACACACACACACACACACAACAGGGTGTAGGTGTGGTGAAAATACTCTTTGTGAAGTAAATTCATGCAGTTGTATAACTAAAGATATAATTTTTTAGGCAAGGCAAGTGAAAAATAAGTAAGATAGTAACTTTTTGAATAGAAGCACATATATATCCTTGACATTTTAGCCATATATAATTATTCAGTTCATTTTAGTGTATGCTTCTATCCATCCATTTTCTCTGATGATCAATAATAAGGAAGGTATAAAAAATTCCAAGTGTCCTCAACCTCTCCAATTACGAGTAATAATTTTGGCAAAACCAAGGCAAATAAATAAAAAATATAATCGATGCACAAACATGGGACAAGTACACTGATATACGTTTTATACAGTTTTGAGATAGCAAGCATTTGGCTATATACCCGCACAGGGAGAGTTAAACTTCATCACTATACCGCAAACAACGGGTTAACTAAAATACATAGGCAAACAGCCAATAAAATGATCTATTTTGTGTAATAAGGAAAAATAAAAATATTAATAAATAGTTAGAGAAATCAACCAAAATATAAATGAGATTATAATAAATTATCTTTTACAAACTATGGAAATTTTCAAAATTTAATTAATCAAATCAAAATCTAATAACGTCATTAAATAGCCAAATAAAGTAGCTAATGTATGTAAAAAGGAATTTCAAAAATATTAATAAATAGTTAAGGAAATTGATCATAATATAAATAAAAAATAATAATAGTTACCCTTTCATTGAGAATATTATAATATATTTTTTACAAACTATGGTAAATTTCACAAACTAATTAATTAAATCAAAATCCAATTACGTTATTAAATAGCTAATAAAATTATCTATTTTTTGAAATAAGGAAACTAAAAAATATCAATAAATATTTAGAGAAAATAATAAAAATAAAAAAGATAATAATATATTTTAGTTACCCTTTCATTGAGATTATAATTTTTTTTTACAAAATATGGAAAATGTCAAAAACTATTGAATAAAATAAAATTAAACACACACAAACAAACATCCAATAAAATTATCTATTTTGTATAATAAGGAAACTCAAAAATATTAAAAAATAGTTAAAGGAAATTAACCAAAATAAAAATATAAAATAATAATAGTTACCCTATTATTGAGATTATAATAAAATATCTTTTACAAACTATGGAAAATTTCAAAAAGTAATTAATTAACCCCTCCGCGACGGGAAAACTATGGATAGCCATTTTGTCAGTCCGGGGCTAGTCTTACGGTCCCTACTGTGTGGCCGGGCGCTTTTGGCCGATTTTTCCAAAATCGCTCTATTCCACTTACTCTGTACGTCTAAACTACGATACTGAACAACTTAAATTTGGTCTTGTTAGCACCATCAACTCTTCCTCTTTCCAATAAAACCAACCCCAGCTCTCTACGACTCTCCGTTGCCGAGAAAGTAAGTGAGGAATGAAGGGTACTTTTTCGTGTGAGCGCGGCCGTGTTCGCTTAGGTGGCGTGGCTGTGACGACAACTGAACGTGGCCCGCGCGGGTGGCAGTCAGTGTTGTAAGTACGCGTGGCGCACCACAGAATCGAACACGCACGAGAAATCTAATCCACATCCATCCATGTTTACAGTCAGTAACACACTGACTGACGATGGTGATTTGTAGGGATGGTGGTGAAGTATAGCCAAGTGAAAAAAAAACCGCCAAATTGGGCTCGCAAATGCCGACATTGGCAATAGCGGTGCTTCATCTCGTCCGGTCACCACATGGCACGGGTGTACGACACCACCCGGAGGTTTCCTGGGTCCGTTTATGACCGCGGACCGGACGTTAAGGGTTAAAACAAAATTCAATTACATCATTAAATAGCCAAATAAATGTTCTAATTTCTATAATAAGGAAAGTGAAAAATATTAATAAATAGTTAGGGAAAATAGCCATAATATAAATAAAAAACAATAATAGTTACCCTTTCAAAGAGATTATAATAAAATAACTTTTACAAACTATGGAAAATATATAAAAAATAAAAATTAAACCAAAATCCAATTATGTAATTAGCTGTTTTTTGTAATAAGAAAAAATAAAAATATTAATAAATAGTTAGAGAAATTAACCAAAATAAAAAATATAATAATACATTTTAGTTACCCATTCAATGAGATTATAGCAAAATAATTCTTACAAACTATGGAAAATTTAAAAAACTAATTCAAAAATTTGATTTTATTTTGGATCAAATTTTGACCCACTAAATATATATGGATTTTGACTAAACTTTGTGTGAAGGTAGAGTTTATTGATTAACACATAATCCCGTTTTTACTTTTGATTTATAACGAAAACATTTTGACTTATGAGCGTTTTTTTGGATTGAATTTTCAACTCAAAAAACGTTTATAACTCGAAAAATATAAACAATAGAATAAATCTGAAAAAGTTAGTTTTACCTAATGTTATATTCTCCCTTCTCACCAAATTTCATCAAAATCCATATATATTTACCCACTAAAAAGTTAACTCAAAATTTTGGATACAAATTTGCATATATTTCGAAAACGGTGAATCTGAGAGCAAAACGGGGCAAATTTCTCCCCCCCCCCATTGGAGCTACACCCCCCCTCAAAATTATCCCCCCTCTCATATCCATTACTCAAAATTAACATATATGGATTTTTGAAATTTTTTAGTCGGTCAAAATTTTGGTTTGTGGAAAAAGGAATGAGAACGTGTGTGTGTGTGTGTGTGTGTGTGTGTGTGTGTGTGTGTGTGTATGTGTGTGAGTGTGTACGTGTGTGTGTGTGTGTGTACGTGTGTGTGTGTGTATACGAGTGTGTATTTATGTATGTATGTCTGTATGTATGTAAGTGTTATGTCTGTCTGTGTGTGTGTATGTACTGTATTATGTATGTATTTGTGTGTGTATCTATGTATGTATGTATCTGTGTGTGTGTGTGTATGTGTGTGTGTGTATGTGTGTATGTATACGAGTGTGTAAACTATAATATTTGTGTTTGTTATTATATTATAAGGTTATATAAACTATATAACACCTATAGGACTCATATAGAGCTATAATATTAATACACACACACACACACACACAGAGAAAGAGAGAGAGAGAGAAAGAGAGAGAGAGATTATTATTTAATTAATTTATTACGCCAAAGAGAGAGAGAGAGAGAGAGAGAGAGAGAGAGAGAGAGAGAGAGAGAGAGAGAGAGTGAGAGAGAGAGGCAAGGGTTAACCAGGATTTTATAGTCATACCATATATATTTAATGAGTCAAAATTTGATCCAAAATGAAATCAAAATTTTGAATTAGTAAATATATATATTTTTTAACCAAACTTTGTGTGAAGGTAGAGTTTATTAATTGACACATAATCCCGTTTTTATTTTTGGTTAAAACACACACACACACACACACACACACTTTCTCAGTCCTTTTCGAGAAACCAAAATTTTGACCGACTCAAAATGTTAAAAATCCATATATGTTAATGAGCGTTTTTTGGATAAAAGTTTCAACTCAAAAAACGTTTATAACTCGAAAAATATACACAATAGAATAAATCTGAAAAAATTAGTTTTACCTAATGTTATATTCTCCCTTCTCACCAAATTTCATCAAAATCCATATATATTTACCCACTCAAAATTTAACTCAAAATTTTGGATACAAATTTACATATATCTCGAAAACGGTGAATCTGAGAGCAAAACGGGGCAAATTTCTCCCCCCCCCTTGGAGCCACACCCCCCCTCAAAATTATCCCCCCTCTCATATCCATTACTCAAAATTGACATATATGGATTTTTGAAATTTTTTAGTCGGTCAAAATTTTGGTTTGTGGAAAATGGAATGAGAACGTGTGTGTGTGTGTGTGTGTGTATGTGTGTATGTGTGTATGTATCTTTGTGTGTGTGTGTATGTGTGTATGTATACGAGTGTGTAAACTCTGATATTTGTGTTTATTATTATATTATAAAGTTATATAAACTATATAACACCTATAGGACTCATATAGAGCTATAATATTAACACACACACACACACACACACACACACACACACACACACACACACACATAATAACAGTTCAAATTAAACGCTGTTTATTGTAACTCTCTGATTGGTCCATCTCAAAAAATCAATACTTGAATCTGATCGCTGATTGGCTGAAACGGAATGATTATTATATTACTGTTATTATTAGCTCATTACGAGTCCTATAGGTGTTATATAGTTTGTATAACCTTATAATATAATAATAAACACAAATATCAGAGTTTACACACTCGTATATGTCTCGTTTATTTATAATTTGGTGGAAAAGTGAATGTGAAATTTACGTAAATCAAATTAAGTCTATCTTTTAAATTCTTTTTCCTATTCTCCTTCCTAACCTTCCTATTCTCCTTTGGCTAGAAGAATGGGAAGGTTAGGAAGGAGAATAGGAATGGTTAGAAAGAGGATGGGAAGGGATGGAAGGAAAATGGGAAGGATACGAAAGAGAATAGGAAGCGTTGAAGAAGAATGGGAAAACTTGATAAATTAAAAGGTTAACTTAAATATTTTTATTATGAAATACGACACACACACACACACACTTTCTCTTTCTCTTTCTCTCCCTCACACACACACACACACACACTTTCTCTTTCTCTTTCTCTCCCTCACACACACACACACACATAAACACACACACACACACACACACACATAAACACACACAAACACACACACAAACATAACGAGTTAACTTGAGAGGTGTATGTGTACTTACTGGGTGTGTATGTAATAATAATAATAATAATAATAATTAACGGTTTATTTACATGGCAGTCAGAGACTGAAAATATACATAGGGGAAAAAATTACATTAATATTAGTTCTTAATTCTAAGATCTATAGACTACAACTTGGAGACATACAGTACATGTTAATTTAATTGTTTATCTTTCGCACTAAAGTATGAATAGTGCTATGGCGATAGCGGTCAGTGCGAGGGGCTTTGAGTGGCACCAGTTTGTTCTGGTGTCTGGTAGCCCTGGCTAGTGGGGGAGCGTTAGGTGGCAGTAGATGACGTCGACGTGGGTTACTTAACAAGCCTTCTCCAAACTTGATAAGGGCTTGCTCATACAAGGCTGTCAGGCTGAGCAGACTGAGGGTGGTGAGGGCATGATTATAGCTGGTGTAGGCAGGGCCAAGTATGACCCTGCATGCCCTCTTCTGTACTTTCTCCAGCTGTTGTTGCTGTGTTTTAGTTAGAGATGAAGACCACACTGGGGAGGAGTACAGTAGGGAGGGTAATATGAAGGTGGTATAGACTACCTTCAAATCCCCTGTTGGAGTCCCCAGAGACCTGAGTCTGTGCAGCATGTATAGTTTGTATGAGGCTACCTTCACCATCCTAGCTACATGTTGCTTCCAGGATAATTTATCATCCACTGTGATGCCGAGAAGCTTGAATGAGTGGATGACTTGGAGTGGATGAGGGCCAATTGTGAGCTGGGGGGGCGGCACAGCAGTAGATGAGGTACAGACGTGCATCACCACGGTCTTGGTGTGGTTGATAGAGACATTGTTATGTTCTGTCCACGTCTGCAGTCTGTCGAGGGTGGTTTGCAGTGGGTTATAATCTGGCGTCCTGGTGTTGACTGGGATGCCAACCGTGCAGTCATCCACGTATTTCCATCGATGCTGGGTGTCGGTGAGGGCATCGTTGATCAGCATGAGGAATGAGAGTGGTCCAGTTTTACTTCCTTGTGGCACGCCGCAAGTCAGCTGTTGCAGGGGAGATATAGAGCCCTGATAACGGACCGCCTGCTGCCTTCCTGTGAGAAAGTCAGCCAGCCAAGCTACCAGGTTGGGGTGGAGTCCCAGGTTAATGGCCTTGTTGATGACAACAGTGTGGTCTACAAGATCAAACGCTTTCCTAAAGTCTACAAAAGCAAGGGCGAGAGAAGTGTTACGTTTGTCCAAGTGGCTGTGGATAAACTCAAGGAAGCTGACTAGGCAGTGGGAGGTGGAGGTGGATTTGATATTGCCGTACTGACGAGTGTCTAGCTGTTTGCTAATTTGTGAATAAGACCAGTTAAATACAAAATCTTCACAAAGGAGGCTAGGGAGAGGTGTGATGGCAACTGGTCTTAGGTCATTAAAGGTTTGTGGGGTGGGAGTTTTAGGGATGGGAGTGACGTAGGAAATTTTCCAGTCAGCAGGGCAAGCATTTTGAGCGAGGGAGGCGTTGATTATGGAGCAGAGGGGCGTGGCTAGTTCAGGGGCAAATTCCTTGTAAATTTTAATGGGGAGGTCATGAGGTGTGGTGGATCTGTTTGATTTAAATGAGGTTATCATTTTGGCAATCTCAGCCTCATGGACAGACGGGAGTGGAAATGGGGAGGGGAGGTAGGCAGGGAGAAGGCTGGTCTGAAGAGGGGGGAGAGTTTGACAGATAGCGGCAAAGTGACCGTTAAGCGCCTCAGCCGCATTATCAGGAGAAAGGTGTGAAGTACAGGGGAAGGAGGGGGATTGCTTTTGTAAACCACAGAGAGATTTAATCTTGGAGTACCATTGTCTGTTGTTGGCCTGTTTTAAGTGTTGCACTTTTTCTGGGTAGTAGCAAGCCTTGGCAGTCCTAATCTCCCTTATTACCCTGTTTCTAAGGCTTCTGTACTGGACTGGGTCGGTGTAGTAGTGCCTGTTTCGCTGCTGTAACAGCCGCTTTATTCGTGGTGTCATCCATGGGGTGTCAGCTGGATGCACACGGATGGTCTTGGTGGGGAAGTAGTGATGGTAGGCCTCTGTAGTGGTGTTGACGTAGTTGTGCCATTTAATGTGGACGTCTAGTGGTTCTGTCACCTCTATCCATGGGTGGTGCACCAGCCACTGTCCAAACTCTCTTATCGATGAGTCAGGTGTTGGCCGATAGGATCGGGTGACAGTTTCCCTTGGTACCGATGTAGTAGGTTTGGGTGACCATAGGACGGACACGTGGTTGCTTCGTCCTACGGGGGGGAGGGGGCGGGGAGCTGAGTATTGATGGTCCAGGTCAGTCAAGATAAGGTCGAGAGTAACCTGACCGTGGGTGGGGAGATCCACTACTTGGGTGAGGTTGAGTTGGTGTTGGATGTCACTCACATCCAAGCGGTTAAAATCCCCACATATGATTAACTTGGTAGCCGGATATCTCACCCTCAGAGTGTCAGCTGTGTCAATAATGTGGTTAGTGAGTAGCTGTGCTGTGGTGGCACGTGGTGGATGATAAACAACACAGACTATGATGGAAGCTGTGTTGCGGGGGTGGCAAGGGGGGGTCACCCTCACCCACAGTATCTCCAGGTCGTCTGGGTTATCAACACTGAGGTGTGAAGGGCTGGTGTCAGTGCGGCAATACAACGCCACTCCACCTCCCCTTCGGTTAGTCCTGAGGTGGTGAAAAAGTTCGTAATCCTGAATTTTGCACACTTCAGGAACTATCTGCCACGCCTCTGTGATGGCTACAATATCTACACTGATGGATTTCACTGTCACTGTTAGTTCATCGATCTTATTGGCTAATGATGTGACATTAGATAGTAGGAAAGAGGGGAGATTGTACCAGTTTCTCGGTACCTCAAAGTGTTTGTATATTCTTACTTTTGCCGGTATTTTACTGGTTCTCGTGGTGGTCTGCACTAGTTCTTTACTGGTCCTCGTGGTGGTCTGCACTGGTATATTCCGTATGATGTTTTTTCCTCCCCGTGTTCCGCGGCAGTGGAAGAGATTCAGTGATTTTAGTTTCTGGATCACTTCACTTGGAGGGTAGCCTGACCCTCGCTTGTATTTCCAAAGCTCACTGAGTTTATATTTGTAGTTAGGGCTGGACATTTTCCTTGTGTAGAATAGTTTGTCTAGGTATGTACACTGTCGTTGTAGCTAAGAACGTGGGGTGTTGGGGGAAGGGTCAACAGGCTGACCTGGCAGCTCGTGAGAGCGCCGAGTACATGTCCTTTCCCTGTGAGGTCAAGAGACAGTGTGTGTGTGTGTACGTGTGTGTGTGTGTGTGTACGTGTGTGTGTGTGTTTGTGTATGTGTGTGTGTGTGTACGTGTGTGTGTGTCTGTATGTGTGTGTGGGTGTGTTTACGTGTGTACGTGTGTGTGTGTGTATGTGTGTCTGTACGTGTGTGTGTACGTGTATACGTGTGTGTGTGTGTGTGTGTGTCTGTACGTGTGTCTGTACGTGTGTGTGTACGTGTGTGTGTACATGTGTGTGTACATGTGTGTGTGTGTGCACGTGTGTGTGTGTGTGTGTACGTGTGTGTGTGTGTGTGTACGTGTGTATGTATGTGTATGTGTGTGTACATGCGTGTGTGTGTACATGTTTGTGTCTGTATGTGTGTGTGTGTATGTGTACGTGTGTTGTACGTGTGTGTGTGTGTACGTGTGTGTGTGTGTGTGTCTGTATGTGTGTGTGTACGTGTTTGTGTCTGTATGTGTGTGTGTGTGTGTACGTGTGTGTGTGTCTGTATGTGTACGTGTTTGTGTGTGTGTGTGTCTGTATGTGTACGTGTTTGTGTCTGTGTGTGTGTGTGTGTGTGTGTGTACGTGTGTAAAAACAGATCCAAAATGGCCATAGTGCGTGTCTCCCCACTTGTTCGTGATGTAATTATGAAGACATCTGCCCTCTACATACAAAATATGAGATGTGGAACATATGACAGGTATTGGGTTAGGAGATGTGGTCACTGCCTGTGATTTGGGCATGTCACAGAAGGATGTCATATGACTGAACCAAGATGTGGTCACTGTGCAGGTACTCATCTGTCATCAGTCTGCCCAAATAGTACAATGGAGAAGTGTTATAACTGCATTGTATCATCACGAGCTGAAGTGAATCATAAGGCTTTCAACACAAAATGTCCCTCTTTTATTGCAGCTAAGGAAGCAACCATAAGGAACACAATGACAATGTCTGATGAAATGCCAAAACACTAAATAGAGTTGGTGTTGATGAAGGTACAGTCTCGGTATTCAACAATGATGATATAATAACACCTTCCACTACCACTAGTTCAACGACTCCATACACAACAGTAATGTTTGGCAATATAGCTGGATTATTAACTCGGAATGATAAGACAAAACTCAAGATTCTAAATGAAGAAGCAACTACAGAAAATGCCATAATCGTTGCATTAACAGAATCACACCTAACAGAAAATCATTTTGATTCGGAAATTCAGCTGAATGGATATACATGCTATCACACCGACAGAACAACAGGCAGGAAAAAAGATGGTGTAGTAACCTATATACATAATACATGTTCAACCAGTGTAGATATATTGGCAGCAGATTCAAACTCGTACGTGGAGTACAGCATGTTATATATTAAACAACTAGATCTGGTAGTTATGACACTATACAGACCTCCAGAATGTCCGAGTAACATGTGCATCACACCATTAGAGGAGATCAGGACTAAACTGGGAGCAGTGAGTACAGGTTTGCCCAATATCATCCTTACTGGTGATTTTAACTTCCCAAGTATAGACTGGAAAACAGAGAGAGTCATTGGTGGAGGAGCAGCATATAGACAACAAGCTGAATCACTCATGGAGTTTGCCAGAGACTTATGCTTGCAACAATTCATTGATTTGCCTACACGAGAAGACAACATTCTGGACCTATTTTTTATAAATCACGACGATATCGTACAGGAGTATGATGTAAATCCTTGGAGGGCAAGCGATCACCGTTTGGTAACTGTTAAAACATCGATAATGATACATAAACCTGCAGAGTTATCACCAGATAGACAGAATACTGGCTTTAGTAAACTAAATCTATTTAGCTCCCTAACCAACTGGTCAGCAATTAAATACGAGTTAAGCCAAATAGCTTGGTCCTCGTTGGAAGGTGGTCACCAGCCTACAGTCCTATATGAAGAGATACTGCAGGTATGCTTGGACATTTGTACCCGGCACTCCCCAACAAGACGCCTGAACAACAAAAGAACAATATTCCTAGAGACCGGCGAATATTAATGAGAAAACGAACAGTAATACGGAAGTTAAAAACTACAAAATCCGACAACAATAAGTGACTTATGGAAGCACAACTGGATAGGATGGAGCAGGAGCTGAGGGATTCTGTGCTTAGACAGCAACATTCAGCTGAAATGACTGCAGTGGATGCTATAAGAATTAACCCTAAATATTTTTACACCTTTGTGAGAAATAAATCAAAATTG